>BPLT01000019.1:3807500-4319495 GCA_019656295.1 Rhododendron mucronatum var. ripense
ACCAAATGTCACACAATAATACTCCTATTTACTTTCTTGTTGGTTAGTTCAAGAATGTAATCCTTCATTTACTTTCTGTTTAAACAGTTTACAGGACAGACTACACAACAGAGAGAATCTTGTGACATCATACTCTATGCAATACAACTATGTGGAAAAAGAGCCAATTGCGTTGGAGAATACACAGTGGACGAGTAATCAGTCACTACACTGGCCATAAGAGTTACTTGAAGTTCACTACTTCTAAATACAATCAGACTAAGAATCTGAGTGACATTCCACTACTAAGTTCGGTAAACCAAGTTAGAACAGTTGATTTCCCAGAAAAGAAGAATAAGACATTTGCAAGCACTGCAAAGTTGAAGCGGGGTAAGTACACAACCATGCGTGCATGCCGTTCAAGGTGACAAGACTAGTGAACATAATAAAGTGAGAATAACAAACCCGGAAACCAACTGCAGAACGTAAGCATAAATACAATCTAAATTAAACTATTAACCTTGACATCCCGATGAATGTGTCCTTGGTGATGAACATACTCCAAGCCCTTCAATACCTCACGCAATATAGTTGCAATCACAACCTCCTCAAAACCATCGGGATGTACAGCCTTCAATATGTGGAGACAAGAACCTCCAGCCATAAACGGCATGATGACCCAAAGATTATGATCACTAACGAACGAGCAGTGTGACTTGAGAACATTAGGGTGGTCAGCCAGGATCATTGTCTGTGCTTCACGAGATATGTTATTCTACAAGGCAATGGCAACATGAGATTAAACAACTAAATTAGGTCATGGCACACATTAATAATAGGCTTAATTGTCATAGCCAAAACTTTAAACAACTACTAATACATAGGGGAAAGCAAATAATCCCACAAATCAACAGGAGACAGTTCTAAACTTAAAATCTCAAACACTTGAGCTAGGATTTTAAAAATCCATTTCAATTACGTTTTTAAGACTAACATGTGTTATGTTCCCTCCTCCTCTGTACAATAACCTTCACATGATAAACAACTACTAGTCTACTACAACAGAGGGGGAAACAAATATTGGACCTAAAATTCAGACAGGAGACTGCTAAAATCATGATCAATTTAGCTTGGATTTCAGATTGCAATTTAGATTATGTTTTTATGACTAGCACAAAGTTGCTTAAGCTCCAATTCTAAAACCATAACTAGGGTCAAGAAAGAAAGGGTTTTAGCTAATGGAGATATATTAACTCTTCCGGGAACCTGCAAGAGCGCAAAATGTCTGTGTGTGTGCGTGTGTAGGGTAAGGAAAGGATGGTCTCTCCACTTATTCAGTCACCAACAAATTACTGCTTTATTTCTTTCACCTTTCTTTGGAGTGTGATATAAGTGAAGCAGTTAACATTATTTACGTCTAATAGTCTGCAATTTCCCCCGAATAGTTTTTTGATCGGCCAATTTCCTGGGTGATGCAAACAATTTGCCACTTTGTACAATGGATAGTATCATAGTGGTGAAAGTTTTAACCTTTAATTCTATTTTCCCCATCAACTAACAAAACCCCAATTGAGATGAACTATAGCAGAAAATATATATTCATATGGCCGTCTATGTAGATATATTGTGTAATGCATTGAGGACGCACCAGATCACTATTATTGCGTTCGAAATCGAGAATTTTGACGGCAACGATCTCGTCGAACGGGATACACAGGGCGCGATGAACCGAAGCGCTCACACCCTGCCCTACCTCCTCGTACAACGTATAATGCTCCGCTCCAATCGGATACTTCTTCTTATCCATTATATATTCACTCAATTAAGGATACCTTTCTCCTTCTTCGCCGCCTCCGATACCTCTGCGCTACTGGACGTCGAACAACACGCAAATGCAGCTCGCCGGCGACCTACAGATCTGAATCCTCAACACATTCGTCTGCAACGACAAAAAAAAACGCGCACACAACCAATTTTAAACGAAAACGAGCGAAATAGTAACAGGGAAAAAAATTTTAAAAAAACGCGACTTTTCGGTTCAATTGAGGCTGTAAGGGCTAACGGGAACGGAGTCTGGATCCATCGACGGAGAACAACGCATAAAAATCGATCGATCTGGTTGGGATTCTTTTTTGCACTTTTTGGGTGGAGCGATCGATGGGGATGGGGATGGGGATGGGGATGAGGATGGGGATTGGTGGCGGCGAGAGTTGTTGCGATCGGTTATCTGATGATGAGAGAGAGAGGAACGCGGGAGTGTCGGATCGCCGTTCAAACGGGGATACGTTTGCATGCAGAAAGTATCTTTCCCGATGCATGTATTTGTAGCGAGGCTGAAGCAGTGAGTGGGGACACGGCTTTCTTGGGCGGAGTTTTAAGGGTTAAAAGCCAACTCTTTCTGCCTTTTTATCTTTCGTATCCTCCGAAACTTTAAGCCTCTTTTTGGAATTCATAGAAAGGAAAAGAAAATAGAAGGGAAGGAAAATGGGCGGAAAAATTTATTTGTTCATTGAACTTAAAATTTATTTTCTTCGCTCTTTTCCTTTCTTTTCCCTAAGTTTAAATAGAACCAAGAAATTTTTCAGTGCCGAGCGTATCGCACGTGGTGCCCGCTCAGCATTCCTAAATTGTTCGATACACTTTTAGACGATTCAAAATGAAATATTCACTTTTCTCTCCTCTCTCCAAATTCAAGCTGTCCAAAATCGCATCGGACGGCTCGGATGTGTCAAGCAGGCACCATGTGGTACCCACCCGATACTGAAAAAATTCTCTTCCTTGTGAGGCAGAATCTCGTGAGCTGAAAATTCTCTTATGTCTCTATGTCAAAGAGTTTTTTGACCATTGGATTTAAAATATTTAAAAAAAACACACACACACATATTTTATCGACTGAAAAATCCCGCGACACATAAATTTTTTGAACTAATGAGATGGGACCGCTCTACTTTTTTACTTCACTACGATCTCACAATAATAATCCAAATCGTTACTCTCGAGAGAGAGAGAGTGTAAAGAAAAATACTCATGCAAAAAAAAAAAAAAAAAACTATCCGTTTAGCAGGCGGAAGTGTCGGTTATTTTTTTAAATCATTTTATTTATCGTATTATGTTTTATAAAATAAACAATTCGAATCATTGTTGAAGCTAAAATAATAAACTTGAGAGGTATTGGGAGGAGCTCGACCCAAGTTTTATGGAGTATATACAACTTGTGACTTGGGGCTATATGTCTATTGCTGCAAGTTGTGAGTTATTGCGGAAGAGCTTAGCACGAGATTCTTAATTTTCTGTTTTTTTTAGACGGATGTTAGTGTTAGTTAGGATAGATTACTAAGAGCATCCACGATGCTAATAATTAAAATCAATAATTAAAATGTGTCACGCCAGTATTTAATTATCTATTTAGATTATAATCAAATTTAACAACATTTATCTCCACATTAATTATTTTTGCATACTTAACCCAAAAAAAACCCCACAATACACAATGAATTATGCACCTATGTCCAATCGCAAACGAATTCCAATCACGCACCCTACCACACCAACTTATTCGTGTCGATGAAACGACTTCAATGAGGGGTGTTTTTGAGTTATTGAGTTTTAAGTTTGGTCCGAGTCAAAAAAAAAAGGTTTTAAGTTTTGTTATTGGGTTTGGTTATTTAGTTTTTGTAATTGGTAAAAGTTGTTAAGTTTGGTTATGGAATGGGTGGAATTTGGTTATTTGCTAAAAGACTTGTAATTTTGCTTATTATAATGTGAGGTATTTTTTTAGCATTGTTGTTAAATTTGTTTATCCACACTCATTTACTTATTACAATGGAGATGCTCTAAGAAGCCGATTGGATGTGGGGTTAGTTTTGGGTAGATAGATTATGGAGAAGATAAGATAGTAGAGATATTATTATTTATAGCGGGTGGACCTATATTTATGTGACTTTTAGAAATAGTGGATAAAAAGAGAAGGATAAGGGGTTAAGAAGAGAAGGATAAAATAGTACTCCTACTTTGTTTGGATGATTGTTAAAATAGGTGAATAAGGTTGTTTTCTAGTTCGAATCAAATAAAAAAAAATGTTGTTTGTAGTTGAAATTGAGGGATAAGCTGAGGGGAGAGGGGGATGAGAAAGGCCTCATCCGCCCGGACTAATAATCGAATGCCTTAAAACCGTCCATAAATAATACCTCTTGAGCCAGATTAAATCATCCCAACAATAGAAAGGGACAAAATAACTCGGGTGTCAACTTTGATGCCAAACCAATACAAAAATGTCCAATCAAACCCTCATCCGCCCAGATGTCCTCATCCGCTTGCCTAATCCATCATCCAATCAGACCCTAAGGGGAATTGATCCTATTCCATCAACTGGAACCCAAAACTTCCCAACTCCTAAGTAGCAGTACACCACCAACGGAGCTAGAAGCCTTGGTCACTTAGCACAATATTTACGGTCCCAAAAAGTATATAAAAAATTTACTCGTATTTACTTTGTCCAAAAATTATTCAATGGTTACGGGAGTGTGATGGATTTTCACGGAAATATGTACGGAATGAGGATGGTTGAGCCACCGCGTCAAGTATTTAAAAAATTTACTTGTATATACCAAAAATTATTCAATAGTCACGGGAGTGTGACAGATTTTCACGGAAATATGCACGAAATAAGAATGATTGAGCCACTACGTGACGCGATGCCCAAAGATCACCAAATAATTTGTTCTACTTTTGTAATTGCTGGTTACAGATGGCTCCCAGCCCAACCTGTGAACTTTTTTGTCCCACATGCTAGAGTGGTATTTTTCGATCCAATGAGAGAAAATGAGGTAGCAACGATATTTGCTTTGTCATCCCGTTTTATTTTATCCATCCTCGATTTTCTGAGTTATTGTTAGTTGTGTACATTTATATTTCATTTTTTAAGTGTAATTGTAATAAAGTAATATCAAGTTATCAACACAACAAAAACAAATGTTTATAAACATATCTTTACTTTGCAAACAGGATCAATAAGTCTAGGGCTGTAAACGAGTCGAGCCGAGCTTAGTCATATTTACCAAACGAGTCGAGCTTAATAAGCCAAGTTTTTTTCGGACAAGCCAAGTGAACATTTACTAAATGAGTCGAGCATTAACGAGTCAAACCAAACTCACAATCTTCTTGATTCATTTGCAGCCCTATCAACAGCTAAATGAATGACATTTCTAGTGTTGAACTCACCCATAATGCCTCCAGAAAAAATACCTCTATCTAACTTCTTCTTTGTTTTTTGTTTTTTGTCCTTTTAAATCAATACCGTTGGAGCTGATTTTTTACGGGGCCCCATAATATATTATTTTAAAATTTATGAACATTTTTTTGTATTTTTTTAGGACCCGGAATGGGCCCTACAAAAATGATAATGGATGGTGTAGTGGTTTGATATTGTGTACCTAGACTTATTGAATTTATAATCTTTTGTGAAACGTCATACAATGCTACCAGCTCTGGAAGTCATTTTGAATGTTCGTGATTTATGTCAATATTCATGTGCTAAAGGGCAACCTTACGAGTTTATTAGAAAAAGTACAGGTCTCGTCAATATTTATGTCATTCTCATACTATTTAAGTAAAAACTTGAAGTTTCAATTATGGTTGGAAATATTTTTGGTATATAACATTCTCATACACTCTCTGCTAATTTACTTGGAAATAAATCATTACTACGGCTCCGTTTGTTTCGATGTAGAATGTTTTATTATGTAAAATATTTTTCATGTAAAATATTTTTTCAAAAATCAAACTTCAAACTTTTATTTTTCGGTGTTTGGTTGGCACTTGAAAATAGCGTAGAGAGAGAGAGAGAGAGAGGGAGAGGCGGCTTAAACGATGGAGATATTTGAGATTATTGGAATTGAACGTGGGTCAGGACTTGACGATCGAGAAAATTGAGCAGTGAGAATTATAATAGAAGACAACGGGTTCATTTCGAAAAATAACTTACAGAAGATTTAAAGGTAAAAGGTCATTTTCATCCGATTGACGGAAAATATTTTTTTTCATTTTTTAAACAATCAAAAATCGAAAAATAGGTGAAACATTTTAAGTCCAAACACACGGAGCCTACATTTTGTTGTTCTCATCATCTTTCCTTTCTTCAAGCAGTATTTTTATCAGAAAATATTTTCCTCAAAATATTCCTAGAAAATTCAGGAGGACCCAAGGGAAAAAAAAATATTGAGAGTCACGTGGTGCAGCTCACGTGATCAACTGTATAGTCCTTTCATCATAACCTGCAAAGACAATTTCGGTTTCTCTCTCTCTCTTTCAAAGCTCCCTTTTCGAATTTCGATCCGTGGTTCAAGGGTTTCAAATTTCCAATCCCTCCTTCGGATTGTAGCTCTCTGCATTCTTCGATCAGACCCTCCGATTCGTCGAGATGAAGCTCACTGTTAAGACTCTCAAAGGCAGCCACTTCGAAATTAGGGTTCAGCCCACCGACACCGTGAGTCCCCCATCTCTCTCAATGGAAACGCATATAAAGTATTTATCTGTGTCTGTGTAGGTATTGCTTTCTGTATATCCAAAAATCACCGCAGATTACCAGGGCTGGCCGTGTACATTTGCGGGCCGTAGGCGAACTCTCTCATGAATTTATCTTTTTATCTTCAAAACAAAAGGCAAATAAGAATGAAAATATGCGCATACACATGCTTTGTTTTTGTTTATTTTAGCTATTTTGAACTTGTAAAAATAGTTAAACGAATTAAAGATGGAATGAATGAAATGTTAGTATTTCTGTGTTTTTACTCAGAAGTCTAGAATCTAGATATACTTTTGTTTGTTTGGCAGGTAGAATGTGATAAACAATTGTTTTGTGGTACCAACACTAGGTAAACTCTCATTGGGTTAGGTTCAAATATCAATAGCTAAAGGTTGTGAAGAACATTTTGTCCCAACCCTTTTAAGATTAAAAAAAAAAAAAAAAACCCCGAAGGGTCTGATGGAGATTCGAACTGGCGTTATTTGAGTGGAACATAAACACAGAACATTCAGATTTTGGGCTATTCTATAATAGTAACACTTACTCGGCTTGGGGGCCCTATTTTTGGCCCAAAAAATGGAGGAAAAAATGGAGGGCCTGGGAGGTGGCCTCTTGGGCCTTGCCTGCAGATTACCAAGAGAAGGTGTTAGGTGGCAAAATAAAATTTATTAACCGGGATAAGTGTCCGAATTTAAAAATTTGGAGGTAATGAGCAATAGTTTAAGGGGTTCATTGTATTTTGTTTCTTTTAAAGTACCCAAATGGTTAGGGTTTAGACCGGGGAACTCAGAGATAGGGTTCAGACTTTATATAGATTACCCTTCTTTTGAACCTGGGGATGCTGTAGGGCACTTCTGCCCTACAATGTGTAGTGCGGCTGATCCAGCCGTCCATTTCAGCAATTAATGGCTCGGATGACGAAGGGGGGTGGTTTGGGGTCCATGGGGGGTTGATTAGCCGTAGGGTTGTTGCCATTGTCTTTAAAAGGAAGGTTCATACTCTAAAGATTCTTTTGATCAGAATGCTCCCCTGAACGCTAAGTCTGTACTTATAAGAAGAAGGGTGATCTGTCATTCTGTCTGAATCCTATCTCTTTGAGTTTCCCAGTATAAGCCCTAACCGTTTGTGTACTTTAAAAGAAACAACATAACAATGACCCCCCTTAAACTATTGCTCATAAATGAATTAACTCCAAATATATAAATTTGGACGCTAACCCCGTTAATCGATTTAATTTTGCCACCTAACACCTTCTCTTTGAGTTCCCTGGTCTAAACTGTTTTTCTATATGACTTTCTTTGGTGATTGTCCTTAGTTTTCTCAGCAGCCAAAAGCCAAATATCACCCGTTCCTGTTTAATTGGAAGTGATATTTTATGTTTTGTTTTTATGAACATACGATAACTGAAACCAAATTGAGGTTATATTTGTTTTGCTTATTGTGATTCTGAACAGCCAATGCCTTTTATTGAACTAGACTTTGAATACTAGAGACTGAAAGTATGACGGCAAAAATATGGAAACCAAAGTCATTGAGAACATTCTCATTGATGACAATTTTGTGACTATTTCCTGTATATGTTACACATTTCTCGTCATCAGGACTCTATCTCATAGGAAGAGCAGTGGGGCCTTAGGATGCGGTCTCCTGTAGTATTGTGGTGTTACGAGATAGTTTCATTTATAGTTAGTTGTAGTACTAAGGTGTGGAGAAGAGAGAGAGTTTTGGCAGGTTAAATTGTGAAAGCTTTTAGAAGAGCATTTGGCGATATGTAATAAATCAGAGCAAGTTTTTGTACTTATAAACATGAATTCGTATGTCATGCCACACGTATCAAAAATTTGCTCATGATTGACTGATGTGTTACTTCATTTTCATCCTAGATCATGGCAGTAAAGAAAAATATTGAAGATATACAAGGAAAAGACAACTATCCATGTGGTCAGCAATTATTGATTCACAATGGAAAGGTTTTGAAAGACGAAAGTACTCTGACAGAGAACAAGGTCTCTGAAGATGGTTTTCTTGTTGTGATGCTTAGCAAGGTAGCTTCTTTCTTTAGATTATGACTTTTGTGTTATTTTTACATCTAGGACCTTGTATTTACCTGCGAATACTGGTAGTGTATGCCATGATTACATGTATTGGTTAGAGTTGTTTAAAGTATCCTTGTTGGTCATACTCATACATCTTTGTTCTAGCAGTTAGATTGCATGTATTGTCAGCTTGGGATATTGACATTCTAGACTTCATAGCTAATGATACATTCATCTTCTCATACTTTTCTATTCTACTTTTGTATTCTTTGTTGTATGGACAGAGTAAACCTTCAGGCTCTAGTGGGACCACATCCACTCAGGTATTTCTGTTTGCAATGTCCATAATTATTGTTGTTATTGTCATTTGTTACCTTATGTCATGTGATCCCAAACCTGAACATCACTTGTGGACACGTGTGAACAGCCTGCATCCGTAACTCAACCAACCTCTAATCCTATTCCTGCCACTGAAGCTCCTGTACAAGCACCGTGAGTATAATTTACAAGCATCTGTATAATGGATCTCCGTCATCCGGGTCCAACTCTCTGTTTGGATTTGTTTTGCAGGGCCCCTGAAAGCACCTCGCCTGCTTCCAATTTGGTTACAGCTAAGTATGGGCTCTATCTGTGATATAATGTATCAATTGCAATATCTAGGCAACCATATACCAAGGTTTCATGGTAATACTAAACCTTTGAGAGGGGTGAGGGCGTTAGGAAGGTTGTAAGGACCAGTGAAGGCAGTATAGTTCTCGTTATAGAGCGTGAGAAGTAGTTGATCAAATTTGTGATGGTCTATGTGGAAAGTGGAAACACTTAATATAGTGGTATCCATGCCTTAATGAGCATCCTATCCTATTTTTGAATTGGTTTACACTGCTGCAGCAACTGTTTGTCCAATATTAGCTTCCTCCAATGCAAATTTAATCATTACTATAACCCAAGTTAACTAGTGCACTACCTATGAGGTTTGGAAAACCCCTACCTATCCTAATCAGTTTGGTAGAAAAAAATGAACTATTGAAATGTATCCTTGTCTTGGAGATGTGTGGAATGAGGACCTTCATGAATGAACCATTCAACTAGGGGATTAATCTTTGGAATGGGGATTTCGAGATTTTTGTTTGTATTGTTACATCTGTTTGCGAGGTAAAATTGATATGGATGACAAGTAACTAGTTTACCACTAGCTAACATAAGAAACATACAGCCTGTGCAGGAGAGATGAGGTAAATAAGCAGCCCTTAAGACACTGATACGGTCATCCAATTCCCCCAAACTGTAGCACGACAATTGTTTCCATTTTGGGACTCCAAGAACTATGAATCAGTTTCTGTTTCTAATTTCCTACTTTTTAATCTGGAAGTTGGTCCAAGATTCTGTAAAGCAAGGAGAAAATGAAAATCATAAACAGGTATAATGGTTCACAATCCATAGATTCTCAGAACTAGACTAGAGAATTGGATTCTCCAGCATATAATTTTACACTTATAAGAAAAACATCTGCATATGGAGATGGAATAAATTTCAGTTGCTGAAGTTGTTAGTTACATCTGCATGTGGCATAATATCACTTGCTACGTAATACTTCTTCTTCCTTCATTAGGAGAGGGAAAATAAAGTATGAAAACAAATTTGGGTGTTTTCTCCATTGGCTTTGCACAAGCTTATGTATGTACGGCAAACAAACCACAATTATCAGAACTTTTGTTGCAGCGGTCCTTCTGACACATATGATCAGGCTGCTTCCAGTTTAGTTGCTGGTAGTAATCTTGAGCAGACCATTCAACAAATAATGGATATGGGTGGTGGCAGCTGGGAAAGAGAAACTGTTATCCGTGCACTTCGAGCTGCTTACAACAACCCAGAGCGAGCTGTGGATTATTTATATTCAGTATGTTCTTAAATTGTTCAATGCCATTTTGGAGTGCAGTGGCACTGTCCCTAAATTTTATAAAATCCAGTATCTTAGAAATCTTGACAATAACCTGGCCTTCACCCTTATTTTGTTTTATTTTCAGGGTATTCCAGAAGCAGCAGAGGTTGCTGTTCCAGTGGCTCATTTACCTGCAAATCAGACAGCCTCTGGGGGGGTTGAAACTGGTGCGGCAGCAGGCCCACCCGTCTCTGGAGTTCCTAATTCATCTCCCTTGAATTTGTTTCCTCAGGTTTAACTTTACTGTAACATTACTGTCTTTCGGCACATACTTGTCTGCTTTCCTCTTATGTGTTCTTATATTGTTTAAACTGAAAAATCTCTAGGAAGCAGTTCCTGCCGGCGGTGCTGGCGCTGGACTTGGTCCCCTTGATTTCCTTCGAAATAGCCAACAGGTTTGGTTCCTATATTATTTGATTGCATTCCTTGTGCTACGAAGCCTGTAGTTATGGCAGTCGGGTCTTTAGGATTTGCATTAAAATATCTGGACCTGCGTTTAGTTTAAGTAGTTTTTTTCCCTAGCTGTTATAAGATAAGATGTAACTATATCTTATCGTCTTGTATAAGATATTGGCATGGCTATTGAATTTTCTCGTTTATCTGATTTTTCCATTGTTTTCTTTTCAGTTCCAAGCCTTGCGTTCAATGGTGCAATCAAATCCCCAGATTTTACAGGTCCATATGAATACTTTTGTTACCAGAGTATAGTACTATAGTTCATATTCATTCTGTTGTTATCAGATAACGTATTCCTTCTGTAACGAGTTGTGTTGTTTGCTTGGTTACAGCCCATGCTTCAGGAACTTGGAAAACAAAATCCCCAACTTTTAAGACTTATTCAAGAGCACCAAGCTGAGTTTCTTCAATTGATAAATGAGCCTGTGGACGGTTCCGAAGGGTGGGTACTTGTTCTTATCATTTTACTAAGAATTGAGAAGAGTGAGTGAATGGCAATTTTTCTTGTTTAAACTTTTCAAGGCAATGGAGGAGTAGTGGGATATATGGATTTGAGCCTTGTGTTAGTCTTGGAATATATTGGGCCTTTCCTTGAGGTATAGCGGGCTTTCTGTTTCCTTGGTTGCGTTGACGTGTAGGAAAGAGGAATAATGCTTGGCTCTTCACCCCTTCTTGCCTCTCATCAAACATTTGGTGGGAAGAGCGCAAAAGGACATTTTGTGAGCTTGAGGAACCTACATAAGTAGTATTCCTTTCTCGTTTTGGGATTTTGGTTCTCTCAGATTAGTGTTCTGATATACGTGGTGGCATTCCTTCAATCTTTGATACTTGCACTTCAAAAGAAGGTGGGGAAAAGAGAGAAGAAGAGCAAATTTCTCTCATTGTGACTTAACCTTCGTAAATTTGTCTTAGTCGTTTGTCTTTCTGAGAAGCCTGGAACACCCTTAGAAAGGGTTTCCTTGAGTATAGATCTTCTATGAAATATGAACGCCAGTTGAGAATGGGAACATGTTTTGCGATTCCGTTTAGAGGTAGGCATGGTCCTATCTACTGATTGTGTCAACATTCATTTCCTTGCAGGGATATATTTGATCAGCCTGAGCAGGAGATGCCTCATGCTATTAATGTCACACCAGCAGAGCAGGAGGCCATAGAACGAGTATGGTTCCTTTCTTTCTTGTTATTTGTGTTTCTCTTGTACTTGGTATGTTCTGCTAAGTTTTGTTTCATTGGTCCATTTTTAGCTTGAGGCAATGGGATTCGATAGAGCCCTTGTCATCGAGGCATTTTTGGCCTGCGACCGCAATGAAGAATTGGCAGTGAACTATCTATTGGAGAATGCTGGAGATTTTGAGGATTAATGGTACATCTTAACCAGAAACTTTGGAAATGTTACTTGTTTACCTTTTCATCTTTATGATATGTTCCGTTGTAAAAGTTACTCTATCCTTGATGGTGCATTGTGTTTCTTCGCATTGCTGGGTTTTCGTTTTCCAAGTTTTGCCATTAAAAGACCAGAATGATAGTAACTAAAAGTTTCTGCATCTTTATAAATTCTAACACAAACAGTTTTCGTTTAGACTTGCTTGGGAAAGATTTATTAATTCATCCACCTAAGAGTACATCTTTTCATATTCCTGCCTTATAAGTTCCTCTAACCAGTCCATTGCATCGGATCCCCATATTCCCCAGTCTCTACCTTCCTTCAAAAGCTTTCCTTTCCATACCAAATTTCTGTGAAGGCAGAGGCAGACAAACTCCCAACAAGAGGATTTGTTGGCATTCTGTAAATGCTCTATGATCGACAAAATTAGTTCGACTGTAAGGGTCTGAGCGTGATGATGCTGTTTACATAGGTGCAGACCCAATGATTACTTTGTTGGGAACGTAAAACAAGACAGTTGAGAAGCTTGACAGTCATGATGGTTGCCCAAGTGCAATACGCATTATATGCTGCAGTGGAAACATGTATCGAGATGGATGAAACGCTTTACTTAAAACGTTTTAGAGGAACTTCTCGTGAGTCCTTTTGGAAAATGGATTTCTTGTTTTGGTCGTTAGAATCACTTATCATGTGGTAACCTCAGCTAACCTGATTGTACACCAAAATTGACTCGGTAGGTATTTTGTTAGTAGGATGCCGGAGCACCTATATCATTCTGTGTTTAGATAGTCTGTTTTAGAATTCCTTTCGTACATTATTGACTTCCATTTCTTTCCTTTTTCACTTTTTCAACATTTGTATAAACTTTTTAACTGTGCTTAGTGATTAACTTCCTGGTGTTTTCATTCATGTGTACAGGTATAGTGAATTTGACATCGACGTGTTTGGAGTTTTTGTGAAGGTGGTGCAGCATCACGAGAAATTCAATGGTTGTTGATCATCTCATATGATTTTCAGTATTTATGCTAATGATTGGATGGTTGTCCGTGGGGTTGATAGGCTTTACTTTTCCAAGAAGGCTAATTGGGATTGTGCGGGGCAGTCGATTTGGTTTTTATGACAATTCTTTGCGCTGTTTGTAGTGTCATGTGTTTTCTAACCCATTTTTACAGAAAATTGAGTTTGGAAATCTAGAGCAGTTGAGAGCACATTTTAGTTTCCTGTGCCAACAGATTTACGTTGCTTTTCCTGTCTACAGGTTTGAGTGAGCGCGTTGCTGCCTTGGCTGTGTTTGGATTTAGCCTGTGTAGAGAGTTATAAAAGATCACGAAAAGCTAAAAAGGAATAAGTGATTATTTAGTGAAAATCGGAATCTGTTTAAGTGAATTGTCTATAGGGCTGATAAATGAGCCAAACCGCTTAGAGTTTGAGCTCGTGTTTCCTCGTTAAAAAGATTGTTTGAGATCGGTTTGTTACATAAACAAACTAAAAGTCGTAAAGATATTTTTGAAGCCCGTTAAGCTTTTAAACTTAGATAGAACAAACTACCAGTCAGCTTGTTCGATTTATGATGTATAAAACATCCCAGCTATTCGAGATTGATTCATGATTGGCTCAATTAAATCTCATATGAGATTGGTTTGTCAAGTCTAGCCCTGAACATATTTTTAAAGCTTTTTGAGTTTTCAAATCAAACTTGAACAATTAGTTATTCAACTCTTTCCGTTGTCTAACAGCCCTAATTTGGCTCCTCATGTGCTCTGATAAGAATTGTTGTGCCCGGGGGCCGCTCATGCACACAACACACACTATAAATCAGAGAATTTCACTCATAAATCGAATCATATACAAGCAAAAATACTCTCCGGAGCCACAGAGGCTCCACTCAGGGGAGCCACACTGCCCCCCGCACTCGACCTCACCTACTCCCTCACCAATCTGCTACCCCACACACAGATACAAGAGAATGCAGTGAATATATATAGGCAAAGTATTAATTTGGGCAACGATCTAGAATTGAATGTGGCACACATCCAAACCAAGGCTCCTCTTCAAAGCCTGCACCTGCAAGTTCTGATTTCCTGCCTCTAGAGCAAACCCAAATCTTCCAATTGTGAGCCAAAAATCCGGGTCTAGTCTTTTTCTAGAGATATAGACAATCAATTTAATTTACACCACCATGGTTCATTTGGCCTAGTTCCTGAAAGAGAAATAAGTACTTATTTTTTAAGAAGTCACTTTCAAGTTCAAAAATCATGTGCTTACGCAAATAATTTTCCTATCAATATGGATCTTGTTTGATAGATCTCATTGAGATCTTTTATACAGTGCAAAAAAAATTAAAAAATTATTTTTCATTTATATTATTTTTGAGTTTGAAAATGTGAAATAAGTACTTATTTTTTAAGAAGGTGTTCTGGAATGGGGAAAGTTGTTCAAGAATAGTGACATTTATTTTCTTGACCTTAGAATTCGTCAGTTCTATTTCTCGATGGAGGCAAAGAAGGGATAGTGATATAACTCAGTGGTAGAATGTCATCTTGACGTGGTGGAAGCCTAGAAGGCATCAGTTCGAGCCTGATTATCCCTAACCCCAAATGTGAGTCAATCCCTCACAAAATGTACGAGGAGTGTTACCTGGACTTGGCTTCATTTCCTACAGATCGAACGATCCCTGCCACGGCACTTATAGACATGTGGGTGGGCCTGTATAACCTAGATAAAGAAGGTGAGGAGGCCATTGCCATCCTCCATGAACTGTCCATGCGGAGTCTGGTTGGCCAAGTTGTTACGAGGTATTCTTGGTTCATGATGATCTCTTAACTGACCTAGCTATTCTTTGTCGGCAGGGCTTCTCTAATGTATTATCTGGTTCTTATGAATATGCTTAGAAAATGAATAATGGATAGTTACCTATTTGATGAATCAGAGGTCACTCTTGTTGAGGGCAAGATGATTGAAAATCATAGAGATGATCTTTTTTTACTGTTAGAATAGTTTGATTAACACCTTTAAAAATGAGTTGAACTTGTAACCTTCTTTCTCACCCTTGATGCTGTTGAGCCAAAGACCTCTTGGCATCACAGAGATGACTTAAAACTCAAAGATGACGAAAATGACTACTATGATCCAAGAAGGTAGCATTCTTACGTGCTAAAATGTGTTTTGTTGGAAGAAGTAGGAGCGGTTCTAATTTCCATGTAGTCAACATAGTTTACTTTTTCCGTTAAAAATTGATTATTTTTCAAAATATTTAGGTAAAGGTAAAAAAAAAATTATTTTTTCGATTCCTCTCGTAAAGATGAATCAATAATTCACAAAAATCTGGTGCAAAATTAACAAATAAAAAAAATTCAAATAATTACAAATCAACTTATTTTAAGACAAGTTCAAAAGAATGCAGACTTAAGCTTCCAGATGATTGAACTTTATTTTGAAATTGTCATTGCTGGGATCTGTATAAACATAGACCAAATTAATTAATTATGCAATCGTACTACCAAAAAAAGCAATCCTATAGTGCGAGGTTTTGGTGACCTCCCACACCAAATTACTTCTTCATTTATACTCAAAAGAAACAGCAAAGGAAAACAATTTGCAGACATTGGGACTAGGGGTGCTAATAAAAAAAAAAAGTGGCTTGAGTTTTTTTTCATGGTTGAAGAACTTAACGAGCTCTACAATATGAACAATTCCGATCATTGCAGTGAGCCCCGGATGGGCTGACAAAAATAAAAATAAAAACTGGATGGACCAGTTCCAAACTGGACAGGAACCGAGTCTTCTGTTGTCTTCTGGCGTTTTGTTCGATCTCAGCCGTCCAAAAATGTTTTGGATGGTTCAGATTTTTTTAAAAAAAATTCATTTTAATTCGAACCACTTATTAGTGAGACAGACGGAGCATAGACGTCTTGTTTGCTGTGTCTTCTTCCTCACCAACTGATTCCTCTGCACGTGGGAACGACCAAGTTTTTTCAAGCTCTCTCGAAGATTGTGGAAACTTTATATCCATCTAAAAACCAATTGGCAATAGGTGAAGTAGCCTCTATATTTTATTAACCAAACTTGGGTGGCTTAGATGAGTGATGTGGGACAAGTCTAAACTCTCAGCACACCATTGAAGGGGCTTGCACAGAAGACACTCGTGGAGCGGTATAAAATCCAAAAAGGTGACTCCCGATGAAGCAAGGTGGCTCGATGTTGGCGTGCTGTATTGGATGGCTCATTGTCGATAAAGTTGACTTGTCGGGGAGCATGGTGCTATTGAATTAATGAGCACATTGGCTCTCAATGGAGTTCTCGTCGAGGAGCATGGTGCCGGTGACTAGGCACATTGGCTCTCAATTGAGATGAATCTGAATCGATTGAGTGGGTGCAGAATAAGCTCAGTTCGGGAGATAGGGTTGAGAGTATTAGATCAGAATCAAGAGGGAGCTTGGATGCAGAGAGAGGTTAAGACCCGATGTTCGGGTCACAAGTGAGGGGGAGATTTGTTAGAACATGTGTGAATGTTGAGTCCCACATCGGATAAACAGAAAAAAAGTTGGACCTTAATATACAATTAGATGGCTCACCACTTACAAGGCTTAGCCTTTTAAGTGGATATATGTCATTCAATGTATATTTGGCCCAAGTGATGTGGCGAACTCTTTGTCGTCACTCCCATACAAATTGGAAGGTAAGGTATTGTACCCCTTTCTTTACTTTCCTGCAAATCTCAATTTTTGAGCACCACATTTTTTTTCCGCTAAAATCCGGCATTAAACAACATCCAGGCCAGCTTTCTCTTTTTTGTGGTGCCCCCTTTCATTTTCCAGAGGTGGTGAAATTATTGGTTGATACTATTCATAAGTGAAAATTATTGGGTGGTACTGTTCATATGTAGTGATGTGTAAAAGTAAAGTTTGTACGTGTGAGAAAACTATTGTAGTATGTACTTGTGTGAATAGTAAGTACTTATGAATAAAGTTGATGATGTACTATTACTGATAGAAGTTTGTACGTAAGTCATGATGTAATCACCAGTGTCAGTATTTCCTCCTTACGCCTATAAAAGGAGGGTTCCGCCTATTGTAAAATTCAAGTTTTACTGAAGTCAGTGTTTGCAATATAAATTCAGTGTCTTGTGTTCTCTATAATCCCTTGTTGTGTTCTCTTTTTTATTCTAACCTACTTTTTGTTTATACCCACTTCGTATCTGTAAACTTCGTATCACATGATTGCACAATCAGACTTTAACTTGACTCCAAGGCTTTCTTTAGTTCCTCTTAATGGAATGAATTATGTTCCATGGTCTCGTGTAGCATCAATAGCCCTAGGTGGAAAGTCATTGCTTGGGCATATTGATGGAACAAAACCTGCTCCTAAACGTTGAGAAGGAGAAGTATACTGAGAAGTATGGTGAATGGAAATCCCAAAACCATTGCACCATGTCTTTGCTTCTTAATTCTATGGATCCCAAAATTGCTGAAATTTTCACTTTTGCTAACACTGCTGAAGAACTTTGGACATCTGTGAACGATTTATATGGGCATCAACACAACACCGCTCGTATATATCAATTGCAGCAAGCTATTAGTAATTGCAGACAAGAAGATCGTTCTTTTGTTGAATACTTCGGTGAATTGAAGAGCATGTGGGATGAACTTGGCTTGCATCGCCCTCCTACAATTGCTCTGGTAACATTGCAGAAAAGAGCGAAGCAAGATAAAGTCTTTTAGTTATTGGCCAACATCAAACCAGAATTTGAGAATCTTCGAGGTCAAATTTTGATGGGTTCTAAAACTCTTTCCTTGTCAAGTGTTTGTGCTAGTATATAACAAGAAGAAACCAGGAAGAAAGCCATGAACATTGACCAAAAGTCTCCCATTATCAATTCTGAAGCAAGTGCCCTATTGGTGGATAAAAGAAAAGTTCTCGACAACAAGAAGCAAGGCAGTAATATTGATAAGGAGCATAATCCTCTCTCTAATAAAAGGAGTCGCTGTGATGTTTGTGACACTGATTGTCACAATAGAGATTGTTATTGGGTTCTTTATCCTCACTTGAAGCCGAAATTTAAAAAGGGTAACCGGATAAATAAGGTGGCCAATTAGTTTTGAGATAGATATAAAGTTTTTACATGGTATCAAAACTAGATCTTGGGTGGCCTCACATCGTGTGGTGAAGTCTCCATCGCATGAGTCAACTCATCAATTCATACCTCCACGTGCATCTGGGCTGCACGTGAGGGTCGCCCGAGTCAAATCTCCTGGTTTCCTCAATTCGTATCTCCACGTGTATCCGGGTTGCACGTGAAGTATGAATTGATGAGTTGACTCGGGCAATAGAGACTTGACCACAGATGTGAGGTCACCCAAGACTTAACTCTGATAGTCCCTCCGTCCCTTATTTAAAGTCCAGTATTCCATTTTGGACTGTCCCTTAATAAGTGTCCATTTTGTAAAGTTAGTGCGTAAAAGTTGGTGCATTGTCTATTTTGTCCCTAAAAGTAGACTCCATTTTAAAAAGTGAGTGAGTAAAAATGTAATGATGATGGGTAAGTAGGAAAAGTGGAGGAAAAAGTTGATGTAAGAGGTATAATGATAATGTCTTTTTAATAAGTTGGAGTTACGAAACAGAACACTTAAAAAGGGACGGAGGGAGTACATGTTAAATTTCTTGGAGGGTTCCAACTCAAAATCAATTGGCAAATGAGTGGAGAGGTCCCAGATGTTATTAAGTGATCACTCATTCCACTCCTAAGCAATGTGAGATTTTATTTTTTTAACATCCCTCCTCACATGCAGCCGCGTTTGAGGTTTGTCACGTGTGACCACTTTTAGGTCCAATCATCGTACAATCTTTTTGCTGGTCAGTTATAGTGGGGTGTGGATTGTAAAATTTTAAAATGTAGGGTGGAACGGACCCTACTCTGATACCATGTGAAAGCATCCAACTGCAAACTAATTGACAAAGAGGGGAGAGGCTGCCCAGGCTCATAGACTAGTTTTGAAGGAGATAATTAACCAATAATCGAGAGAGGCTTGCTATTAGGAATTTTAAGGTCTGGGAACTTGGATCATGGTCGGTGACCCTTCAGGTTTGGCCGCAATTGTTAGATATACTCGAGTAAACTCAAGTTTTAAATTGATGTTTCTTAGAGTTGTCGATACAAGTTTGCGGTATAGTTTTGGGGTTGTGTATCAGGCATCTCTATCCAATGATCATACAACATCAATCAACCGTGTTATATGGAGTCCTGATGGTACTCTTTTTGGTAAGTTAAATTAAATGAAGTAATGTTACTTGACGATGTAGTGCAATGAAGAATATTGGCAATGAAGTGGGCATGGTGTTGGTTCTAATATCTTGTCCTTAATTCAGGTGTTGCATACTCCAAGCACATTGTGCACTTATATTCCTACCATGGTGGCGGTGATGTACGAAACCACCTAGAGGTTTGTGCCATCAATCAATCACCTGGTGGTTATTCATTTCCTTTTGCTCTTTTTTTTTTCCCCCTTTCTCTCCTTTTTGTCTGTCAATATCTCCAATGGTCAGAGCACGTGTTAAAAATTTTGCGCGCACGCACATATGTATTACATGGCCTTTTTCGTGAATAAATACTCTGTTTTGGTTATCCAGATTGAGGCGCATTCTGGTAGTGTTAACGATCTTGCGTTTTCTTACCCAAACAAACAACTTTGTATTGTCAAGAACAAATTCCAACAAAGATTACTACTGTACGTTCCCTCAATCGTAACAAAAATGAATGAGGAAACACGCCGAGTACACTTCTAATCTCGCACTCCTACTACAGTGAATTTTTTCAAATTGTTAATTTTCTAATCTCTGTGGAGCCAGCCAAGCCGGCCTTCAACATTGTTTTCTAATCTCTGTGGAGCCAATTAGCGGACACTATGCAAAAGAAGACAACTACTATCAATTGGCACAGCACAATGAAGCAAACAATTGGGATCTCAATTCCATAATCTCGGGATTGCGTATAATGCAAAAGAAGGCAACTATCAATTAGCACAGCACAATGAAGTAATCAATTAGGATCTCAATTCCAATCATTCTCTTTTTATTCTTTTCTAATAGGTTGTGTCATATTTTCCTGTACACGTGTGATTGTTTCCTGACTTTTTTATTCTTCAATGAGAAACAATTGATTCCAACACCAAAGCTGAGGTGACAGCTCCACACTTCTGCCAAACCTCTCTCTCCACACATCTGCCAAACCTTTTCTTGTGAAGCTGACTGCTCATTGTTTCCTCCTTTCCTCACTCTTTCGTCTGATGTAAATAGATGGTAACGGGGCCTAACGGCCAACGAAGTGTTAAGCTGCCGTTTGGAACAAAATCCAAAGAATTCAAACCCCACTTTTTCAATTGGCCTAACGGGGCCTCACTTTTTCAATTGGCACAGCACAATGAAGCAAACAATTAGGATCTCAATTCCATAATCTCGGGATTGCGTATAATGCAAAAGAAGGCAACTATCAATTAGCACAGCACAATGAAGCAATCAATTAGGATCTCAATTCCAATCATTCTCTTTTTATTCTTTTCTAAATCGTCCCATACTTTCATTAATGAGCTGTCAGCTTTACAAGAAAAGGTTTGGCAGATGTATGGAGAGAGAGGTTTGGAGAGGATCTGAGTCCAATTTAACAGCCAGGCTTCTAATCTCCGCTTTATATTCTCCACAACCCCAACCCGAAACCCTGGAATTTCCGAAAAGAGCCACCAATGGCGAGTTTTGTCGTCGCAGGTATCTTCGATGCCTTATTCGGCGAACTAGTGAATGCCATCAAGGAAGTATGGGCCAAATCCAAAGAATTCAAACCCCTCTTGGATCAACTCGAATCAACCGTACAACGGATGACCCCAATATTCGAAGACATCGAGATTCTGAACCTGGCCGTCCACCGGCCCGACAAGGAGTACGCGGTTTTCGCCCACCAACTCAACGAAGCGAAGAGCCTCGTGGGGAAGTGCGCCGGGGTGCGCTGGTGGAACAAGAGCTCGTACGCGAAGAAGCTGATCGCGTACGACAGATCGCTCACGAGGTTCTTCCAGATCGACGTGTCGGCGCAGATTCTGCATACCGTGCGTCGGGTGGAGCTGGCTGGGGGGCAGCTGCAGAAAGAGTAAGTGGGGGAAGAGTGGCACGTGCCACTCCGTTTCAGATATATCCAAAAAAAAATAAAAATTGTACAACACTAATTTGGAACTTTCATCTCAAAAAAATAATAAAAAATTAGAACTTAGAAAAAGTGAGAAAAGAAACGAAAGTTTTAATAAAATTTGGCTCCAATTGTTTGGATATTTTCTCTCTATCTTTCTCCCAGTTTTTCTCTCGTTTTCTTTTTCTTTACTTTCTATCACTTTTCCTAAGTTTCAAAGAAAACATTAGCCTAATTTGGCATTATTAGCTAAATGATTTATTTTTTTATCTTTATTCAAAAAAATTCGCATTTGTCAGGTTAAGTTTTGTTAAATTATTGTTTCGTTATGATTTGAGGAATCTAAAAAGTAGTAAATAATTACGATCAAAATCTATTTTTTTTCAAAATAAAGATGAAAAAATTGGTTTATTTGTCTTTTATTAAAAAAATTGAATTTCAATAATAATTTTTTACTTATGAGATTTTCTTATTATGAAGAAATAATAATTCTCGAAAAATTGAAAAGGAACCGACAAATGCAAAAAAAAATTAAAAAAAATTGAATTAAAAAAAAAAGGCTATTAATTTGGCTTATTATGCCAATCTAGGCCTACGTTTAAATTAAATTAAATTAAAAGTTACCAAAAAATTCACAAAAAGGGTGCCTTGGCTTCTTGGTTGAGGAGTCTGGCATGTTTTACGGACCACGTCACGGGATTTCGAACCTCCTAAGGGGTTGTTTGGTATTTTAATTGAGCCAGAAAGCTTTTTTGATTTTTATTCAAAAAAATTTACATTTGTTAGTTTTTGGTCAATTTTTTTGAGAATTATTGCTTCTTCATAATGAGAGGAATCTAAAAAGTAAAAAATTACGATCACAATTTAATTTTTTTGAATAAAAACGAAAATAAGCTAATAAGCCAATTTGTGTCGCAGGGCCCCTGAAAAACCTGCTCTTCCTCCTGCTCCTGTTCCTGTTCCTGTTCCTGCTCCTGCTCCTCCTCCTCCTACTCCTCGTTCTCCTCCTCCTCCTCCTCCTCGTTCTCCTGCTCCTCCTCCTAGGGGTGTCAAACATCCCCTTGATTTCCTTCGAAATAGCCCACAGGTTTGGTTCCTATACTATTTTCCTTCGAAATAGCCCACAGGTTTGGGTCCTATACTATTTGATTGGATTCCTTGAGCTACGAAGCCTATAGACTGTAGTGATGGTAGTTGGGTCCAAAGGCAGAACCAAGAATGTAATCTGTGTAATCTGCCTTGGGTTAAAATGGATTGGTACGTAGGTGGAATGAGTTGAGCTAAAATTATTAGGCCCAAATTTTACATATAAATTTTTTGTTTTTTTCAAAGCTGACCTGGGCTATAGCCTATAGCCCATCCTTTAATACAGTACTCATAGTTAAGCCCTTGGTCGGTCTTTAGGATTTGCATTAAAATAACTGGACCTGCATGCATTCAGTTTAAGTAGTTTCTTGCCTAGCTGTTATGAGATGAGATGTAACTATATTATCTTATCGTCTTGTATAAGATATTGGCATGGCTATTGAATTTTCTCATTTATTTGATTTTTTCCTTTGCTTTCTTTTCAGTTCCTAGCCTTGCGTCCACTGTTGCAATCGAATCCCCGTATTTTACAGGTCCATATATGTGAATACTTTTGTTATCCGAAGATAGTACAGTTCATATTCATTCTGTTGTTATCAGAAAATATATTCCTTCTGTAACGAGTTGTGTTGTTTGCTTGGTTACAGCTCACGCTTCAGGGACTAGAAAAAAAACACCCCGATATTTTTGAACTTATTGAAGACCACAAAGATGCATTCGAAGAATTGATAAATGAGCCTGTGGACGGTTCAGATGGGTACGTGGGTACTTGTTCTTATCATTTTACAAAGATTTGAGGAGCTAGAGTGAGTGAATTGGCAAATTTTCTTGTTTAAACTTTTCGAGGCAATGGAGGAGTAGTGGGATGCAGGGATTTGAGCCTTGTGAAGTACTCTTGGAATATATTGGGCCTTTCCTTGAGGTGTAGCGCGCGGGCTTTCTGTTTCCTTGGTTCGATAGACGTGTAGGAAAGAGGAATAAATGCTTGGCTCTTACGTAACCCTCCTTGCTTCTCGTCAAACATTTGGGAAGAGCGCAAAAGGACATTTTGTGAGCTTGAGGAACCTACATAAGTAGTATTCCTTTCTCGTTTTTGGGATTTTGGGGCTCTTGGATTATTGTTCTAATATATGTGGTGGCATTTCCTTCAAGTTTTAATGCTTGCACTCCAAAAGAAGGTGGGGAAAAGAGAGAAAAAGAGCAAATTTCTCTCGTTGTGACTTACGCTTTGTAAATTTGTCTTAGTCGGTTCTCTTTCCGAGAAGCATGGAACACGCCCTCAGAAAAGGTTTCCTTGAGTATGGATCTTCTGTGAAATATAAACACCAGTTGAGAATGGGAACATGTTAATTGTGATTCCGTTAAGAAGTAGGCATCGTCCTCTCTACTGATTGTGTCAACATTCATTTCCTTGCAGGGAGCAGGAGATGACTGATGCTATTAATGTCTCACGAGCAGAGCAGGAGACGCCTCATACTATTAGTGTCATACTAGCAGAGCAGGAGGCCATAGAACGAGTACGGTTCCTTTCTTTCTTTCTTGTTATTTGTGTTTCTCTTGTACTACTTGGTATGTTCTGCTAAGTTTTGTTTCGTTGGCCCATTTTTAGCTTGAGGAAATGGGATTCGATAGAGACCTTATCATCGAGGCATTTTTGGCCTGTGATGGCAATGAAGAACTGGCAGTGAACTATCTATTGGAGAATGCTGGATATTTTGAGGATTAATGGTACATCTTAATTAACCAGAAATTTTGGAAATGTTACTTGTTTTACCTTTTTCATCTCTATGATATGTTCCCGTTATTGTAGAAGTTATTCTATCCTTCATTGTGCATTGTGTTTCTTCATATTAATTGCTGGGTTTTCATTTTCCAAGTTTTCCTCCTTTATATATTAAAGGCCAGAATGATACGGTAACTACAGGTACTGAGAGTATGTCTTTTCATATTCCTGCCTTACAAGTTCCTCTAACCAACCCCGAGGGGTAGTGTAATTGGTGATCGGCCAGGACGGAGGGGCTTACCACCCCAAGGTCCCAAGTTAGACTCTCCTGCATTGCGAAAAAACCTTGGGACCACCTATTCGTAAAAACCCTTTTGGGGTTAGAAAAGGCTGGTGGGGGACATAGAGATTTAGTCTCGTGGTGCGCACAAGCTGGCCTAGAGACGCTCTGCGTTACCAAAAAAAAAAAAAACAGTTCCATTAACCAGTCCATTGCGTCGGATCCCCATATTCCCCAGTCTCTACCTTCCTTCAAAAGCTCTCCTTTCCATATCAAATTTCTGCTTAAGGCAGAGGCAGACAACGTTTACATAATGCCTTGGCTACATCTGGACACTTGAACGGACCAATTCCGACCATTGAAACTCCGGGAATTTCAATTTTCGCAAACTGTTGCAGAATGAACACCTTGATTTCGATTGCATTTTTACCTCGCTTAAGGTCCTATTCGGACTTGGCGTAGAACATAAAAGTTGTTCCTAACATCCTAAGCTACTCCTCTGTCAAATCTCATAAGCTTTGGATAAAGAATTGATATATCTTCTTTTTTTAAACCGGCAATTTTAGAATATGCATGCTTTAGATAATTGTTAACTGTGCTATTGCTCGATAATTTCTACACTCGGTGTTTTGGTGAATATATGCATGGGACTAACGTGCCTAAGTAAACAACGTTTATGCATGACACAGAATTATTGTGGTTTTTTATTGCCCGATAGAGTTAATTAATTGCCCGATAGAGTTAATTAAAAGAATGACTAGAAATGATGAGACTTAGCATGGAGGTGGAATTATGAGTATTGCGGTACGACTGGAAATATGGTTGAGGTAGGCAGGTAGCTGATGGATTAACCCGTAGCGGGTAGAACCCGGGGATGGGTTGATGTCGACGTGTTGTGACCGGTCTTGTCTTGAGCCATTCTATGTTTTGAGCCATGCTGAAGGTGGCAGTTGGGAGCATAGTGTGGGAACATGGTGATTGGGAACACAGTGAACGGGCGCATGGTGTAGGGGAACATCGTAAGATCGACCACGTTAATAAGACTGTACATGTTCAAGAATCAAATTACTTGTTCTGTTATTATTTATTATGTGTGCTTCTGTTATTTTGGATATAATGCATACATTGGGGTAATGGTAGTTTTGTCTTGTTCTACTAAGTTTTCATAAACTAATGGTACTACGTTGCCCTGGTATTCCACGTCAGGTTCAGGTTCAGACAAGGATATGGATTATTCTGAAGACATTTCTACGGCAACTAAAGATGGGGTCGGGTTAGCCAAGCCATGGCACTTTTCAACTTTATTTAGTAATAAAAGAACTGTAGTTTTTAATTTGTAATAAATTGTGACAATTTGTAATAAATGGAATTAAAGATTGGTCAGGTTCGCCATGCCATGGCACTTTTCAACTTTATTCAGTAATAAAAGAACTGTAGTTCTATATTTGTAATAAATTGTGACAATTTGTAATCAATGGAATTGTTTTTTTTTTTTTAAGTTCAAGTTCTTTAAAATCATCTTAATAACAAACCGAATTTTCGGGGACAAACACCCAACAAGAGGATTTGTTGGCATTCTGTAAATGCTCTATGATCGAATGCCTTGTTACCTTTTGCCATGCAAGGCTGTACTTTGACTACCGTCATTAGTTCAACAATGCTACGGTCCGTTGCGAATAGTAATTGCCCTAAATTTCTATTAGTCTACGAGTTTTGGTACAATTACATACAAACACACAAATACTTACACACACACTAACAATGGGGGTGGGCCCCACACACAACGCAGCATTTGCAATGTGGGATCCACTCCTATTGTAAGTGTGTGTGTAAATATTTATGTGTTTGTATGTGATTCTAAAGTTGTTATGGAATGATGCTTGATGACTAGCACTTACATCGACCCTGCAAAAAAGAATACTCCAATTTTGTACCAATACCACTTATCCGTGCACTTCGAGTTGCTTACAACAACCCAGAGCGAGATGTGGATTATTTATATTCAGTATGTTCTTAAATTGTTCAATGCCATTTTGGAGTGCAGTGACACTGTCCCTAAATTTTGTAAAATCCAGTATCTTAGAAATCTTGACAATAACCTGGCCTTCACCCTTATTTTGTTTTATTTTCAGGGTATTCCAGAAGCAGCAGAGGTTGCCGTTCCAGTGGCTCATTTACCTGCAAATCAGACAGCCTCTGGGGGGGTTGAAACTGGTGCGGCAGCAGGCGCACCCGTCTCTGGAGTTCCTAATTCATCTCCCTTGAATTTGTTTCCTCAGGTTTAACTTTACTGTAACATTACTGTCTTTTTGCACATACTTGTCTGCTTTCTCCTTATGTGTTTCTTAAATTGTTTAAACTGAAATATCTCTAGGAAGCAGTTCCTGCCGGCGGTGCTGGCGCTGGACTTGGTCCCCTTGATTTCCTTCGAAATAGCCAACAGGTTTGGTTCCTATATTATTTGATTGCATTTCTTGTGCTACGAAGCCTGTAGTTATGGTAGTCGGGTCTTTAGGATTTGCATTAAAATATCTGGACCTGCGTTTAGTTTATGTAGTTTTTTTCCCTAGCTGTTATGAGATAAGATGTAACTATATCTTATCGTCTTGTATAAGATATTGGCATGGCTATTGAATTTTCTCATTTATCTGATTTTTCCTTTGTTTTCTTTTCAGTTCCAAGCCTTGCGTTCAATGGTGCAATCAAATCCCCAGATTTTACAGGTCCATATGAATACTTTCGTTATCAGAGGATAGTACTATAGTTCATATTCATTCTGTTGTTATCAGATAACGTATTCCTTCTGTAACGAGTTGTGTTGTTTGCTTGGTTACAGCCCATGCTTCAGGAACTTGGAAAACAAAACCCCCAACTTTTAAGACTTATTCAAGAGCACCAAGCTGAGTTTCTTCAATTGATAAATGAGCCTGTGGACGGATCAGAAGGGTGGGTACTTGTTCTTATCATTTTACTAGGAATTGAGAAGAGTGAGTGAATGGCAATTTTTCTTGTTTAAACTTTTCAAGGCAATGGACGAGTAGATGGATATAGGGATTTGAGCCTTGTGTTGTCTTGGAATATATTGGGCCTTTCCTTGAGGTATAGCGTTTCTGTTTCCTTGGTTGGGTTGACGTGTAGGAAAGAGGAATAATGGTTGGCTCTTCACCCCTTCTTACCTCTCATCAAACATTTGGGAAGAGCGCAAAGGGACATTTTGTGAGCTTGAGGAACCTACATAAGTAGTATTCCTTTCTCGTTTTGGGATTTTGGGGCTCTCAGATTAGTGTTCTGATATACGTGGTGGCATTCCTTCAAGTTTTAATACTTGCACTCGAAAAGAAGGCGGGGAAAAGAGAGAAAAAGAGCAAATTTCTCTCATTGTGACTTACCCTTCGTAAATTTGTCTTAGTCGGTTGTCTTTCCGAGAAGCCTGGAACACCCTTAGAATGGGTTTCCTTGAGTATGGATCTTCTGTGAAATATGAACACCAGTTGAGAATGGGAACATGTTTTGCGATTCCTTTAAGAGGTAGGCATGGTCCTATCTACTGATTGTGTCAACATTCATTTCCTTGCAGGGATGTATTTGATCAACCTGAGCAGGAGATGCCTCATGCTATTAATGTCACACCAGCAGAGCAGGAGGCCATAGAACGAGTATGGTTCCTTTCTTTCTTGTTATTTGTGTTTCTCTTGTACTTGGTATGTTCTGCTAAGTTTTGTTTTGTTGGTCCATTTTTAGCTTGATGCAATGGGATTTGATAGATCCCTTGTCATCGAGGCATTTTTGGCTTGCGACCGCAATGAAGAATTGGCAGTGAACTATCTATTGGAGAATGCTGGAGATTTTGAGGATTAATGGCACATCTTAACCAGAGTCTTTGGAAATGTTACTTGTTTACTTTTTCATCGTTATGATATGTTCTGTTATAAAAGTTACTCTATCCTTGATGGTGCATTGTGTTTCTTCGCATTGCTGGGTTTTCGTTTTCCAAGTTTTGCCATTAAAAGACCAGAATGATAGTAACTAAAAGTTTCTGCATCTTTATAAATTCTAACACAAACAGTTTGCCTTTAGACTTGCTTGGGAAAGATTTATTAATTCATCCACCTAAGAGTACGTCTTTTCATATTCCTGCCTTATAAGTTCCTCTAGCCAGTCCATTGCATCGGATCCCCATATTCCCCAGTCTCTACCTTCCTTCAAAAGCTTTCCTTTCCATACCAAATTTCTGTGAAGGCAGGGCAGACAAACTCCCAACAAAAGGATTTGTTGGCATTCTGTAAGTGCTCTATGATCGACAAAATTAGTTCAACAGTAAGGGTCTGAGCGTGATGACGCTGTTTACATAGGTGCAGACCCAATGATTGCTTTGTTGGGATTGTAAAACACGACAGTTGAGAAGCTTGATGGTCATGATGCTTGCCCAAGTGCAATACGCACTATATGCTGCAGTGGAAACATGTATCAGGGTGGATGAGACGCTTTACTTAAAATGTTTTAGAGGAACTTCTCGTGAGTCCTTTTGGAATTTGGATTTCTTGTTTTGGTCGTTAGAATCACTTATCATGTGGTAACCTCAGCTAACCTGATTGTACACCAAAATTGACTCGGTAGGTATTTTGTTAGTAGGATGCTGGAGCACCTATATCATGCTGTGTTTAGATAGTCTGTTTTAGAATTCCTTTCGTACATTATTGACTTCCATTTCTTTCCTTTTTCACTTTTTCAACATTTGTATAAACTTTTTAACTGTGCTTAGTGATTAACTTCCTGGTGTTTTCATTCATGTGTACAGGTATAGTGAATTTGACATCGACGTGTTTGGAGTATTTGTGAAGGTGGTGCAGCATCACGAGAAATTCAATGGTTGTTGATCATCTCATATGATTTTCAGTATTTATGCTAATGATTGGATGGTTGTCCGTGGGGTTGATAGGCTTTACTTTTCCAAGAAGGCTAATTGGGATTGTGCGGGGCAGTCGATTTGGGTTTTATGACAATTCTTTGCGCTGTTTGTAGTGTCTTGTGTTTTCTAACCCATTTTTACAGAAAATTGAGTTTGGAAATCTAGAGCACTTGAGAGCACATTTTAGTTTCCTGTGCCAACAGATTTACGTTGCTTTTCCTGTCTACTGGTTTGAGTGAGCACGTTGCTGCCTTGGCTGTGTTTGGATTTAGCCTGTGTAGAGAGTTATAAAAGATCACGAAAAGCTAAAAAGGAATTAGTGATTATTTAGTGAAAATCTGAATCTGTTTAAATGAATTGTCTGCAGGGCTGATAAACGAGCCAAACCGCTTGAGTTTGAGCTCGTGTTTCCTTGTTAAAAGATTGTTTGAGATCGGTTTGTTACATAGACAAAGTAAAAGTCATAAAGATATTTTTGAAGCCCGTTAAGCTTTTAAACCAAGATGGAACAAACTACTAGTCAGCTTGTTCGATTTATGTATGATGTATAAAACATTCCAGCTATTCGAGATTGATTCATGATTGGCTCAATTAAATCTCGTTTGAGATCGGTTCATCAAGTCTAGCTCGAACATATTTTTAAAGCTTGTTGAGTTTTCAAATTAAACTTGAACAATCAGTTATTCAACTCTTTTCGTCATCTAACTGTCCTAATTTGGCTCCTTATGTGCTCTGAGAAGAATTGTTGTGCCCAGGGGCCACTCATGCACAACACACTATAAATCAGAGAAAATTTCACTCATAGGCAAAAAAAAACTCTCCGGAGCCACACTAGCTCCCCTCTGGGGAGCCAAACTGGCCCCCCGCCCTTGACCTCACCCATTCCCTCACCAATCTGCTACACCACACACAGATACAAGAGAATACAGTGAATATATATAGGCCAAGGATTTAATTTGGGCAACGACCTAGAATTGAATGTGGCACACATCCAAACCAAGGCTCCTCTTCAAAGCCTGCACCTGCAAGTACTGATTTCGTGCCTCTAGACCACCGAACTTCTAGAAGCAAACCCAAATCTTCCAATTGTGAGCCAAAATTCCGGGTCTAGTATTTTTCTAGAGATATAGGCAATCAATCTACATAGGGCCGGTCCAATGGTTTTTAGTGTTCAAGGCGTAATAAAAAAAAATGTCCTTAAAGATTTAATACTTAACAATTTCTACAACAAAATCACATATCGAAATGGTGAATTTAGTGATTTAGAGCGATATCAGAGTATTGCTTTAGAAACTAGAGCAAGTGGAGCTTCAGCAAGCTAAATCATAAGAAACTAGACCGAGTGGAGCTTTAGCCCTCTCACATATGCATAATGTGAGGATATCATCGGTTAGAATTGATATGTAATCTGTTGGAATTTTTGGTGTATTTGTTAAAACCTTGTGGTTGCCTTGTCCCACATTGGCTAGTTACAAAACCTTCTTCTTTTTTTTTTTAACCATAAATGACAATGCACCTTAGTAGGCTTGTGAATGTGGTTAGACACAATGAGAGGTCTCGTGCGGTCGGGGAATGGACCAAGGCCGAAGGCAATTTGAAAAAACAGACACGGAAACAAATTAACCAGGTTCTCGTCACGAGTTACTCACCCTCAGAGAGGGTGCAAATTTGGGATCTGAGCCTCGCGCACATACTACAACTAACCCCATGTTTTGCTAAAAAAACAAAAACATACATGTTTTTATTTGGGTTTCTTAAAAAGAGTCATTCTCAAACCCAAGTAGTAAAAATATTTGAGTGCCCCTAAAACTTGGGATTTTGGGGATGCCCAAGGCCCGGGCCTCTTGGGCGTTGGGGGGTGGGCCGGCCCTAAATCTACACCACCATGGTTCAAAGTTGTTCAAGAATAGTAGCATTTATTTTCTTGACCTTAGAATTCATCAATTCTATTTCTCGATGGAGGCAAAGAAGAGATAGGGATATAACTCAGTGGTAGAGTGTCACCTTGACGTGGTGGAAGCTTGGAAGGCATCAGTTCGAGCTTGATTATCCCTAACCCCAAATGTGAGTCAATCCCTCACAAAATGTACAAGGAGTGTTACCTGGACTTGGCTTCATTTCCTAAAGATCGAACGATCCCTGCCACGGCACTTATAGACATATGGGTGGGCCTGTATAACCTAGATGAAGATGGTGAGGAGGCCATTGCCATCCCCCATGAACTGTCCATGCGGAGTCTGGTTGGCCAAGTTGTTACGAGGTATTCTCGGTTCTTGATCTCTTAACTGACCTATTCTTTGTCAGCAGGGCTTCTCTAAAGTATTATCTGGTTCTTATGAATATGCTTAGAAAATGAATAATGGATAGTTACCTATTTGATGAAGCAGAGGTCACTCTTGTTGAGGGCAAGATGATTGAAAATCATTGAGATGACCTTTTTTTCGTCAACTAAAGCAAGTACTGTTAGAATAATTTGATTAACACCTTTAAAGATGAGTTGAACTTCTGACCTTCTTTCTCACCCTTGATGCTGTTGGGCCAAAGGTCTCTTGACATCATGGAGATGACTTACAACATGAAGATGACGAAAATGACTGCTATGATCCAAGAAGGTAGCATTCTTACGCAAGGGCGAGAGGGATTGCAAATAGAACGTGCAATTGTGCATCTACATAGCGTGAATATATAGAACCCAATTTTTAATTCATGTCTAGCCATATAAAGCTATGAATGGAAAAATCGGGTTTTTCTAGCAGACCCCGAGGTTTTGTCCATTGTTAGAGCATGTATACCAGCTTCTCTATATCACACTTTAAGGTAAAATAGAGAGGAATTTCTCAAAAAGAAGGCTGCACCACAGCACCAGTCTATCTATCAGCACATGCACATGCCAGCAGTTTACAAAAGGCTGATGCAGCTAGCTCTCCAAAAGGAGCTAAGCACAGTAGGAAAGAAAAAATAAACAAATATTAGTATCTCTCAATGATGCAAGCCTCTTCTTCCCTAGCTCTCCTCCAAGAACCAAACCCGGTAAAAGCCTCTTCTTCTCGATGATGCTGCATTTTCTATAATTCTTAAATAGTGATGCTGCGTTCTCATGATCGATTTTCTGGTGGTGGTTGGTTGGGTTTCTGCAAGGTGGTGGCCGTAGGTGATTGGTTTCTTGACAATCGTAGGTTTTAGGTCTCGGATTGGACAGAAGATTGTTCTTTGAGCATAATGTTGTTTCCTTGCTCTTATTCATCTTGTAACAATTTTAAGATTAATGAATTTTTTTTGCTTGTTAAAAAAAAAAGAAAAAGCTTTTCGCTCTACGTCATTTCCTAGTTCACAAAAAACAATGGAAAAAATTGTGTTGTTGATAACTAAAAGGAAAAGGATAACATAGATATGAAGTATTGTGAAGAATGTCATTTGATGAAATGGATTTATGAAGTATTCTATTTCTGCATCAGTTACAAAAAGAAAGCAACAAAAAAATAATAATAATAATACTTGTACAATTCATAAAGTCAAATGGGGCATTTAGAGAAGGGCCTATACATCTTCAACTAAGTCACTAATGTCAAATGGCTGCTTAGCATGTGGTAATTAATCTTTATGGATTGGGCCGAGTGGGCATCGCGTTCAATAATTTTTGAAAATTACTGAAGGGCCCTATATATTTTTCGAATTTCATCCAATCTTCCCATTTGTAATTGGACATCTCCCTTCAGCAATGTCTTTTTGGTATGGTGGGTTAAGTTTGCTAAAATGTTTTTTGTTGGAAGAAGTAGAAGTGGTTCTGATTTCAATGTAGTCAACATATTTTACTTTTTCTGCTAAAAATTAATTATTTTTTAAAATATTTAGGTAAAAGTAAAAAAAATATTATATTTTCGATTCCTCTTGCCAGGATAAATCAATAATTAACAAAAATTTGGGCAAATTAACAAATAAAAAAATTCAAATAATTATAAACCAACTTATTGTAAGGTAAGTTTAAAAGAACACGAACTTTTAGGCCTTGTTTGGTTCGGTTTGGGTGTCTAGACCCAAACATTCTCTCTGTGCACAGTCCCAAAAACTTTTTTTTTCTAATTATTACTCTTATTTCTCTTTCTATCTCTCTTCTCCAAAATTCCAAACCGAACAAGGGCTTAAGGTTCCGCATGATTGAACTTCTGGGATCTGTACAAACATAGACCAAATTAATTAGTACTATAATTATGCAATCGTACTACCAAAAAAGCAACCATATTGTGCGAGGTTGGTGACCTCCCACACCAAATTACTTCTTCATTTATACTCAAAAGAAACAGCAAAGGAAAACAATTTGCAGACATTGGGACTAGGGGTGCTAATAAAAAATAGGAATAAAAAAAAGTGACTCGAGTTTTTTTTTTCATGGTTGAAGAATTTAACGAGCTCTATATGATAAACAATTCCGATCATTACAGTGAGCCCCGGGTGGGCTGACAAAAATAGAAAAAACCTGGACGGAGCTGGATAGTTCCAAACTGGACAGGAACCGAGTCTTCTGTTATCTTCTGGCATTCTGTACGATCTCAACTGTCCAAAAACGTTTTGGATAGTTCAGATTTTTTTTAAAAAAAATCCAGAAAAAAATTTAATTTTAATTCGAACCACTTATTAGTGAGACAGACGGAGCACAGACGTCTTTGCTTGCTGCGTCTTTCTTCCTCACCAACGGATTCCTCTGCAGGCGGGGACGGCCAAGTTTCTTCAAGCTCTCCCGAAGATTAATACTGTACGTTCCCTCAATCGTAACAAAAATGAATGGGGAAGAACACGCCAAGTACACTTCTAATCTCTCACTAAACTACACCACACCTACTACAGTGAATTTTTTCAAATTGTTACTAATTTTCTAATTAATCTGTGTGGAGCCAGCCAGCCAGCCAGCCAGCCTTCAACATTGTTTTCTAATCTATATCTGTGGAGCCAGCTGGCTTCTAATCTCCGCTTTAAATTCTCCACAACCCCAACCCGAAACCCTGGAATTTCCGAAAAGAGCCACCAATGGCGAGTGCAGTCGTCGGACTTGTCTTCGATGCCTTATGCGGCGAACTAGTGAACGCCATCAAGGAAGTAAGGGCCGAATCCAAAGAATTCAAACCCCTCTTGAAACAACTCGAATCAACCGTATATCGGATGACCCCAATATTCGAAGACATCGAGAGTCTGAACCGGGCCGTCCACCGGCCCGAAACGGAGTACGCGGTTTTCGCCGACCAACTCAACGAAGGGAAGAGCCTCGTGCTGAAGTGCGCCCGGGTGCGCTGGTGGAACAGGAGCTCGTACGCGAAGAAGCTGATCGCGTACGATAGATCGCTCACGAGGTTCTTCCAGATCGACGTGACGGCGCAGATTCTGCATACGGTGCGTCGGGTGGAGGGGAATCTGGATAGGGAGCAGCGGAAGAAAAAAGAGTAAGTGGGGAGAACTGGCACGTGCCACCCTGTTTCAGATATATCTCACACACAAAAATAATAATAATAATAATTTACAACATTAATTTGGAACTTAAGAAAAAGTGAGAAAAGAAACGAAAGTTAGTTAAAAACTTGCCTCCAATTGTTTGGATATTTTCTCTCATCTTTCTCCTGGTTTTTCCCTCATTTTCTTTTTCTTTATTTTCCATCACTTTCCCTAAGTTCCAAACAAAGCCTTAGCCTAATTTGGCATTATTAGCTTAATGGTTTGCTTTTTTTTTTTTATTTATTCAAAAAAATTCTGATTTGTCAGTTTTTTGTCAATTTTTTTAGAATTATTGCTTCGTCATAACGTGAAAAATCTAAAAAGTTGTAAACAATTATGATCAAAATCTATTTTACTTATTAGATTCTTTTATCATGACGAAACAATAATTCTAAAAAAATAGAAAAGGAACCGACAAATTGAAAAAAAAAATTAAATAAGATTAAAAAAAAGCTATTAATTTAACTTGTTATGCCAAACTAGGCCTACGTTTAAATTAAAGAGTTCACAAAAAGGGTGCCCTTTTTTTTTTTTTTGGTTGTGAGTGTGGGTACCAAGATTTGAACCCATGACATGTCAAATGACACCACAAGAGTGCCACCACTAGGGCAATCAAAGCTTTGGTACAAAAAGGGTGCCTTGGCTTCTTGGTTGAGGAGTCTGGCATGTTTAACGGACCAGGTCACGGGATTTCGAACCTCCTAAGGGGTTGTTTGGTATTTTAATTAAGTCAGAAAGCATTTTTGTTCTTACTCAAAAAAAAATAGCATTTGTTAGTTTTTTGTCAATTTTTTTTGAAAATTATTGCTTCTCCATGAAGAGAGGAATCTAAAGAGTAAAAAAATTACGATCAAAATTCAATTTTTTTGAATAAAGAAGAAAATAAGCCAATTTTTGTTGCAGGGCTGAAGAACTTGTCGCTGAACGTCCCCTTGATTTCCTTCGAAATAGCCCACAGGTTTGGTTCCTATACTATTTGATTGGATTCCTTGATGCTACGAAGCCTGTAGACTGTAGTGATGGTAGTCGGATCCAAAGGCGGAATCAGGAATGTAATCTGCATAATTTGCCCTGGGCTAAATGGATTGGTAGGTGCATGGAATGAGTTGAGCTAAAATTATTTGGGCTAAATTTTACATATAAATTTTTTGTTTTTTTCAAAGCTGACCTGGGCTATAGCCTATAGCCCGGCCATCCTTCAATACAGTACTCACAGTTCCGCCCTTGGTCGGGTCTTTAGGATTTGCATTAAAATAACAGGACCTGCGTTCAGTTTAAGTAGTTTCTTTCGCCTAGATGTTATGAGATGAGATATAACTATATTATCTTATCGTCTTGTATAAGATATTGGCATGGCTATTGAATTTTCGATCTCATTTATCTGATTTTTTCCCTTGCTTTCTTTTCAGTTCCTAGCCTTGCGTCCACTGTTGCAATTGAATCCCCATATTTTACAGGTCCATATATGTGAATACTTTTGTTATCAGAAGATAGTACTACCTAGTTCATATTCATTCTGTTGTTATCAGAAAATATATTCATTCCTAATTCTGTAACGAGTTGTGTTGTTTGCTCGGTTACAGCGCACGCTTCAGGGACTAGGAAAAAAACACCCCCATATTTCAAGACATATTGAAGAGCACAAAGCTGAGTTTCTTCAATTGATAAATGGGCCTGTGGACGGTTCAGATGGGTGGGTACTTGTTCTTATCATTTTACAAAGATTTGAGGAGCTAGAGTGAGTGAATTGGCAAATTTTCTTGTTTAAACTTTTCGAGGCAATGGATCGAGGAGTAGTGGGATGCAGGGATTTGAGCCTTGTGAAGTACTCTTGGAATATATTGGGCCTTTCCTTGGGGTATAGCAGGCTTTCTATTTCCTTGGTTCAATATAGACGTGTAGGAAAGAGGAATAAATGCTTGGCTCTTACGTACCCCTTCTTGCTTCTCGTCAAACATTTGGGGAGAGCACAAAAGGACATTTTGTGAGCTTGAGGAACCTACATAAGTAGTATTCCTTTCTCGTTTTTGGGATTTTGGGGCTATCACATTATTGTTTTAATATATGTGGTGGCATTCCTTCAAGTTTTAATACTTGCACTCCAAAAGAAGGCGGGGAAAAGAGAGAAAAAGAGCAAATTTTCCCTCGTTGTGACTTACGCTTTGAAAATTTGTCTTAGTTGGTTGTCTTTCCGAGAAGCCTGGAACACGCCCTTGGAAAGGGTTTCCTTGAGTATGGATCTTCTGTGAAATATAAACACCAGTTGAGAATGGGATCATGTTAATTGTGATTCCGTTAAGAAGTAGGCATCGTCCTCTCTACTGATTGTGTCAACATTCATTTCCTGGCAGGGAGCAGGAGATGACTGATGCTATTAATGTCTCACGAGCAGAGCAGGAGACGCCTCATACTATTAGTGTCATACTAGCAGAGCAGGAGGCCATAGAACGAGTACGGTTCCTTTCTTTCTTTCTTGTTATTTGTGTTTCTCTTGTACTACTTGATATATATGTTCTGCTAAGTTTTGTTTCGTTGGCCCATTTTTAGCTTGAGGAAATGGGATTCGATGGAGACCTTGTCATCGAGGCATTTTTGGCCTGTGACGGCAATGAAGAACTGGCAGTGAACTATCTATTGGAGAATGCTGGATATTTTGAGGATTAATGGTACATCTTAACTAACCAGAAACTTTGGAAATGTTACTTGTTTTACCTTTTTCATTGTGCATTGTGTTTCTTCATATAGCTGGGTTTTCATTTTCCAAGTTTTCCTCCTTTATATACTCCATTAGAGTAGAAAAGACTAGGATGGTCGAGGTATTCGCAAGTGATCGATAAGCCATTAAAGACCAGAATGATACAGTAACTAAAGGTACTGAGAGTATGTCTTTTCATATTCCTGCCTTACAAGTTCCTCTAACCAACCCTGAGGGGTAGTGCAGTTGCTGATCGGCCGCGACGGAAGGGCTTACCACCCCAAGGTCCCAAGTTAGACTTTCCTGCATTGCGAAAAAACCTTGGGGCCACCCATGCGTAAAACCCTTTTGGGGTTAGAAAAGGCTGGTGGGGCTGTAGAGATTTAGTCTTGTGGTGCGCGCAAGCTGGCCCAGAGACACTCGGCGTTACGCTGTTACCAAAAAAAAAAAAGGAAGTTCCATTAACCACTCCATTGCATCGGATCCCTATATTCCCCAGTCTCTACCTTCCTTCAAAAGCTCTCCTTTCCATATGCAAATTTCTGTTAAGGCAGAGACAGACAACGTTTACATAATGCCTTAGCTACATCTGGACACTTGAACGGACCAATTCCGACCGTTGAATCTCCGGGAATTTCAATTTTCGTAAACTGTAGCAGAATGAACACCTTGATTTCGATTTCATTTTTACCTCCCTTAAGGTCCTATTCGGACTTGGTGTAGAACATAAAAGTTGTTCCTAACATCCTAAGCTACTCCTCTGTCAAATCTCATAAACTTTGGATAAAGAATTGATAGGTCTTTTTTTTTTAAAACCGGCAATTTTAGAATATGCATGCTTTAGATAATTGGTTAACTGTGCTATTGCCCGATAATTTCTACACTCGGTGTTTTGGTGAATACATGCATGGGACTAACGTGCCTTAGTAAACAACGTTTATGCATGAAACTTAGAATTATTGTGGTTTTTTATTGCCCGATAGAGTTAATTAAAAGAATGACTAGAAATGATGAGACTTAGCATGGAGGTGGAATTATGAGTATTGCGGTACGACTGGAAATATGGTTGAGGTTAGAGCTGGGCAACAGACACGATAACACGACACGAACCGGACACGAACCGGACACGAAGTTAGCGGGTTAGGGTTGAACATTTCTGACACGAAACACGAAAATGACACGACTCGAGAACACGAATTCTAAATGGGTCGGGTTCGGGTTGAACACGCGACACACGAAATTGACACGACTAACACGGTTACTAATCTGTGTCACCCATTTTCACAAACATATATACATAATATATGGTATATCTATAATTCTATATAGAGTTAGACAACAGACACGATAACACGACACGAACCGGACACGAAGTTAACGGGTTAGGGTTGAGCATTTCTGACACGAAACACGAAAATGACACGACTCGAGAAACACGAATTCTAAATGGGTCGGGTTAGGGTTGGGTGATTTGTGACACGAACCCGACTGATACGACACGAACACGACTCGACACGACTCGTTACCCAGGTCTAGTTGAGGTAGCTGAAGGATTAACCCGTAGAGGGTAGAACCCGGGGATGGGTTGATGTCGACGTGTTGTGACCGGCCTTGTCTTGAGCCGCGCTATGTTTTGAGCCATGCCGAAGGTGGCGGTTGGGAGCATATTGTGGGAACATGGTGATCAGGAACACAATGAACGGGAGCATGGTGTACGGAAACATTGTAGGATCGACCACGTTAATAAGACTTCATGTGTTCAAGAATCAAATACCTTGTTCCGTTTTTATTTATTATGTGTGCTTCTGTTATTTTGGATATCATGCATACATTGGGGTAATGGCAGTTTTGTTTTGTTCTACTAAGTTTTCATAAACTAATGGTACTACGTTGTCCTGATATTCAACGTCAGGTTCAGGCGAAGATATGGATTATTCTGAAGACATTTCTACGACAACTGAAGATGGGGTTGGGTTAACCAAACCATGGCACTTTTCAACTTTTCAGTAATAAAAGAATTGTAGTTTTAAACTTGTAATAAATTGTGACAATTTGTAATAAATGGAATTGTTATTTTTTTTTAAAGTTCAAGTTCTTTAAAATCATCTTAATAACAAACCAAATTTTCGGGGACAAACTCCCAACAAGAGGATTTGTTGGCATTCTGTAAATGCTCTATGATCGAATGCCTTGTTACCTTTTTTGCCATGCAATGCTGTACTTTGGCTACCGTCATTAGTTCAATAATGCTACGGTCCGTTGCGAATAGTAATTGCCCTAAATTTTTATTAGTTCACGAGTTTTGGTACAATTGCACACAAACACACAAATACTTACACACACACTCACAATAGGGGTGGGCCCTACACACAGCACACGTAGCGCGTGCTGTGTGTGGGGCCCACCCCTATTGTGAGTGTGTGTAAGTATTTGTGTGTTTGTGTGTGGTTCTAAACTTGTTATGGAATGGTGCTTGATGACTAGCACTTTCATCGACCCTGCAAAAAAGAATTCTCCAATTTTGTACCAATACCACTACATTTTTCTGAGGAAAGTAAAGCTACTTCGCAGATAAATAGTGGAACTAACAAAATATATATATATATATATATGTGTGTGTGTGTGTGTGTGTAAGTATGTATGTATATATATGATGAACTACAAACAAAAATAAAGATAAAACTCAAGGGGTTGGCCTAGTGGTTAAGTAACGGGACTTAGGGATTTGCTCTCTCCTAAGGTCTCACTTTTGAAAACTCCCATGTGTTATTAATTCCATTCGAAACTCTACTCTGGCTTTAATTGGGCTCTCCACAAGTGAGCGGTGGAATTGGACCCCCGAGATTAATCGAGGTGCACGTAAGCTAGACAGGGCACTGACTCATAAAAAACACAGAAATAAAGATAGCCTAAGAGGATGCGATGTGCATTATGTACTAAACTATAAACAAAGGAAGAAACGAGAGGGCAAAAGAATGAAAGCAAACTAGAACCCTTTATTTTTGAACCAAATAGTTGTGTCTTGAGAACCACTCACGAACACAAAGTTCATCCCACATGAAACATACCAAGATCCACTTCTCTTTACACGCATTCCAAACCTTACCCATCGGTAATGATTCAGAAAATCCTGCACAGATATACAAACCGTATTCAATCTATATTGACATACAGAGAAGGGTCTAAAATGGCCAGATCCAATATTTAGAACTCCCTATCTGGGAAAAGCAGAGGAGCAACCAGGGACCAGATGAACAATCCAGCGGTTCCCCATCCAGTAATAATTCGGACCCAGACAGAGGCCCACCCCACGTCGACCAACTTGCCACTCTCCCCCACTGAGGTTGACCACCCTGTAAGAAGCATTGCAGAGTACATGCTAGCAAGGGAGAAGATGATATGGAAGAACGCATAGGAGTACGTCACGGGTCTATTAGCCTTTTCTTTCTCTTCGTGCTCGTCCACCTTGTCCAATGGAAGTAGAGGCTTCCCAGAACCTTCAACACAGAATCCAATATGTCAAGAGTGGAAAAGAAATGCAGTTAATTTGATTCTTGTGATCTGACTTCAAAATGTAATGAGAACTGAGAAACAATACTTTCTTTTCCATGAAAACTAAGACAGTTATTGGAAGGTCTTACAAATGTTTAATTTTCACACCACCTCAAATCAAATGATAAAAATTTCTTGCAATGTAAAACGCACTTTCTTGATAGGATACAGAGTTACAGACACTAACCTGCACGAGGTGAACCCGGTGGTGAAAGAAGGGTGGTAGAAGAACCGGCGCGGACAGCAGAGTAGACAACCGAGAGAACTGTTGTAAGCAGTCCAACTGTAAGTGTCCCAGTGGAAACGGCTTTAGAATGTTTGTGAAGTCCATTGCACTCGTAGTCCCTAGGTTCACTGGAAAGTCCAGAGTAGCAAAGGTACATGCAGTACAAAGATATAACTGAAGCTGGCAAAATGCTGCCACTTACCTGTTTTACAGCAATGAAATTCAGTTATCTATATAATACATCTTCCAAAAACGTTTTGTATCATCTAGACAGTTCTATAGAAGCCATTAAGTTGTGATGGGAAGTGGAGTTGAGCACAAGCCTTCCTGAAACAATTGCGGCAGAAATTTCCCACACCCTAGTTCTTAAAATACGGATGCCGAGACTAGTTCCATGGAACGGATGATAGCAAGTCCAAGGATGGGAAATCAATTATTTTGGTTGAACCTTTTAGATTAGCTACGTTTGTCTACTTTGAATAATCAGGCTTAATTTACATTGAGAAGCCTGAATTCTACTTCAATCAACGGAAGTAAGACTTGGGCACCAATTGAGCCCTATTTCCTTTGTCACAATCAGGCTACACTTCAATGACAAGCCAGTGTTCCCCTTCGATCAGTTCCAGTCAGTATTGGGCAAGGTTCTTAATTTTCCCTCGACTCTCCATTTGGACGTGCAGAAAATGCTGCTGCTAAAGTAACATCCCCCTTCATCGAACTCTTTTTACTTCTGTTCTCTTGGGTGTTATGAGCAAAACATTCCTGGCAATTCTAATTTTTGGAAATACATATCAACATCAGCAGAATGTGCATACGATGTAAAGTGGGTTTTCAATAACAATTCAGTTGGCTACTCTCTATCTTCTCCATTTTTTATTCTTCACTAATCAAAACCTAAAACAACACAAGCTATGTTTTGTCAGGGCAAAAGAGGTCAATTCCGTTCTCTCCTTAACATCAACATCACCACATTCACATCCAGCCATAACAGATCCTGTTTTCTGAATCCACTCACTTTCAAGCCATAAAATGTTTTAAACTGTGACAATACGCACAAGTGACATGACAAACTAATTGATCAAAATGTTAGCGGCTGCCTATAATCACAGGAACACAATTAGATACTTACTGCAGGGTGCAATGTGACGATGGCAAAAACTACAACAAATATCAGATTCACAACGATGAAGAAGGTGTTGAGCCCGCAGTCATGATCAGATGACGTGAAAAAGTAGAAGAGAACTCCAGATAAGCCAAAAGTGGCTATATAACACACAAGTGAAACGACAAGCAGAGCAAAGTACCTGCAACGATAATGAGAAGGAAAAATATGAAATGATATTACATGAAATAAACTAAAAAATAATACGTAAGACGATTGCAAACAGCGGAGCCTTTTTGGACAATGGAAAATCATTGAAGGGAAAAACTAAACGATCAGGAAGACCATAGGTACCACTAACCAGAACTGTTCATCGTATCTAACCCATTTGTCATTCCATCCATGAACAAAATCCAACAAAAGGACGACTTGAACAAGGAGAAAGAATCCTGCTCCGAACTTTGATATTGTCTCTGCATTCATAGACTGAATGGTAAGCTTAAATCAACTGATGAAGAAAGAACACTTGAAATACATATTGAATAGGTAAGTAGGAAGGAAAACATTGTATAATGAAATCTTTTGCTGCAAGGGATAACTAGCCAAGTTCTACTAGAAAAGGGAACAACGTTTCACACAAACCTGTAGATCATTTCTACTCTTAGGCTCTCAACTAGTTTCCATCTAATCTATTACCTTTCTTCAGGATTCACATTTCAATACAATTACAAATCCCAAAAACTTACTCAAATTAGAGGGAGGGCATTGAAATAAATTTACTCAAACATGCCTTCCGTATCCAAAAGGCAAGGACTCAAAGAAGAAGGCAAGCCTGAGGTCAAGAACAGCGACCTCGAGATTAGAAAACAAAGTGGACGAAGAAGAAAGAAGGGAGGGCGCCAGGCATCTGTTTCCAAGGTTGGGTTCCTTTCATGCATAATTATGACAATGGGGTTTGAAATGCTTGTGACCCAGAAGCACCAAATTGAGAGGATGGCAAAACATTATACTACATTACATGGGAGGATGGAGCATCTGTGCTACACCAATTTTCAAGTGAGCCTCCATTACAGCGCTTAATGCTTCAATTTTCTCGCGAGCTTCCATTACATTGCATAATGCTTCGAGTTTGATAACAAGTATAGACATAACATAATAACGCCTTGTCAACATAGGAATAGAAGAAACTAACAAGAAAAATTTTCTGGACCAATCCAGTGAAGAAAACAGCTTACCATAGAAGCTCACAATCTCATTGGGAAGGAAAAACATGAAGATTACTAAAAGGCACCAGCAAATTATTTTCATCATCCATCCACCATGGTGCAAACCATCACGTGGATCCTTTTGATTTTTCACGCCAACCATCATAAGAGCAAGTATAGTAAAAAACAGGAAGTTCCCCAAGCTAACTCGCAGCACTGCATCTGTTTGAAACCACTCCCTATCCGGTGTTTGTGCGAAATGATTAATCCCTGGACAGTAATGGTTACGAAATCAGCTTTATCATTACCCACATATAAATTGTTTACATATAAAATCTTGTAAGCTATTCAACCCATCAGAATGATCAAAAGATAGGTTGGGATTCCCGAAACCATCTCCTAAATTCCTAAATCATTTTGAAAAGTAACCTGCTTAGAAACCGCAGCAATAACAACAAAATTTAAAAAACAAAAACATGAACAAATATGCCTGATAAAATCTCATTGCAAGAGAGGCCAGTGCATCACTTTGATACAAAGTGAATACAATTTTCATCTTTTCAACACAAAACGTAGCCCGGTTAACTCCAAATAATTCAAATGCTCACAAACAACGTCTGAAGTGCATTAATATTAATTTGCACAATCTTCCGAGCAATTGGTGAGAGAAGTCCCATATATGTAATCTTTTAAGTGCAGCAAAACTGAAAATCTGATCCGCGTAGACATGTATGCACATGCTATAGTACCAATTCATCAACTATTCCCTTCTCCGTCTAATCTGTGTCATATTTCTAGTCAGAAAACAATGTATGTAGAGAATTCCCATATATATACTACTTAAACTGCAGCAAAACAGAACATGAGATTCTCATAAGACATGTATACACATGCTATAGTGCCAATTCGTCAAAATATTCCCTTCTACATCTAATCTGTGTTGTATTTCTAGCCAATTATACATACTCTTTGACATAAAAACAATTTGAAACACATCCGCACAACTGCAAAATATGCGCACACAACCAATACATCCTGTTCGAAAAAACTTGCAAACTGAACATGTGATCTTCATACACATGCTACAGTACCAATTCATCAAAATATCCCCTTCTACGCGTAATCTTTATCATATTTCTAGCCAATTATAGCTGAACATGCTCTGTAAAATAAACACAATTAGAAAATCACATCCGCAAAACCGAAAACTACTCAGCGAGACAGCGAGCAACTAATACATCTGCATGCAAGAAAAATTGTGCAATAAATTTCGCGAAAACAATAAACTCAAAGCATCTTACAGGGAATCTTCTCCATCAGAGGGGCAGCAACCTCTCTCAGAATCCACGACACGATCAGGGAAAGCGCAAAGAGACCGCAGTACGCAATCCGAGCCGAACGCCGGCTGATCCCCGACACCACCGTCCGGCACGCGTCGCACGCGCACGCCGCGCAGCATGACGCCAGGCAAGAAGCTGCAAACATCTCTCCCTCTCTCTCTCTCTCAACGATCAATTTCCCTAAAAGCACGCCTTCTCCAAACCCTAACCACAGACCCAAAGCAGCACGTCAATCGATCACGAATTTCGTTTCGACGTCGTAATTAAATAGTCAAAATCACATGATCATGCTTCGTAAAACTGAAATTGCGAAGGAATTAGTTAAGATATGCCGTTTACCTGAAGCGATCGAAGATTATCGAAGGAGAGTCAGAGCGAAGAAGAAGTATGGGATAATCGTTTCGCAGTCAAAACTTAGAACCCACGCTTATTGCAACGCGTCGGTAGTCAAACCCGGTGAGTTAATTGGAGGACTCGGCCGAGTTATTGTGGGACTTGTTAAAATACTATGAAAATTACAATTACCCTCCCGGTGTTTGCGTTAATCTCAAAAGATACCTCCAGAAGTTTCTTTATTTTTTCCTCTTTTTTAAAGTCACCCAATTTTTACTTTTGATATTAATGGGATGATATTGTTCGTCGAAAAAAGGAAAAAAAAGGTCACCTGATTGTTTTGTCGCTTTGAAAAATGGATGACCATTACCAACCATTCTCATTCCTTCATAATTTGGGATCCATGGTAATCACTTAGATAAATGAATCCAAAGGGAAGAGCCAATAAGAATGCTCATTAATGTTCATTTATCTTTCAAAATTGGTAAATACTTAGGTCAGTTAGGTGTTTCCAACGACATAACTAAAATTACATAATCAAAAGTTGCTATGTCAATTTTTGGTTATTCATTTAAGGAATTGCTTAACTTAACAATGTTCAAGTCCACATTGGTCCATAACCAAATACCCATTTCTAGCAGAGAGATATAGAGAGTTAGAAATAAATGTAAGTGAGTGGGTTCATTCATAGTAATGGGAGGATGGATAAAGCAGAGAGAGAGTAGTACCCATTAAATTTGGTTATTCAAAAAAAAATTGTTAATTTTGGTTATCTAAATGCCAGAATTTAGTTATTGGTTAAAGGGTGCTAAGTTTAGTTATACTATTATGAGCTATATTTTGGACTAACATTACTAACTCTACTAATCTTTTAGTTTTAGCTATACAATTGGCGGACACTCTTAGCCCTTGTTCAGTAATGGTATATATTGGCACTGCCATAAATGAAACTATGAAAGCAGTACACAGAGCCAAAAGTTCAATTTGAGGCATAGTACACATCCTTTATTTTCGATAATTCAGAGTGTTCAGGTCCACTTTCGTCTCACTTCAAGTAATCTTTTGTGACCCAATGCTATTGTCCACTAGTTGGAGGCCATTTAAGGTTAGAGCAAAGCTTCATATAGACTGTCTTAAAAGAGTTGAATCAGTTGATAGTATAGAGTACGTACTTGCGAGCTGATACTAAAAATTGAATCCTAATCAATTCTGTAGAGAGGATAGGCACCAACCAATCGGAACAACCTTAAGCTGCAAAAACCTGCTTCGCACACACGTATATGTACTCTCTCTCCCTATCTCTAACGGTGGCTAATGCACATATGGGCGGTCCCCTGAAATCATCAGGCATCGCATGTGATTTCGTTACGTATACCAATTAAACCCGAAAAAGCTAAGGAAACCGACGGTCAAGGTGGTCCACTATGAGTTTCGCACGAATAATTCGAACCGTTTAATAATTTAAAAGAAAACGAGTGGGCCCGTGAAAAAATAAAAGATTTGATCGAGCAATCAACTCAATCCGATATGTGTAGGTGCTCGATCAAATCTTTTATTATTTTCACGGGCTCACTCGATTTTAAAAAAAAATTTATTGAATATGTCAAATCATCCGTGCAGAATTTGAAGTAGGCCCCGCTTTGCCGTCAGTTCCCACTGTCGGTACCTTCTGTCGGTTTCCGCAGAGGAACTACTGTGGTGCCATTCCGCTTTCTTTTTAAATCTTTCTTTTAAAAATAAAGTAATTTGAAGTTCAAACATAATGAAAATGGAAAATAATTTTTCAAATTTTTTTTGAATCATTTAAAAGATCTTGATGAAATCTATCAAATAAAATCCATATTGGTAAAAAAATTATTTGCGTAAATGCATAATTTTTGAATTTAAATTTTTTTTTCCTTCTAAAAGTTCATTTTTTTTAAAACCGAAACGCAACCTATATCTTTTCCGCTACATGCGGACCCGAGTACGTGAAAAGTCAAGTTTGGGGCCCAATTTATTGACTCCTACTACATTTCATTGATTTCAAAGGACGAATCAAAAGACGTCCACATGACCCTCCGAACGCCAGCCCATTTATTGTCCAAATTCGGGCCCATTCCACAATCCCCGCTCACACGAAAAAATTATTTAATGTTTTCTGAGCACCATCACGTATTACACCAAAAAATTTTCCACCATATATTTGTCACCTGTTGGGCCAAACTCTCTTTTCATCGCATGTTTGTATGATTCTTGCCACAAATGTGTGGTCGTGCAGAGTTTGGGGCAGCGGCCATATGATGTCGCATGAGCATTGTATAATTACTCCGCTCACACGGCTTTTATCTTTATGTAGAGTAGAAGCAGTTGCAACTTCTACTCTCTCTCTCTCTCTCTATCTCTCTCTCTCCCTAATTTTGGCAAATGCGCGGATGGGCGGTTCCCCCTGAAATCTTCTGGCATCGCATGTGATTTCGCACCGATTAAACCAATTATCTTAACTACTTGGTGTTAAACCAAATCAACTCCGATTCAACGACACCACGAGCTCTCTTCATTTTGAACTCGATTATTTCGGGGCACCTCCTTCTCTTCAAATTCTTCAGCCGTAAGTAAGTTTCTCCTGTCTCCCTTTCGAAAATCCATCCGAAAAACCATTGCGCTTGTTTTCCACCATTTTGCAAAGGGTTTCACGCAGATCTGTGCTTCTGTTTGTTTGTTTAATCACCCAATTTTCGTGTTGGATATGATTGTTTGTGTTTTTGAGCCGCTAATCGTTTCGCCATTAGATTTTGTTTTTATCTTCTTCGGTCAATTTCAGTCCCTAAATATTTCACTTGATCCGTATGCAAATGGAATGAAAAGAAATATTTTGGTTCTGTAGTGCAGTTATATGGTCGGTAGATCGACCACAGATTGATAGTAGATTATCAGAGAGCATTTTTTCAAGTACCTAAGAATTGGAAGAAAACAAGATCCTTGATTGTAGATTATCAGAGAGCATCATTGTGATTGGGAATACGCGAGGTTGTATGACAACGGTCTGTATGTGGAATTGCATCAAAACAAGGAAGTTGGAGAGGAACACTTGTGCTTGGATGCATTAGCTGAATCCATGTTGGACGAATTTATTAGCCGTGTTATGCGGCTTATGCCATTGGCCCATTGCTAATACTGCTAAATGCAGTGATGGTACCTTTGGGCTCTAAGAAAAACATTGAATCTAACAGAAAGTTGTTGCAGGGGAGATGGGGGAGAGTTTATGGGTAAATCCTCGTTGCTTCTTTATGTACTCACGAGTGCTTGTCAAAATATATGCGGGCATCATAATTGTGGTTTGGGATCGTGGAATGGAGAGTTTGTTAGCCATTTGACCGGGGGATGATATGACTTCCGGTTCATCGCCCATTGGTTGATGGTGGTTTAGTTATTGTGTTCACAAAATACTCCTATTATTAATTACCAAAAAAAAAAAAATACTCCTATTATTATTATTATTATTATTATTATTATTATTATTATTATTATTTTTGTAGGAAATGGATTCTGGGCAGGTTATGTTTGGCATTCAATAATCGTGAATTGTGATTATTATGTCTATGTTGTATGTTCACAATAAACTCTACAATGCACTTTCCCCAGGGGACCTCCTGGCAGCCTAGGTCACATTTGGCAGTGAAAAGACTCAGCTAAGTCTCCTTAACCTACCTATAGTCATCGACTTATTTGTATGGAAAGAAAACAAGTTGACCAGTTAGCTAGAAAAGCCATTCTGTAGTACTGGTCCTCACTAATTGAGAACATTTGGAGGGGTAAACAGTAAACTGGATACTGGCCGAACCCTCATCATGATTTGCATCCGGAGCCAATTTAAAATTCACAGTGCTTGGGAGTTGGCAGTTTTACCATTCTTAGCAGTGGCCTCTTTATATCTAACAGGCTAACACCTAAACCTAACAACCCAAGTGATGTTGGATTGCATCTGTACTGAATTAGCAAATAAGAATTTATGTGTTTCAAAGAGACAGATGGTAACAATACATTGATTCATGTCCTGAGCATCTAGGACCCAGGTGTCTGTAGTGCTATACTACTGTGCTACATCTGGTCCCACGGTGAATATCTGCACATTCTTTATTTTTACAGCTCAGTGGATACAAGTTACTAATGGCCCATGCGATGCACTGAAAATCTGTTATCTATTGTGTGGCTGTAATCAATAAGTTGCCCCCAACATGCCTTTGTAATTATTGCAAAGTTAATAAGCAGGCCTTTATCATTGCAAATATTGAGGTGACTTTTTCACTTTTCAAAGTTCCGTCCTCGGCCTAATGGTAACTTGGAAGTTGGACTTACTATGGAGCTGGTGCATGTTAATTTTGTAAAACACTGTTGCTGCCTTTTCTTCCTTGTTTTTAGTTCTATGATAAATGTTAAAATAGTAGTTATGCTGCTATGTGTTTAACCGAATACATCAAACACGTCATTCAACTATACAACTCTCTTGGTTGCTAACAATTGCTTTTGCAAAATATTATGGAACTTAAAAAGTGATGGTCTCTTTGGAAGTTTTTTTTTTTTTTGGGTCAAACGGAAATTCTCTTTGGAAGTTTAACCGGTTTTGTAACTGTCGTATTTGATTGATTGATTCAAACAGCTGCGTAAGTTCTATTTTTTTCTGATGTTTTTGCACAGGATATGGCTCTTGACGGTGTTGTATCCTCACCACATAAAAGGCCACAGAGTGGACAGAATGTGTTTTCTTCACCATCATTTAGAAAACCGTACAAAAAGGGGGATGAATTTGAAAGTTGCTCAGCACTCTTCCAGCGGCATCGCTTCCTCCTTACAGCTCTTGCCCTCCTGGCATTCCTCTGCACTATTTATCTCTACTTTGCCATCACTTTAGGGGCTAGCGAATTATGTACTGGGTTGACGGGAGCTGCTAAAGCAATGTGCCATGTGGAGCAGGCAAAATCAACCATAGCTACAGGAAAACTAAAGTTCCATTAAGCAATATGTGAACTTACTAGAAGGTATCGGTTGTGATTCTCCTCCCCGGCGGATTGAAAGTAAATCAGAGACAAGTTGTTTGTTAACCTGTTTTGGAGTTAAGCACATTGTTTTCAAAGATGTATACATAAGTTGCAGCAGAAATTTGTTGTGAAAAGTGTAAACTTGGTAAGAATCAAGAGATAATTTGGGTTGTCAAGAATCCTTGATACCCTTTAGTAGGGACCATTTCGTGGTGCTAGATTTTGCTTCTGGCTTGGGAATGGGATCTTTGTTATCTTTGTAATGGTTCCAAAGTCCAAACTAATTCGTGTTTTAGGACCTATTTGGAGTGAGTGATTGTGGAAATAGATGTCTCGAGATGGACTTGACTAATCTGAAATTCGGCGACACCTTCCTTCCGAATAAAAAGAAGAAAAGGCCTCCAGATGGTCACAGGAAAATTGGATTGGAAATGAGTTGGAGAGTAACGTGGTAGATTAGATCTCATCCATTGAGTTGGGAGTAAATCTATATTTTCATGAATATTAGTAATAAGTTCCATTTGGGTTGCGCTCTAAATCTTATAATTCACGTGTGGGAGCTCGTGCTCGAGCTTGAAAGCGTCTTTGAAACACATCCGAAACTACTAAAATTGACGAGAACAAGGATTGAGAAAGCGAATACAGGCGAAGATTGACAGTAGAAGCACGAGGCGTTTCGAAGAATTATGACTAAGATTGTGCTTGCCACCAACCCACTCTCTAGTACTAGTATTGGCAAGCGCAATCTTAGCCATAATCCCCTTCAAAATGCCCTTTCAAGCTCGTGCTTGCCATTGTCTAGAGAGTGGGCTGGTGTCAAACGCAATTTTAGTCATAATTCTTCAAAATGTCATGTATTTCCGTTGTCAATTCTCACTTGATTCATTTTTCAGCACGTTTGATTCATTTAAATAATCAAAATTTGTTAGCGATCTTTTTGATTATTTAATCTTGTTTTGAAAATTTAACAAGTAGCTTGTTTTTATAAGACAGGCCATTGCTAAACAAACCTTTATCGAGTTAAGGAAGACTCAATTTCAAATAGCAACATGTTCAAGTTTGGCTTGAAACATACCAAGCTTTATTTATATATATATATATATATATAAGCATAATTTGATAATGTAACAAATTGATGGCTAACAAATTTTTAACGGACGAACACGAACTCGAACTCGACCTCAATCATGAATCTTTTTTATTCCTTCATCTAGACAAAAGATTAGCCGATTAGGTTGACGTGGAAAACATATCAGAGGGGGGGCCGTTGGAAGAACAACTTTATTCCAAGCGGTAGAGCATCGAAGCAAACGGGTATTCTTCAACTTTATTCAATCTTCCATAATCAAAATTGGGTTGCCGAGCTCAGTGAGTGATTGGTAATGGCGAAATCTGAGACGGAGCAGCAAAATCAAGAAGAACACCTCGACGTCCTCACAAAAACTGGCCAAAAGACTGGCGTCTCCAAACCCAGGCAATTCCTCTGCCGCCTCTATTTCTTTTATTTGCTTCCGTTTGGTTGCTGAGAAAAAACGCAGGGAATGGAAACGAAACTTAAAACTTGTAGCAATTCGATGCAATTATCTTTTTTCTTTTTTTTTGCAATTGCTTCCGTGTCAATATGAACTTGTCGATTCGTGTGTTTTTAATAGTACTCGTACTGGATTGAGAACGTGAATTATACCTGATCGTGCTTATGATGAAACTGATGCTGAGAAATCGGCCAAACCAATACACACAACGTCCAGAAAACAATCAAGAAAAGAAACGAAGATTTTTACGTGGTATCCCAACTCTGTACTTGAGCACATCCACGCTCACCCCAGTTTTCACTGTGTATGTATGAAGTACAAGTTATATCGGCTGCGTATAACAAGTATGAACTGATTCGGAAATTCTAATTGCAAGGAAGATTTGGAGGGAATCACACAAGGAAAAAGGCATTTGGGCTCATTTTGAGTCCCATAAAAATCTGAAAAAATATACATAAATTTTTAAATATTATTTTATGGGGCCTTGTAAAAAATCAGCAACGGACATCGGTTAGTATTACTTTTGGATTAGTAGGGCGAAACTGCTCAATTTGCTCCTATGAATCCATAAGTAACACTTACCGATGTCCGTTGGAGCCAATTTTTTATAGGCGACCATAAAATAATATTAAAAAATTTGTGGATATTTTTTAAGATTTTTGTAGGATCCGGAATGGGTCCAAACGCATTTTTCCTTGCTTAGTTCCCTGCAAATATTCCTTGCTAATAGCATGGCTCGAACTGATTTTAGGGGAGTTATTTTCACGCTCCTGTCTTTTACAATCTTTTATAATCACACACGGTTTTTGTCCTTTTTGATGTTAATTTACATGATTAGCCTTTCATGAGTTGATAGTTTGCAATTGGAAGAATTAGATTGTAAATGCACATCACAAGATGACAAAAAGAGGAGTGCCCTTATGAAAAAAAGGGAGTGCGAAAGTAATTACCTATTTATAACCTAGCGTATTATCAATTACTGTAATAACCTGTCTAGGTTTCAAACTCTCATTTTTTAGCAAAGTGCAAATTAGATCGAATCAGGCTTCACAAACCCAACAATTGATGCCTCTATCTGTACAGTTTATGCGTTGTCTGTTTAGTTCTTGAGGACAGAGAAGTACAAAATGGAACTTCTACGGCACATGCCGACAAATGTTATGGTACAAAAAAAGTGTACTGAAAATCTACTCCACATTTTGTCGACTCGCAACTATTGTGAGCATGGAGTAGATTTTTTGGTACATATTTTTAGTACCCATAGCTCTACTGGTAACATGCCAGGAGTATTCATTTCGCAAAACATAGATTTAAAGTTAAATTCAATTTTAATGCATAGGAGTACCTGAAATTGATAGATATTGGAGTAATTCCTTTCTGTACATGGAAAGAAAGGAAAACTTGTTGATCCAATATTGAAGTGTTTAACAGATTCCATTAGGACTTTCGGTATTTGAGAAAGTAACAGGACCGAAATAAGAGTTAGGAAACTGCTGTTTGGGCTAGTGCAATAAAATCTCTTCCAACGCACGAGCTGAAGGACCTGAGAAATCAATGATAACACAGGCGTTTTGGCGCAAACAATCTTTGCACTTGTAGTCAGGGCACTGACAAAGCTTAATGCCAAACTTAATGCAGCCAGCATTCCATATTCTTGGTGAGCAGCATTTATGTTGCACCTGAGATTTGTAGTATGTGACACTAAGCAACCAGAATTCTAGCAGTAGCACTCAATCTGATAGATGATCTAAAAAATTGGACCTGAAAAAGTCTTGAAGGTCCATATTTTATTTCATCCTTCACTACTAGTTTCTCAAAATATTGCTTGCTTTGGATTCTTTAATCGTTAGCTTCTCAATGCAAATTGCAGAATTTGAAAGCTCTAAATTTGGGTCAAACTTGCAGCTTTTTTCTCGGAGTAATGGAGCACCATTATTCTAACTAACACATTTTATGCAGTCAGAGGTTCACTTGTCATATTTTCTTGGTTGTTCTTTATAATGGTCTGACTGCTGCTATAAAGAATAATGAAAGGAAGATACACGTATGCAAGCACGGCGAATGAATCAGCTTGAGAGCAGATAGGCATTGTAAGTTAGAAGGATTTCATTTCATGGTGGTGATATTGCCATTCAGGGTAGACCGGGTACTACTCCAATTTCCTTAGAGAAAGGCCTTCATGTTGAGTATGTTTGGGGCTTGTGTAGGGAGTAACTTTGCAGGGTGTCCTTAAGTTGTTCTCATGGTCTTGGATGCACTTAGGCGTCTTTTTAGAAGTTGCGGATTGAATCATGTTTTTCGTAATTACCTTTGGGCCTGTGGAAGAACTAGCTCAGAGGGCAAGACCTAATTCTTGGGTGCTCCTGAGGCTGATAAAAAATTCTTTGGAAATAAGAGTGGGATTCTCCCCTCAGCGTTCTTGTCTGTTTCCTTTCATTTGTTTGTTCCACTTTGTCTTTGCTTTGTAGTTTGTTTTGCTTTACATTTCTCTTCTTGTGTATGGTCAACCAGTACAAATAAATGAAAGGATGATTATGAACCCTCCTGTCCTGCCTATTCAGGTTGAGTCTAGTAGAGGCTTAAGAGGTTGCATTTTGAACATTACGTCCACTAATTTTCTTTGGCCTTTTAGTCAAATTGCTGCCATCGTATAAGATAAAGAATGTGTAAATCAGGTCTAATCAATTGTTTTATGAAAGTTGATTCTACTCAAGGCCTAGATCTGTAGACTGATTCTCTGATGTTGCTATGCTTTGAATTCATTATATTTTTATCTCACAGGCATCATGTTTGAAACTACTGTGGAAGTGTGTGAGACTTTAGTTTGATATGTTCTTTGCATTGGATATTTTTCTCTCTGTATAGAGGAGATGTTCATAGAGATGGGGATTACCATCGAGCTGTTCATGTGTGGATTTTTTCCGAGAGTACACAAGAACTGCTTCTCCAACGACGAGCTGACTGCAAGGATTCATGGCCAAGGCAGTGGGATATCTCCAGTGCGGGCCACATATCTGCTGGTGATTCATCCCTTATCTCTGCCAGGTAAGTTAATTCACTGCTATAAATGCACATTTGGGTGAGGCTAGTTGCACAGGGCTATTTGGCCTTGGTGAAGTTTCCTTAAGCTTTAGTATCTAAGTTTCCACGCTATATCCATTGCTATTAGGGGCGGTCCCAAGAGGGTGCAAGGGGGGACCCTGCCCCTGCACAACTCCAAATACTCTCGCGTATTATACTAATTTTTCGGTTAATTAGAAAAACTTCTATGGGATGGCCCCTGCAAATTGTTTGAGTGAAAATTTTTTCTTTAAATTTCTCTGTGTGTGGGGTAAAAATTTTCAAAATTTCCAATTATCACTCATTTTTTAGGTTGCATGTATAAAATTAAAATGGTGGTTACTCAGATACATAATATTATCTCTTGTTTGGACCTTATAAAATATGTTTTCAATATCAATATAAAAATACAAGTGATTCGGGCCCTTGCTAGACACAAATCTTGCATCCACCCCTGACTGCTATGTCAACCCTTCAAAGAAAAGTAGGCAACGGATCTGTGTTTTCATTGCTCAATTGCTTGGCGGTTTAATTGAAGTGTCACCTACTAGGGCTACCTTCGTGAGGGATTATGCAATAGGAGGAGCAAGGGTAGTAACCAGGAATGCATTCAAGGAAGTATTCGTTCGCCGTAGGGAACTTGTAACAAAATTTTATAGGCCGCTGATCAAAGAATTTTTTATTTTTTTTATAGGTCAGGAATTTGTGATATAAGAAAATTCTGAGAAGATTTTTATATAAATGCCTTACTCCACTCCAATTTTGTCGCTCAATGGAATTTCTTTAGCCAAGAAGTTTGATGGTTAATTTTATTCTTATGTTTTCTTCTTGATGTTCTGAATGGGTAGAGTTAAGCAAATTATCATCCTTCAGCATAAATTCAACTCCCAAGTCCCACCTCATTTGTGCATGTGCTTAGTGCTTACTGTTTCTTGGAATGTGATTGAGTTATAAGGAGGTCCATCAAAAGTAATGAGTTCCCAGAGTTTTGTTGCCTTGAGAGTACTAGGATCCCTATGTTTTGGTTATGATGATGTTTGACCAACTAATTCTTTCATCTGTCAAGTTGTCTGTTTGGAGTCGGCCATACTGTTTGGTGTGAAATCCTGGCAGAGAAGGATGAAAAGTTATGGCCCTCTTTAGATGCTTTTTCTCATAGCATTACCAAGACAACAGTACGATGGGATGACCTTAGATTACTCAGATAAAATTGTTCTCTGTGCATTTCATGTTTTGATCAGACAATAATGCTGTCATTGTTGGAAGATGGAGTGTCGATCCATATTGTGTTACTATGATATGTTTTCCAAATTAACGTATCTTTTGAGCTATGTTTTGATGGCAAGAACCAAAAGAGAAGGAATTATAATCCCGTTACCATTACAGTGTTTTTATATTAATGCAATCCAAGTCAACTGCTTTTTAAAGATTACTGGTATTGATGTAGTTGAAGCTAACTGCTCTTGAAATTGGTGGTTGTCTGATTATGCAATTTTGTATGCTTGCAGAAGGGAGCTTCATGAAGAGCTTGGTGTAATCCTTCCGAAGGATGCATTCGAATTGATATTCATTTTTCTTCAAGAGTGGTTCGTTGAAAAAACCCTTGTCTATATTGTGGAAAGTATTCCCTTTTTGTTTTTCTACCAATTTTTAGCATAATGCATCACTACATCGACTGAGAGTTATTGCCTCTCTCTTCTCTTGAAGCCACTCTTTCTTAGCTTGAATCTTGTACTGGTTATGGTTCGAGTCAAGATATACGGTATTTCAAATTAAATATGCTATTCTAATTACTGTGTCGTCTTACGCTTCTTCACTATTCTGTGAATAGATTTTGCATCATTTACATGTTGGTATTTCTCGCGTACAGAGATTACATCTGTAAGAGATTGGAGAATCTAGGAAAAGCCATCTAAGCCAATAAAATCTATGATTATCTTTTTGGAAGTTTGTATTTGTCCCTTGAACTTTTGTCAGTCAAGACTAAAGATACCTTTTTTTACTTCTTCCGTTGTTTCTATTATAAGTTGGCCCACTTCTCACATTAGGCTTTGCTATGTTCGGATTTGAAACTTCTTGTAGTCGATGATGTTTCCCTTTTGCATTCAATGCAGTGTCATAAATGATGGCAAGTATATCAATAATGAATACAACGATGTATATCTGGTAACCACTATTGCTCCAATTCCTCTGGAGGCATTTACTCTTCAGGTGAGGACGACAAATTTTCATGTGATGAAGTTGTTACTCATTTCTGCTGTTGTTTATGATTCAGTTACCTAAGAGGCTATGTGCCCATGCATCATAATTTGTTGTTTTGCTTCATGGCTTCCATGCTGTATTGAAACAGTTCACTCTCACAATTGCCTTAAAAGTTTCACTCTCACAGTTGCCTTAAAAATTTGGGTAAATTTCACTGATGCCCCCGAGGTTTTCCTTAATGACATATGCCCCCTCCTCCTTGTATGAGAAATGACTATAAAGCTTCTGTGATTTCCATGTTAATTTCACCGACACCCAACCAACAATTGTTCTACCAAACACTTGATGGAATTAACGAAAAGTGGCTTAAATTGACAAATTCACCCTTTTGATAATAAAATAAATAATGAAAAACAATTAGTTGTCTATTTTGTTAGACACAAAAGTAATATATTTGACCTTTTGACCAAAACGGTTCTTTCAACGAGTAAAAAATAAGGGCTATTAATAACTTTTGCCCTTTTTGATCTAAACAGCTCTTCCAGTGGTTTACAAAAGTCATTCTTATTCAAAATAAGTGAGAGTTCATATCTTTTTGTTACATTTTATTATCTGAGAGGGTGGATTTTTAGATAGAAGTCACTTTTGGCTCATTTCATCACGTGTTTAGACAGACAATTGTTGATTTGGGGTATCGGTGAAATGCAAATCGAAGCACATCGGGTTCATTGTCATTTCTCATACGTGAACGGGGTATCCGTCATTAGGGAAAACCTCAGGGGCATCGATAAAATTTGCCGTAAAAGTTTTTTTTTTTGTGGAACCATTTCATTTAAGAGGTTTACAAAATAGTCTGGTAAAAACTTGATGGCCTGGAAGAACTTTGGGTATGTACAAAATTGTTTGGTGAAACCTTCATGCCTGCGATAACTTTGTTCATAGTACATCTAAGTGGCTTACCTTGTAACATTAGTTTGGCCGCACATTTATATTCATCATATTTGCTTGCGTAACTGTTTGGTTGATTGTGTTTTCATGTATTGCCTGTTAGATTTATTCTTTGGTTATCTATAAATTGTTACATGTATTAAGCAGTTTTTTGTTCAAGTCTTAACTTTGATGATACTCAAGCTCTGTGTTGGCTTTATATTAGTCTCTAGACTCTCTACATCTGCAATGAGAAAGTAAATGAAGAAATAAGCCAATGTGATAATGAGTATGTGACTGCTTTGGTTCCTCCGCTGCGTCAAGTGTTGCTGCAATCATGATGAAGTCTTCAGTGATTGTATTAGCTGATTCTCATGTGCCTGGTGGAGTGATACCAAGGAAATAGATTTCAGCTTTAAAACTTTCTAGAATAATTGTTGCACTTCAGCTGGTGTCTAGTTTTTAGTTTTCGTTTTGTCCTGTGGCTAACGTTCAGCTGCTCTATTGTATATTTTGCATTTTTGTGTTCTAAATATTCCAACTGATTGGTTTTGCTACTATCCTTTCCATGGGATGCTCAAGCTGTATCGATTTTTTTCCCCATTTCTTATAGGAATCTGAAGTCTCTGCTGTCAAATATATCCCATTTGAGGAGTACAAAAATTTGCTTGCAAAGGAGGACCCTGAATATGTTCCCTATGATGTAAATGGCCAATATGGTCAGCTTTTTGATATAATTTCGACAAGGTATGGTATAACATATAAACTTCCATCAGTGACATTTCATTTGTTCAAGTATCATACTCTTATGCATCTGGGCTCGATTTGGGGTTGCGTAACTTATTGAAGATCGTCTAGAGATGCTAAAAAAGGTCCTAAAAACACTTGTCAGAAATGTCTTTGGGTGAGCTTTCTCACTAAGCGCTGAAGTAGGGACATTTATAGAGTCTCACTTTTGTTTGAGGTGAAGTTTGTGCTTATTTTACAGCAGACTAACCTTCGAAAGGGGCACCTGAGAAAGAGAGCGATGCATTCTCTGGTTATTGTCTAGTCAAAACTTTTTTTCTATCGCGATGTAATGTTGAATGTCAAGGTAAATTTTGAAATCAGGAGGTATTTTCTTTGGCAAAAACATGTATTTCTTATTTCCTTTATTTATCATTGAAGAATCACATGACTTCTCTGGGGAGAAGTCATGACCTAGAGTGAGATGGGAAGTATTATCTGCACCTTGAGTTCAGGTTAGGGTTTGAGTACCGGGAATAACCAAATAAGCCTCTTCACAAAATGTGGGGAAGAATTGCCTACTTGCTTCCTCTTCCAAAGTGGGAGGCTGGCAGCCTTGTGCCTTGGATACAACTTTATATGGTTAATTTGGTGCTGGCTTGTTCCGACCTGGTATGTTTGCATTGGTTCCCTACAAGAGATACAACCATGAGTGAGCAATAACATTTTCCACATGGATCTTCAAAATTTAACGTATCTTTTTGCTTACGTGAGTTTTGTTTATGTGAAATTGCTCTAGATACAAAGTAAACATGGAGACACGGAGTTTGGCTCTACAAAAGCAGCTTTCTCGTTATGCTTGTATCTCCCTTGGGGCTGAGGTTGTTAAAACTTACTTTTGTTTATATTTTCTCCTTTGTAGTTGTTCTCCAGTTCATTTATGTGTGAAAGAAAGTTTATATTAGTTTATTCCAACTCAGGATCATTAGTTGTTCAAGTTTGGTGAGTCTTTAATACTCACCTGTAGCTGTGATAGGATGCTTCACTGATGAAGCCTGGCAGATGCAACAAATGTAAAGATCTGAATTTTTTCAGTCCAAATTTGTGTTTCTTGTACACTGGCATTTCATTGCTTAAGTCCATGATAACATATGACAGAAGGTTGAAAAAATGGATTTCTCATATGTGGTGACCTTTTTGGGCTCTATCCAATTTTCTCACCTCATATTAGGGAGGTTCATTCTAATATTCTATTGCCTGCCTTGTGGTCCCCGGCTTACGGATTTGTGGAGGAGTAGAAAGTATAGGTTTTCACAATGCTCACTGAAAATGCCTACATAGCCAAGGACCAAAAGGGTGATCTGACGAAAGAATTACTAATGCTCACAGAGGGATTCCCTCTTCCAAGACTATAATACTGCGACTTCCTCCATCAAAGCAAATTCGTCATGAGGCACATCGTGAAAGTAAAATGCTGAAGTTACACTTAAATCCTTCCTTCTATAGTCTGATAAGGTTTAACTTTATTTGGCAAAGGGCACTACTGGGGACTAATGTTGGAACCAATTACCTATCTCCCCCACAATAAAAGTAAAAGTTGTTAAATATTTTTATGAATTCAACCTGGTTTTATTGGTGAATGGCTGACCCTGCATGCTACCCTTTTTTGTTTTTTTACTATCATTTTGCTTCTTCCCTACATGAGTTGCTCTTGCTTCCCGTCCATTTTATTTCTGTATAGCCTTTTCATTTAAATAGAGTTCTCTTGATCTGGACCTGTACTGTGCTTTCATGTGTTGTAGACTGCCTCACTAAAACAAACTGAAGGACTACAGAAACTACCATTAGGCTCTCCCATTTAGTAAAGAGTTGCAGTGTTTACGCCTGAAATTTGCTTGATCCTAATACCTGTTTTTGTCTTTGACCTTCCTTTGAAGCTTTTTGTTTTGCTAATCGATGACATCCCTGATTTTCTCTTAAATAACTTCTTTTGTCCTATTTCTGACTCTCTCTCTCTCTCTCTCTCCATTTTTCTGTTTTTTCTTGTTGTATGATTATGGATATCTATGCATTTGAAATAGCATTTGTATCTGCCTCTCTAATACAGTTGACGGGGCTCACTGATAGAGACAAGGAAGCTCTGGCGTTGCTTGTTAAAGCTGGGACAATCATTGATGACATTTTCCACCTGCAGGTTGTTTCACTGCAGGATGCAGGGTTATTTTGATGCATGTGTATTTTTCTTGTGGTTAACAATATGTGCATGTTGTTACTTGCTGCACGTAGACAATTAGACATTTTGGGCATGCTAGACAATCCCCGTGGATGGAAAACTATTCAACAGTTCTTGCTGTTGATGTACAAATATTTTAGTTGGTTTTGCTTTGAGTCAATAAATAAAAGAACAATCTTTTGGTATCTCCGCCCACGTGATATGTATTTATTTACATATTTGACAAGGACTAATGCTCTAAAAGAAACAGTCCACATCATTTTGTAGTGGACAACTCTTTTCTCAACCTTTCTTCTTTGTTTCTCTTCTGCCTTTTCTTCTTCTTCGTCCTCTTCTTTTTTTTTTTTTGATGTGTTGTCTCATTATATTTTTCAGGCTTGGTACAGCAATCCAACTTTAAGGGATTGGTTGAAGGAGCATGCGGAGATATCTCACGTGGACAAATTGAAGTGGATGTATTATAGCATTAACAAAAGTCCATGGTTAGTTTCCTTCAGAGAAGTGCTCTTTAATGCTTATTTATTCCTCAATTAAACAATTTATCATTGCACCAACTCTCTCTCTGTCTGTGTGCGCGCGTGCGCACGCGCATATTTGTGTGGATAATGGTATTCCAAGATTATTGAGGTGGCACCAATTGTGGATTACTGAGGATATCAGTAAATCTATCAGTGAGAAGGTACGGCCTTGTTAAGGGTGTTCTAAGGATGGAGGTCTTGTCCAGTGCAAGTTAGGTGCTAAGTGTGCACTTGAGCTTGCTACTCTCTCTCTCTCTCTCTCTCTCTCTCTCTCTCTCTCTCGTATCTGTACTACCCAAGCATTCAAATTAACTGCTGTTGAGCTTTTCCAGAGCTCTGATCTGAGTTTTATGTGCTAAGCTGGAACTTATCTGTTCTCATGTTTTTGAATCGGCAGTAAAGAATTTGATTCTGTTTAATATAACTTTCATTTCTGTGTGGACAGGTCCTGTCTTGATGAAAATGAAGCATTTTTAACAACTGCAGATTCAGCTGTTAAGTTGCTTCCTGCGGCAACAAAGCCTATTACCGGGTGGAGGGGACTTGAATACAGAACTGCATTTCCTATGCAGAAACCACCTGGTGCTAACTTTTACCCTCCAGATATGGACAAGATGGTATAGGATGGGACGCTTCATTTCATGCTTCAAAAGTATTGTTTTGCATAGCATTCACCTTGTTTTGTGACCTGGTCACAACTTTGCATATGTTTCCATCATGCAGGTTTCATCTATTTTCCATTTCCAGCCTTCAGTTTAATATTCCTCTTACTTTGCATAGGAGTTTGAATTATGGAAGGACAGTCTTGCGGAGGATAAAAAACAAGATGCAACAGGATTTTTCAGTGTCGTTAAAAGGCACAGTGAAACTATTTTGGACACCGTCCTGTCTGACAGTACGGCAGGAAGCATAGATCAATTTCCGCGCCTTGCTCATGATCTTTATACTGTTCCTTACTCTCAAGAGTATAAGCATTTCCTAGCAAAAGCTGCTGAATTGCTTCATAAAGCAGGAGACTTAACAAGCTCACCTAGGTACCTAGTTTGCTGAATTCAGGTTCTTGTTATTTATAGCTGGTCAATCTTCTGACGAGTCTTGTTTCTGGTGTAGTTTGAAGAGGTTGCTACATAGCAAGGCTAATGCTTTCATTTCCAATGACTATTATGATTCAGATATAGCCTGGATGGAGTTGGTTAGTACCTTTTTTTTGTTATTGGTCTTTGCAGAGTTTTGATTTAGGTGGTCCAAAGTTAAAATTTCTGTTTAAGGTATTTATGTTACTTCAGGAAATTGCTTTACTACTTCATTTCTGGCAAGTATATTGCTGTTTTTGATTTGCTATAGTGAGATGTTTCCAAAGAAGTGAAATTGACTATCTGAAAAAATGATAGTTTCTGGAGCCTTCTGTGGTTAACTTGGTATCACTTCACTTCCTCTTCAGAGCTATGACGTCAGTTTTTTTTTTTCCTGTGTGGGTTTCTTTCTGTGAAATGCTCTGGTTTGAATGTTGCATTACTGGGACAAGTCTGAGTTATCTTTACGGCTTCGAAGAATATCTTAGAAAACAAACAACGTGTAGAAGTGGGGTATGATACAAATGGTTGCTGAGTGTTAGTGAAAAGGCACAATCTGAGTTTGGTTTTTCAACACTTGGTTATTTCTCCCTTTTCTACTTTCATCTGTGTGTTAGAGTTTGTGGGAACACTCTGAATCATTTTCTATTGAGCTAGCTGATGGATGGGCAAAGGTGGTTCATACTCTTATCTTTTAAACAGTCTTAATAAACCCTGTGAGTGGTTTAGAAACTACTTGTTACTACTGCTGCCGAATTAATTCTAAAGGCGCCGAATATGTGCTTTTTATAACTTTCAGACATGTTTTCATAGAACCAAAATTTAAGAAAAAAATTAGATAGAAAAAAGATAGGTAAGCAGATGCTTTATGAGAAAACATGCCGAGGAAGTGAATACATGGGGGGAAGATGTTAGTAGATTTCTTTGCAGCATAGTCTGCAGAATCCATTTGGAGCCTGTTTCAAAGCAAGTCCATATAAGTCCCCGTCTCTCTTGTGCACACTCTTTAATATGTGGGAAAGTGGTTTGTAAAATTAACTTAGTAAGAGCATTTCACAACTACATTGCCTGACCTGCTCTGTTACCATGATGGCTTTTGAAGAGTACAAGGGAGGGGATGTGATCTTGTTATGGAGGGTTATCCTGGGAAGGGAGGAGAGATATTGGCCATTTAAATAAAAAAACATGCATTACACTAGATTTGATTACGAGGTTGGATATGTAACCTTATCGTGTGGTGAATATGGAAGTATCTTAATCTTTCTATTAAAATTTCAATCATTTCTACTGTATCAATGTTTGATAAATCTTTTCATTTTCCTCTCTTCTGCCCAAGGACTCGAAGTTGGATGTTACTATAGGCCCGTATGAGACTTATGAAGATGCGCTTTTCGGGTACAAGGTATTGTTTGAGTGAACTTCTTTTCTTTTTGCACCTTTGCTTATCTCTTATTTATGATAAACCCAAGTCAGTGTGATTCCAGCTTAGCACTTAATTTGCTAATATGATAGTGTTATTTAATCCCGAATATCTACTAAGTGCTGTTACATAGACTTCATGGAATGCTAAAATGACATGTATGGTCATCTATTCCCAACTTGTTACCATGAACTCTAAGGTTTGAGTTACCAATACAAGATACTCCTGATTATCCTTTGTGCAGTTCATAGCGATTTGTACATGGCCTATAGAGTGTATAGGGGTTGCCCCCTTTGAGGCAAATGTCCTATTGTACCTGTACTTGTTTAAAAAGAAAATACCAGATCCTATTAGGAGCAGATATACTCCCGGTTAGTTTGGCCAAGAATAGGAGAATCACATGCAGCATAGTTTATAATGAGCATAGTTTCCGGAGCCTTTTAATCTCGTTCAACTTTTCCTTTTAGGTTTTACATATGGCTTATTGATTGCATACTTCATAGGCAACATTTGAGGCATTTATCGGAGTTCGAGATGACAAAGCAACGAATCAAGTTAAACTCTTTGGCAATCATTTGCAGGTGCCTTTGAATTCGTCAGTATTGTCTAATTATTAATAGCTTTTTTGTGCAGTATTGTCTAATTGTAGCATACTTTTCTAGGTTTTGGAGCAAAATCTTCCAATGGATAATGCGTACAAATCCCAGGACATAATTGCTGCTCCCATTCGCGTTATCCAGCTCATTTATAATTCTGGGGTAAGTCCTTGGCAAGTGGGAGATGTAGAGGAAAAATCTCTCTTGTGCTACACTTTTTTCCTTTCCTAGTAACATGCATCAATTCATGGGCAAAGAATGCATGTAAATTTTGGTTCTTTCTTGTTAACGGTGTCTCTTTGGGAACGTTCTCTTAAGAAACAAAATATTTGTTTCTCCCTACGCAATACTGCTGCTATGATTGATAACTCAAGGATTTAACGATAAGCTATCGATTTTGGACCAAATTTTGTCACTGAATATGCATTTTGTGAAAATAATACTTCTGGTAAGCCTTGAACTGAGGGGTGTGAACATATGGTTATAGATGAAGCAGCATGGTTATTAAAATAGTAGACTTGAACAATTTTATGCCATGGAAATAAGCCCCACTAGGGGTTTGACGAAGCTCTGTAATGTTGCAGAGCCTTGAACTGAGGGGTGTGAACATATGGTTATAGATGAAGCAGCATGGTTATTAAAATAGTAGACTTGAACAATTTTATGCCATGGAAATAAGCCCCACTAGGGGTTTGACGATGCTCTGTAATGTTGCAGAATAACCACTGCGCATGCTATAACAAGTTCTAGGCTTACGATACGATGTATTGCGGTGGTTCTAGTATATACCTGACATGCTTTCTCAAAAGTTAACGTTTTCATATTTGTCTTCCCATATTTTCTTCTGTGATTCTCTCTCTCTTTTTCCCCCTTCTGTTTCCTGATTTACATTGATTAAAAAGCTTATGATGTTGACGAGTTACGTTATACGCCTTGCTTAATGGACCTAGAAGAGCTTCACCTTCACCTGTTGTCAGGACTCAAGTGATTCATTGGTTTTATCCAAAGTTAAATGAAAATTTAACTTACAATGACATAGCCAAAACAGAAGAACTACGAAAAAGAATTGAAAAGGAAAATGCAAACTTAAACCAAAAGCAGATTTTTCATTTTTCCTTTGCTTGGGCCGATTTATACTATCATGAATGAAACATTGAGGCCAATCCTGAATAAAATGGTGCAATCCGTGCAAACCTCATTTCTGTAGCTGCTGAATCAGTTTAACCCAGTTTTTGTTTAGTTGAATATTTACCTGTTCTTTTCCCCAAGTATATTTTAGAGTTGATTCTGACTAATACTTTTTATTTTGCATACTTGTAATTCTGGATAGCTTGATATGTAGTTTTGGGCCCATTTCTTGATAGCTTAAGCGTTTGAGACTATTGGTAACTTAGCATGGTATCAAAGCCAGGTTTGTAAGAGGTCTTGGGTTCAAGGCACTCCATTTTCACTATGCATGTTCCTTTGCATTGTATTCCGCTCTGTCTAGATGTTTGCATTTTTCATGTGCAAGGGGGTTACTTGTGATGTTGGATAGATTGATAAACATTGTTGGGCCCTTTGCCTAATAGCTAAAGATATTCGGGGTGATTGGTATCTTGATGTTTTTGCTCACTCATATCAGAACTTGTTTTTTTTTTTTTTTTCCCGGGTAAGTTAATATCATATCAGAACGTGTTGTATACCTCTTTGCACAAATTTCACTGAAACTATCTCATTGTGAGGCTGAGGCTTGAGAAAATAGTTTTTTTTTTTTTTTTATGGCAGGATGTGAAGGGTCCTCAAACAGTGGCATTTAATCTTCCAAATGATGAGACCATAGTAAAGGATAGGGGAACATCCATGGTCATGCTTAAAAATGTTTCAGAGGCAAAGTACTATTCTTCTCTTTGAAGCACCTATCATGTTCACGTGATACTGATAACAGTTTTTAGCAATTTTATGATATATTTTAGGACTTGAGCTTTGTTTTTTAGTTTCTCAGACCTACTCCATGTTAAGATCGAATTCATGCTGCTTTTTTTTTCACTCTAACCAGGTTCAAGCATATTCTTCAACCTATAGCTGAAGTATGTATATCAAAGGAACAACAGGATTGTGTAGACTTTGATTCTTTCTTCACTCATACAATTTGCCATGAGTGTTGCCATGGGATTGGGCCTCATAGCATAACGCTTCCAACCGGTGAAAAGTCTACAGTTAGATTGGTCAGTTGCATTATTTACTGATTCTGTAGCTTAGTAATGTGTCCTAGATTTACGTCTTCTGCATTCGATTTGTCCATATAGCGTGCACTCAAATTATCCAAGGAAGATGGAAACCATTACCAAAAAGAAATCTAAAAGTGAACTTGAAGCACTAATGCCTTGTTCTCTTCCCTTCTCAAAAAGAATTTTTCAAAAAATTCCCCTTAGATTCCCCCTACTTTTAACATTTATCTCTCTATCTCTCTCCACTTATTACCCCTACAATTTTTCAAAAAAAATTTCAAAAACCAAGCCAAACAAGGCATAAATGAATAAAGTGGCTCTGCTGAAGAACTTTTTGGTGAAATGTGATTTCTGGTCTGCCCTGATTTTCCTTCTATTTTCCAACAACAGGAGCTGCAAGAACTGCACTCCGCTCTCGAAGAAGCTAAAGCTGATATTGTCGGCCTCTGGGCCCTTAAATTCCTAATTGGTCAGGTCAGTATCCGCATAATTGACTAAATGTTTTGCTGTGTATTACTCAATTATAAGGTTGGCACTTGTGCTTTAACAAATGCACTGACAATCTTTTAATCGACGTATCAGCAAGATTATGGAATTGTTCTAAGATCTAAATGTGATTTTAATTTGTGCTAAGACAGAACAACCTAGTAGTAAGTAGGGATGGTCTTTGGTGGCAGTACTTATATGCTTCTAGCAAATAGAGGAATCAAATAGTGGTATTCAGAACTTGTAAATGTACACATAACAACCAGTCCAGTTCATGGAATTCACCAAGTGAAATTATGTCTTTACATAGTCTATTGTGATACAGAAGAATTACACAAGATCTCCCTAGACTTTTTCCGATAAGAACTGACACCATTCTCTAAGCTGAACATTTTATCAGAGAAAAATGCATGTCTATGCTGAAGAAAGTTGGTTCCTTTTTGTATTGGAAATTGTTTTTTACTAGTACAGTCTCGTCAGCTTATGCAGTTCACTGCTGGCACACATTTCCTAATTTATGTACCCTAACGTTTTCTTTTGAGGGAGCCAGAATTTGCTTCCGAAGACTCTGACCAAATCCATGTATGTCTCTTTCCTTGCGGGATGCTTCCGCTCAGTGCGTTTTGGTTTAGAGGAAGCTCATGGGTAAGCCAGCTGTTCATTCTGCTCTAAATCTTTGTTGCAATTTTGATCATACTGAACACGGTATTCAACTGATTGTTATCAGGAAAGGACAGGCGCTTCAGTTTAACTGGTTATTTGAGAAAGGAGCCTTTGTTTTGCATCCAGATGAAACTTTCTCTGTTAACTTTTCCAAGGTATAGCTTATTCTAATTATTCTTTGTGCGCACCTTTGTCATTGCAAAGTTTAAGGCAGGCTTCTCTTATTGACAGGTTGACGCGGAAGTTGAGAGCTTGAGTAGGGAGATACTTACAATACAGGCAAAAGGCGACAAAAAGTCAGCAAAAGCTCTCCTTGACAAGTACTGTAAAATGTCACAACCGTTGAAAGCTGCTTTGGAAAAGTTGGAAAAGATTCAGGTACGAGCTTGGACATTTCCTTGATAACTTTTCTGGTTTTTAATTAGCCCTCATGGAAGACAACGTAAGCAGTTCCTAAAGCATGTTAGGATCTTGTTAGAAATGTCGGCATCCACGGGGAGGCTGGTCTTTCATTCGTTGCGGCAGTATTTGGTTCACTGGAATTGAAAGGTCATCCTCTGGAATGCTCATCCGTTCTGGGATCATAATTCACCAATTTAGGTGAAGGGCAATTCCATTGCTAGGCCTAGGTTTCATGATATTGTATTCCTATTCAATATCATACCAGCAAACCAAAGTTACCAAACACTACCTTAAGCTGATGTCATGCCTCGTGCTTTCAGTTTAGTTGTGTAAGAGATTGTAGAACATTATTCCAAGTAGGTTATATTAAACCAGTTTCACCCTTGATAAATTAATCTTAGGGGTGCAATGCTGGTAAAAAAAAAAAAATCTTTGGGGTGCAACCATGCCGAGTTGAGCCGAGTTTTATAGTGTTCAAGCTTGGCTCGATTACGAAACGAGCTTGAGAACAAGCCAATCCCTTAACAAGCCTAGTCTGGCTAATTCACTTAACGAGCCTCTTCGAGCTCTTGAGTAATGAACTCGGTTCGTTTTTTAAACGAGCCAAAAACTAAACAAGCCTAAAATCCAAACTCGAGCACGGCTCAATTACAAAACAAGCTGAGCCGAGCCGTGAGCTGCCCGATAATTTCTTAACCTCTTCTCATATTGTAATTTCCGTACTGTATTTGCTAAATTTTTTTTTATCTACTTCTTACTTGTTGATTGAATGTTATCAGGTTCCAGTGGACATTGCTCCAACATTCCCCATTGCTGATGAAATATCACATAGCTACAAATGAAAATATACAACATTCGTCGTCTCCATTCTTCAAGGACGCTTGCACTTCTTGCATTTGGTCGCTTCACTTTTCTAACGGCGAGCAGTTATTTCGGTGGCAGTATTTGTTGTATAGTTTATGTCACATGACGAATTTCTCTGTAGAAATTTTCAAAGAGAAACAATGAGATGTTTGAAACAGTGTCTGAATATGCGTACTGTCATTAGTCTTCACTTGTATGAATAGAAGGGAATGCAATTAATCTTTCATTTTGTATGAAACAGTGAGATGTTTTGGCTTTTCGTTTCTTTCGGTGAACAGATCGGTTCATGCCAAATCGGGTTTCGAAATTTCCTGTATAAGAATTTCCGGTGTTCATCTGCCGATAAGTCGAACGCCATCACAAGTTCTCGACATCACATTGAAGTTGTGCGAGCTCATGGAGTTATCACATTGATTCACCTTTTGCTCTAGTAGCCAGTTAACAGGTTTCACTTTTAAGACTGTGTTTGGATAATGATCTCTACGGATGTTAAAGAGGTAAAGGGAAAATTAAAAGCCAACTCTAAGCCCTCTTTTTCATATTATATTTTTTTCCTAAATCAATGTGAAATAAGCCTACAAACTAATCGAGTTATTCGTGAACAGTTTGAGGCTCAGCTCTGTTCGTTTCAAAAACGTCTAGATAAGCTTGACTGGTATACATGGGCTCGACTCATTTACAGTTGCTCTTTTAATACTCGAACTGAGTTGAGCTCGAACTACCCGTAGCCTGGCTTGTTCAGATAAGTTTGGTTTGTATTTAGTTAGTGGAACACAACATTAAAAAAAATAAGAATCTTAGCATCCACAATGCTATAATCAAAAGTAAAAGATTTTTAAAGTTAACAATGTTGGTGCAAAATATAGCTCACAATGTTATAATCAAACTTAACAACCTCCTTAGAAATAATCAAATTTTGAGTTTTGGATAACCAAAAATAGCAACCTTTTGACAATAATCAAATTTAATAGATCCTACATATTCTCAATCAAATACACCAATTATTATACAAAATTGTTCTCTCTTCCCTTTTCCTCTCTCTCTCTCTCTCTCTCTCTCTCTTCTTTTGAACAATATTTTGGGAAAAAAAATATTTTACTAAAAAATTAATTTTTTTTTCGAAAATAGTTTTTCCCAAAAAAAATTTCAAAAACTATTTTCTATTTCTAGTAAATAGTTTTATTAGTTTCAAAACTATTTTTAGAAATTTTATTGTAGTTCTTGTAGTTTGAAAATATGATGTAATAAGTTTTGGTTATCCAATTTGATTATATCATTGTAGATATCTACATTGCTAACTTTAGCAATCTGTTAGATGAATAATCAAAAGCTGACGTGGCATCTTTTGGTTATCAATTTTTGATTATAGCATTGTGGATACTCTAAGTCCCATTTCAGAAACCTTCTTAAAAAATAAGAAGCTTATTTTACATTTTTAAACTTAAAAATAATATAAATGAAAAATAAATTTTAATTTTTTTCACCGTCCTAAAGATCTCAACGAGATCTATTAAAATAAAATCCATATTGTTAGAAAAATTATTTGCGTAAATGTAATATTTTTGAGCTAAAAATTGCATTCTTAAAAAATAAGAATCGTACTTATTTATGCTTTGCTTGGTTTGTATTTTGAAATTTTTTTTGAAAAATAGTAGAAATAATAAGTGGAGAGAGACAGAAATGTTAAAAGTAGGGGAATGTATGCAACAGGGCATAATTTAAGGCAAAGCAACCACTATAATATTTGTTCTTATTTTCTTTTGTACTTGTTTTTTCAGAAAAGAAATATTCTCTAGGCTAACCTAGGGGCAGAGAACGAACCAGAATCGAGTCCTGTTACCGTGATCGGCGGCTCCGGCGACTATCAGGTACGTCCTCTCTCTCCCTCCCTCCCTCCCTCTCTCTCTCTTTCTCTCTCTAACAATAAGAAGATCATAGTACACCAATTTCTGATATCTTCTAGCGTAGCTGATGGAAAGGAAAGGTATTGCTTCTATCTTGTAGGGAAATAAAGAAATTAGAACTACCTCTGGTAACTCAACTGGTGGAAACAACACTAGCTTAGACTTAAAGCGTTCCTCATGTTTCTGAAAGAAGCACAAATCAACGGAATAGTCGCTTTACTCGCTTGTCTGAGCTCAGATTCCCAGGTATTAATTATTTTTTTTCAGATTTCATGTTCTTGTTCATGTTGAGATGGATGTGTGGTAACTGTGCGAGATAGAATTACACACGAAAACATTCGCGGAACGGTAGAGATATCACCATAGAAGATAAGATGAGTGAAAACAGATTAAGGTGGTTTGGATATGTCCTTCGCAGATCGGCCGACATGGTAGTTAGGAAGAGTGATATGGTTGGTTACGGTGGATGGTAACAAAGTAGTAGACCAAAGTTGGCTTTATGGCCGGTAGTCCGAAAGGATCTGGGTTTTTTTGGATATCATAGAATACGATGCCCTCAACTTGAGGTGCCAAATGAGCGGGTTGAGACAGGTCGTAGGTTGAATATGAGCGGGTTGGATATGGGTCAACAATAGACGGGTTGAAACTGGTCGGGTCAAATATGGGTCAGGCCATGCCCAAGCCCGACCCGACCCCCCATTCAACTATTGCATGATAGAATTTCATGAGCTATTCTCTTTTTTTTTTCCTCCCAATCGTCACGACACGTTAGCACAATCATCTGGAATAGCCACCCAATCATCCACGTCAACCCAAACACAATAACATATAGGCTAGTTTTGGATTAAAAAGTAAAGTCGACTTTTTTTTTTTTTTCAAAATTTTGAGCATTTGGTAGTTTTTCGTCAAACTTTTGTGAATAATTTATTTGTCCCAACGAGAAGAAACGGAAAAGTAAAAAATTATGATCGAAACTCATAATTTTTTGAATAAAGATAAAAATAAGTAAAAAAAATATAGTTTTTTTTATGAGTTTCAATTATAATTTTGTCTTTTTGAAAAAAAATATGAGTTTCGATTATAATTTTTTACGTTGTCGATTCCTCTCGTTTCTGTCCCGCTAAGGTTCTTATTTTTAGTTACTTATTTTCCGTTTTATGAGCAAGTCATTCTCTCATAATACATTACCTTTAATTTAAAAAATAAATAATTATTTGAATAGCAGAATGGGAAGATTTTGCAGAAAATTTATCAGAAACTTATTTGGTTAAGGATTTTACAACTTCTTTTCTTTGATTATTTTTCCTATAAATACAACCCAATTTAGAAAAACAAGTTTTTTCTTGGAACAGAAATTTTAGAGAACGAGAGTAGTTTTGGGTCAAACAAAAACATATTATTTGAAAAAAAAAAATGAACAAAACAAACCTTGGGAAGTGACAAGTCTGTAAGCCCGGCCAAGAACGAGGGTATCACTAGGCCGGGGACGCTTGACGCGTGTTTACGCGGTGGTCGTTATTCATTGTATTGTCAGTGAAGGTGAGGGTGAGGGTGGGTCTTTTAATTCAAGCCCATATTGAACCCATTTTTAACCCATGTAAATATGGGTTGATATAATATGGGCTGGTTGGGTTGGGTTAAAAGTGGGTGGATATGGGCGGGTTGAAAAATATGTTTTGGATTCCCACCTCTACCGTCAACAGAGCTCAATGGCGAAAACAAATTATGTGGCCGACCTGAATTGATTGGGATTTAGGTCTTGCTTTGGTTTGGTTCGGTCTTGTTCTGGTTCATGATCTTATTAGTTGTTTCACTGTTTGTTTCCCATGTCATTTTGTTTAACTCCGTGTTAGTCATATTGTGCTGTGTTGGCAGTCAGGATTTTGGTTCACGATGGAGTGTTCAGATTCTTAGAATCTCTTACTTGCTTTTCGTGAATCGTTTATAGGTGTAGTTAGGAGGTTGGTGAAAAAAATGTGCAATGCAATGGGAAGATAACCACAGCCTTGCTCATCTTTTACATTCAAAAGAGATACCGGATGTAACAAGGAATCCAGTTCTGATAAACCACCAAGTTCTGGATAATTACTCTAAATACTCAATTGATCTCGTGGTGTACAAGAATATGTATTTGTGGGGTTTACATGAGTAGTATTTAGAAAAGATAAACTTTTAAGACCCCTTTGGTAGACATGGTTTTATTCTTCTTCTTAGATAGGATTCCTAAATTTTTTGTTTTCTCTAGTTTCACTCCTTGATAATCTTTCTAGGTACTTATGAATGTTATTTACTTTGTTTAGAAGGCAAGAAGCATATATTGGTCTTTGCTGAAGCAATTTCAACTTCCTCCGAATGGCATTGGTTGTAATCTGTGGACAACCTTGTAGTGGGAAGTCAAAAGCTGCACTTTACTTAACTGAGGCTCTTAAAGAGATTGAATCAAATCCAACAGTCAGAATTATCGATGAAACTTCATTTCATCTCGATCGCAACCAAAGCTATGCTGACATGCCTTCAGAAAAGAATTTAAGAGGGGTGCTTAGATCCGAAGTTGATAGATCCTTGTCCAGAGATAATATTATCATAGTGGATTCCTTAAATAGCATCAAGGGTTACAGGTACGAGTTATGGTGTTTGGCTCGTGCTGCAGGAATAAGATATTGTGTCCTCCATTGTGATGTCGACGATACCCATTGTAGAAAATGGAACGAAGAACGAAGGGAGAGAGGGGAGGCCTCTTATAATGACAAGATATTTGAAGATTTGGTGAGAAGGTTTGAGAGACCTGATAGAAGAAACCGGTGGGATTCGCCTTTGTTTGAGTTATGGCCATTTAAAGATGGAATTGAAAAGTCCTCTCCAGCAATTTTAGATTCCGTATTGTACCTTACGAAAACAGTGGACTCAAAAACAAGGGATGTGAAAGTTTTGCAGCCTACAATTGCAACGCAAACTAATAGGGTTTCTGAGGCGAATTCTCTCTATGAGATAGACAGGGCGACACAAGAGGTGATGAATGCGATTGTGGCAGCACAATCGCAGGCGATTGGGGGACCCATGAATGGAATCACTATTGGCCATGGATTGCCAACTGTCAACATTTCAAGAGCTGTGGGGCTGCCAGAGCTACGTAGGTTAAGGAGAACTTTCATAAAATTAACAGGGCAATCGAGCTTAAGTGGTCGACCTCCGCCTTCTGATGCAGAGAGTGCAAAGAGGATGTTCGTTGATTACTTGTGCAGAGAACTTGAAACCGGTTGAAGGCAAAATATCAGCATGATATGTCTGCATTTGTGGGGGCATTTGAGCCTGACTTTTTGTTTACTGCTTAACGTGCTTTTATCACCTTTCAAGCTGTAGTGCTGTACTATCCCATTTATCCGTTTTTGTAAACTAGCAGGAGGTTGGTTTGGGGGGCTTTATTGATGGTGCGCGGGTTGGTTATTGTCTGGAAAGAGAAAAAGTGGGAGCAAGAAATGGAAGATTACAAATAGCTGTCTCTGTAGTTGGAGTTACATTATATCATCTTTTGAACTTTTTTATTGCTATCAGAAAGAAGTTTTCGTTTTCCCCCGGGTTATGAGCATAAAAGTACTTGAAAATTGTTTTAGAAGATAGGAAAGGCTAACAATTAAAATAGCTTTCTGGCATGCTTGATTGATCTTTTCTCGTATGTTGATTGGTGTTTGTAAAGATTGGTGTCTCGTGTGGAATTATATTCCTTGCGACTAAAGAGTTTACTCTGTATCTCTCGTGTACAATTACATTACTCGGGAGTTGGGGGGGCTTGGTTGCATTGGTTGTGGTTGACAATCAAGGGCACATAGCTGGAATTTTGTCTTTAAGCAAAGCGAGGGCTTTGATAGAAACGACGATAGGTGACGGGAACATTGTTTTCTTCAGCTGAATACTCAGTCATACAGGTATTCTGAGAGAAAGATTTGCCTGATTCTTGCCTGCATATGGAGATTCCTCAGCTAAACCCGATCTGTCACATGCTTTGCCAAGAATTTGGTAATGGTGCATTGTCTCCTATCTGAGTTGTTGGCCTAACGGTGTCGGTATCATAAAAGGTGCTATAACTGGACACAATGGACAAGGCACAAGTAATAATTAGTCTTGGACCTTTGCTAATGGGAAAATGATTGCAAGCATGCATCGGACACACCGAAATCACATTTAATTTTGTCCAATTCCAACTTAATATCCAAATGTGCTAGTTGCTGAGGACAAGAATAAACCAAAAAAAAAAAATGATAAAACTCAGACTAAACTAAAAACATTTCTCTGTTTGCAGGTGAGGTACAAAAGAATGAATTTTATTGAACAACTTACAAGAATAATTGATCAAGGAAATATCTAAAATGAATGCCAAAGAATATTCCTGCTGTTCATTTTGCTCCAAGTGACTATAGCGGTCCTAAAACTATGCACCACCCAGATACCCAAATCAAATGTCCAGCCAAACTCCCTAATCAATACTCTATCCACTAAATTCAGCCCTAATCAATCCCAGATCGAATGGACTCAAGAATCTGAACTATTTCACCCATGTTTGGTCTCCTCGAAGGCGTCTCAGAAGTACAAATCAACCCCAACTTCATCACCTGAACCAGCTCATTTTCAGCGAAACCCCTCAAGCTTCTATCAAAGCAATTCGAAGCAGTGCCCCTCTCTATCAGCCCCCTAACATATTCACACAAAACCACTACCTCGTTTACTCCCGGACTCTCCACCGGCTTCCTCCCCGTAACCAGTTCCAACAGAACCACCCCAAAACTGTAAACATCACATTTGTCGCTAAATTGCATACCTTGAGCCAATTCTGGCGCAACATACCCAACCACATTGTGAAAGTTGGTTAAGCCATAGTTATCAAGCAGCGGAAGTAATTTCCCCAGCCCATAATCTGACAGTTTAGCTTCATAATTTTCGTCTAGGAGTATATTTGTGGACTTAATATTCAGGTGAAGGACCGGAGGTTTGCAGTCATGGTGAAGGTACGCTAAAGCTCTAGCAGTCCCTAGGGCAATCCGAAACCTCCTAGGCCAATTTAATTCAGGATTGCCAACATCAGTACTAGTCCCAGGGTAATTTAGACCATGTAGATTATCATACAAGTTACCATTTGGAACAAACTCAGATAGAATTAACTGCATGCTAGTAGACCAGTAGTAACCTTGAAAAGCAACTAGGTTTGGGTGTCGAATATTTCCCAGCCGTCCGATTTCAAGCTCGAATTCATCTTGGTTTCTTATTCTTCCCAGAGTCTCAAGCTTTTTCACTGCAATCGTAATCCCTCCTTCGAAATTAGCTCTGTAGACCGTTCCAATGGACCCACCACCGATAACACACTCCTTGTCAAGTAGAGCTTTTGTTCCAGCCTCCCAATCTTCATACTTAGAAGGCAGACTTCTACTAAAAAGAACCAATTTCCCGATTATGACACTCGAATCCGATGAGGCTAGCGGAGTGCTCTCGACAACCACTGCCGCGTCTTCCCTTCTCCTCCTGCGAACCTTCATGTTCACAATGGTTATTACACAAACACCAGTTAAGATCACCACGGCAGCAACAATAGCAATAATGGCTGAAGCCATAAACTTAGGCTTTCTAGATGTGGCACGGCCCGAGCAGGATATACCCAAAGGAGGACCACATAGGCCTTGATTGTGAAAAAATGCGAAGTAACCAAAATGCTGGAGGCTGGAAGGAATAGCTCCAGTGAGTTGGTTGTAGGAGACATTAAATTGAGTAAGATTTTTCAAATTTCCAAGTGAATCAGGGATTGGACCAGATAGAGAATTTACTGAGAGCTCAACAAAGTGGAGTTGATACAGATTCCCAAGATTTGATGGGATGGTTCCATTGAGCTCGTTTTCATGTAAATCAAGAATTCCAAGGTATGTCATGTTGTCTAGGGTTTGGGGTATTTCTCCTTGTAAAGCATTACTTGAAAGATCCCTGCAGCAACATGGCATAAACAATGTTCAAGTTTTATTCAAAGCAAACGGTGATTTAAATAGATAGCATTTTGTTAAAGGGTTGTAATTGGACTCACAGCTCAAGAAGAAACCTGCAATTGCTTATATCCCCAGGAATGGTGCCGACTAGGTTGAGCTTGTGCAAATCCAAGACTTGAAGATACTCAATGCTCCCAAAACCTGCCGGAATCGTTCCATTAATCGAATTATTCCCCAACCGAATAATCTGAAGACTCTTCAAATTTGAAAGCTCAGTTGGGACGCTGCCATTTAGACTGTTAAACCCCAAGTCCAAGACCTTAAGGGCATTGCAATTTGTGATGCTCAATGGTATTTCTCCATACAACTGATTCCCTGAAGCATCAAGAACTTCCAATCCCTGACTACAAGTTCCAATATTTGGAATCTCCCCCACAAACCCATTATTTGAAATGTCAAAATAAGTAAGATTTGTCAACCCAAGAACACCAAAAGGAGCTGAACCGGTGAAAGAATTGGAACCAAGATCCAAAAGCACTAAGCTCTGGCAGGATGACAACTGTTCTAAAACACTCCCATTTAACACATTGCTCCCCAATGACAAGTAGGCTAGGCCTGAAATGTCACAAAGTTGTGAAGGCAACCCACCACTGAGGTTATTGAAAGACAAATCTATCCCAACTAGATTCAAGCAATTCCCAACTGACACAGGAACAGACCCAGAAAGCAAATTACGAGAAAGAGAGACAAACTTTGTTTTCCCACAAGTAATGAACAAAGCTGATGGAATCTCACCAGTGTACCCGTTTCTAGACAAATCTAGAAACCGAATATTGGACAAATTGCCAAGAAAATCAGGAACAGACCCAGATAGAGCGTTTGAACTCAAGTTGATTTTCCACAGTGTCTGAATCTCACCGTACTCGGTGGGGATGTTCCCAGTGAATCTGTTCCCAAACAAGGTCAGAATCCGGAGAGATTTCAACCCGGATAAAGCGGGCGATAAAACCCCGCCTAAGCTAGTGTTCCACAGCACAATTCTGATCACATTGCCCTGTGAGTTACAGAAAACACCACTGTACTCTGCGCACGGGTTCCTGATTGAATCCCACGAGGCCAAGCTGTTGTATGGATCGCTTGTGACGTTGGCCTTGAACTGGAGCAAGATCTCCTTCTCCTCCTCATCGGCTACCTGAGAGAAAACCACTCTGAATCCCACAACAATGAACACCGCCACTAGAAGAGGGAAATGGGGTTTCATTGTTGCAATCCAAGCATTATATCATAGTACACAGCACAGCCAGTGGATCCAACCGTGACACTGTCAGCATATTTCATGGGATTGAATTACGGGGAAAGACAAGATCGAGATCTCGTGGGCAATGGTGAAGAGCAGTGGCATTTGTTTTGATGAAGGAAGTGGACAATGAGGCTGGGAATTGGAGTAATTTTAGGTGCATTAATGGAAAAGAGATGCCAAATAGTACAACTGTTTATGTCGATTGTGGTTTTGCTGTGGTGGGGTTCGGTTTTTTGGCAGTGTTTTCGGGTGATTCCAAAATCCTAAAACCTATGATTGTTCAGGATTTCAAGAGATGGGTGAATTGTTCTAGCCTTCTAGAGGTAGTTAAAGAGAGAGAGAGAGAGAGAGAGAGAGAGAGAGAGAGAATTTAATAATGGGTTGAGGGGAGAGAGTATAATAAATGGGTTGAGGGGGGATGAGTTGTGGGGTGATGGAAGCTTGCCTGGCGTGACTGCGACTGGAAAAGAGTAAGCAGGTAGAGTCTCAATTTAATAACTGCTCTCTCTCTCTCTCTCTCTCTCTCTCTCTCGCTCTCTAAATCTGAGTGTATATGTCAGATGGTTGCCACCACGTGGTTGTGGTGGATCTCTCTCTTTCATACCTTTCTCTCTCATCACAGAATTAAACAACAGCCCATTCTACCTACCCATTGGAGTATCATTTATTTCTCCACTACCACCACCCCCAAGGCGACGACGAGGACCACCACCACAGGACAATCAGAAAGATGCGACTGGAGCAGAGTCGGTCCTCTTGAAGAACCTGCCGTGTTATATATGAGTACTGCACAACGCAGTTCAAAATTTGATCTAAACCGGCCATCTTCTAGAGCTCTGCCGTGAACCCAACGAATGTCAAAAATAAAGTCGATCGAATATTAGTAGCTGGATGGCTAGAAATACCTCATTCTCTCATAAAAAAAATAAACGTTTATTGGAATGCTTGTGGAATTGTGCTTAAAAATCAAGGTCATTCGAGATATATAAAGTTATTATATAGAGATATATAATTATTGATTTTCAATCGACTTGGTTTTATTCACAGATGCTTTACTCATCGAGCTCTACAACATAAACGGATATGAATAGCTTGGTGAGCAAAGTACATTCTTCTCGAAAAAAACAAATGGCGAATGTCATTATTGAATTGTGCTTAAAAATAATATTTTTTCCTTGCGAATTTCTACCCATTGGATTCTACAACCATTGAACTCTATAACGTAAACTTGGATTAAATTGTCAAACTCGTAATAGTCCCGATTTTAGAATGTCGCTGTGCTTGGGAATGATTCTGGGGTGCCAAAAGTGTATTGAGTCTATTGACTCTGTCTCTATGTGTGAGGTTTGAGGGATTTTTTAGTGCCGAACGGGTATATCCCACCTAGTATCCGTTCGGCACATCTCAGCCGTCCGAAACACTTTTGGACGGTTCAGATTAAAACTCTCTCTCTTTTCACCCTAACACTTTCTCTCTCCTTTTTTTTCCTCCAAATCTAAGACATTCAAACATACAACGGACGGCTCAGATACTCGAGTGGACACCATGTGATACCTGCTTGGCACTGAATTTTTTTTCGTGAGGTTTACTTTGATGTCCACGTACACGATTGAGAATGTTTATTTTGCGGAGAATAATTTCTTAACTTGATTTGTAAAAAATTGGCTCAATCAAATATGTGATTAGTTTTTGGTGCCAAAAGTGCATCGATTCTATGTCACCGTGTGTGAGTTTCACTTTGATGTCCTCCTAAAACCTGGGGTATGTGTTGTGCACTTGTGTACAGTATGTGAGTTGTGCACGATCCGAGCCGTCAGATCTTGCATCTAATGGCTTAGATCTTATTTTGACAATAGATGACCGAGAGCCAATTACTATCAAGAAAAGATCTGAGTCGTTAGATGCATAATTTGACAGCTTGAATCGTGCATAACACGTATGTTGTGCACAAGTGCACATCAGGCTCCCCCAATTCCCAACGGTTTAACTAAAGTGCTACATGCACAACGGTTGTACAAAATACAACACACAATTAATCTCTATCCGTCCATTGTTGTAATTAATGTAAAGGATTCACTCAAATTTTTCCCTGAAGGAGTTTTTTTAAAATTTAGACCATCCAAACACATCTGGACAGTTAGATTTAGGCACACAACCAGCACAATGGTTGTGTGTGTAGCATTTTTGGTTTAATTTGTGGTTCTTCCCTTTTTTAAGTCTTCCAAAGCACTGAAGCAGTGATTGTGAAGGAAAGAATTCGTTTTTGCTTTATTTCACTCTAACCCTTCTACTTTTGCACTATAGCATTTTTGCCGCCGAATTTTTGCTCAAGGCTGATTCCAAAACTTTTTTTTGCCCATTACTGGGCCTTTGCTCTAAAACTTTTGGGCTGGGCCTCTTCCTAGTTTTTTTTCTTGGTTCATAATATTTTGTTTTCATGGGCCAGAAGAACAAAAGAGAAGATAAGCAAGGTTGGATAATTTTATGAATGGTCAGAAAACTCGAAAGCAAAATGTGAACGTTGAATCAAGCACTTATAGTTATTCGATTGACCTGATATTTTATAGGAACATTCGGAAATATATTTAAAAATAATAAACAATTTGGATCGTTTACGTAGGATTTCGAAGTGGGCCCATCAATTGGTCGGTACTTCATCGGTTGTCTCTCCATCAGTACCTGTAGAAGAGCTTATACGAACTACAAGGTTAGCATTGGGTCCCGTTACTATTACTTTTAAAAAATGAATGTCCAGATTAGATTGGACACACCTCGACGGGTCTCATTACTATGCATGTCGTTTCTCTCTCCCGATCGATATATGCCATCCCAACTCTCCCCTTTCTTTCCGAAAAAAACTTTGGAATATGACCTAATGGAAATCAATTTTCTATGAGATTGTAGACCATCCCTTTCTTACCTTTCAACTCAATCTGATCAAGATATGGTCCACAAATGTTTGTGTTTTTTTAATCGAATTTTTGAACCAGCTTACGTGTGCCTCAACTTATTCCGAACTCTAAAATCAACAACCCTCCAGTGGGATTCAAAATTGCATACGGTCTCATGGAGGAGTATAACTTGATTTCTCATGGTCCACAAACGTTAAGAGGCTAGTTACCAGTACAATGCATTATTAAATGAGATAAAAAGTAACACTCAAAAGACTATATATGTGACCACTTGCAATTGAAGATGGTGTTGTGCAGTGGTGTGCGCAGCACTGTATTGCGCACCTCCAAACATTCGGATCGTGCATCCGACGGTCCGACGGCTCGGATCTCATCTCGACAATGAACGACTCTCCATCGTTGATTGCCGAGATAAGATCCAAGCCGTTGGATCGTGGATGCACGATCCACTATCTGATGACTCGGAGGTGTGCTGTATGGCACTGTGCACCTCAGTGTACAGCACCAATCCGAAATCCGACTACTTGTTACTTACAATGAAAGTTGAAAAGTACCCAATTTATTGAAGAATAATTTATGAAACTTGAGGCTCTTACAAGCCTACAATCAAGTTATTACAAGATAGGCAAGGCATATTAATTGTCTATTTCCCTCTCTTAGCTCTCTATCTACATGTAAGAACCAATAATCATAATTGAAAAACTTCCCTCTTCCTCTTATTCAGAAGAGGAAGATAACAACCAGATGTTTCAAAAACACCGGCCAGCACCACCAACAAGAACAAAAACTCGAGTCTCTTTCGTCATCGTTGTCCTCGCACCCTTATATTTCATGAAAAAAAATCTATACGCGCGTGTATGCGATAAGGGTAGTACTTTCTTCCTGGTTTATGGCAATACTTATTTTTGGGAATTCTCTGTCTCTTGATAGGTATGTTCTCCTATCCAAATGTAATCCCAGTCATTCAATGTATTGCGAATTTAAAAAAAGACGAATTTAAAGGCACATTGAATGAATCATATCGCATTGAGACATGAGAACATACGTACTCCAGGATAGAGGATCATGTGCCGATTATTGTAAACTAGGCATCAAGCTCGCATTGGAACATGGGCGATGCAAATGAATTCAGGTCTCCAAAAATAATGTCGTCGTCCTCTGCATAGCTACTGGAGTCCTGACAGTCAAAGTACGTTTGAATATCGTCAGGAAAACTGCTCCGTGGATGGTCAGATTCTGGCGGCGGGGATGGGGAGTCAACACTTGACTTTGTATCCAACAATTCCTCGAATTTGGGTGATTGCAACAGAAACCCTAGAGCCGATGACGCGGCGGCACCGCCGTTGGAGGGACGTGGCGGGAGCAGGGTTGCTTTGGTGGTGCCGGAACCGCAACTTTGCTGTTTGTGGTGGAGGAAACTCAGTCCCCCTTCATCACTAGGGTTTATTAAGGGCTTAAAGTCAATACTAGGGTTAGGATTTGGTTGGGGGTTGCTAGGGTTGGTGGTGGTACTGTTTTGGTTGGGTCTTAGCCACTTGATGTAACGGCTGAGGTCAAAGTTGGTAACGGCGTTAAGTCCCCTATACTCTATGGCTGCCATGTCATATGCTGTTGCTGCTTCTTCTTGTGTAGCTGCAGAAAATAGTCAAGAGGCTTAGGGGTAGTTTGGGGAGGAAAACAAAGATGTAACAATCAATTCAGGAAATAAATTTGCTTGATAAATTTGGTGGATGGTGGAAAAGTTCACTATTCAGGGTTTGCAATATAATTAAATAGCAGGCATAGAGCAGTTGAAAGTTGGTGATCTGAATGTGTACCAACCAACTGTATTTTTGTTTCATTTTCACTTGGCACCATCAAACACAACAAGGAGCTAGATTAGTGGCAACTTCAAAGCGCCGCTACAAGCGGTTTAGATCGTCAAATGAGACCATTATGGATTATCACATAAGAGAATTCTGATTCTCGTTGAGCATCTATAAGTAACAGTTTCAAAAACAAAATAATACACAAAGTGCCTGAACCAAATTCGCTCTGATTATGGCTCGAAGTATGTCACTAAAACTTATCGATACGATTAGGATTTTGCTTGCTTTAAATAGGGATTTTCTGTCAATTTATTGATGTCATTTTTTTTTGTTTTGGGTAATTAAATTTATAGATGTCATTGTTATAGCAAGTAAGGATTTCATTTGCATTTATCACAGCTGATGTCCAAGGTTTAAGTTGCCATCACAGCTACGAGACCATTATGGATTATCACATAAGCGAATTCTGATTCTCGTTGAGCATCAATAAGTAACGGTTTCAAAAAAATAAGAATACACATAAAGTACTTGAACCAAATTCGCTCTGATTATGGCTCCAAGTATTTCACTAAAACTTATCGATACAATTAGGATTTTGCTTCCTTTAAATAGGGATTTTCTGTCAATTTATTGATGTCATTGTTTTTTTTTTTTTGGGTAAATTTATAGATGTCATTGTTATAGCAAGTAAGGATTTCATTTGCATTTATTAAAGCAGATGGCCAAGGTTTAAGTTGCCATCACAAGGTACGTGTAGTTAATTGACCTTAAAGTGGACTGAAATCCTCATTTGGAAATTTCCTTAATTCTACAATAACTACAAAAAAGAAAAGAAAAGAATAAGAAGTGAAAAATATATTCCTAGGCTAATTTGTTTTTTGTTCACTCGCAAAATGAACATTTATTAGCGATCTGAAAATACTTGTGCAAGTTTATTCAGGTTGGCAATCCTAGTTTGTTTTTCGCTTTTGGTTTTTATTAATCATTTTATTCCTTCCCTAAATGAGTGAGTTTGGATTAAAAAGTTAAGTGAACTTCTTCTTCTTCTTTTTTGCCTTTATTCAATTTTTTATGCATTTGTTTACTTTGCATCAAACTTTTGTAACTTATTAATTCATCTCGTTGAGAGGAATTAGAGAAGTAAAAAATTATTGATCAAAACTCATAATTTTTTATCTTTTCGACTTATTTTTGTCTTTTTTAAAAAATTATGAGTTTTGATCAATAATTTTTTACTTCTCTAATTCATCTTATTGAGATGAATCAATAAATCACAAAAATTGAATGAAAAATTAACAAATACAAAAAAAAAAAATTGAATATAGACAAAAAAATCAAGTCATTTTGACTTTTTAATCCAGACCCACTCTGAGGGAAGGAAAAATAAACAAGAGTATTTTCCGCTTTGAATAATGGAGTACAATAACTAGCATTAAGCAAAACATATTACCATAGGTTCCAAGGTAGAGATACTTGTTGCCAAACACCCTGCCAATTCGAGCCTCCCATCTCCCATTGTGATGATGTCTGTAAATTAATTCCAAAGATTTAAAACAAACGTGGGATCTGATCAGCAATACTACTGTCACAATTTTAAAGCAAAAAAAAAAAAAATCCGAACACAATTGTCTCTGCAACCGTCGAACGCATACGAACCCACATATATCGAATGGTTCTATATACAGTTGTGTCCAGAATTATAGTTTTCCTAGATTTTTTAATTTTTGTTTGGGAATCTATAGATACAACATCGATCCATATAAATATTGTTGGATGATGCTATGGTGTCCCCGGTCATTTTGGGGACACCGTAATTTTTAGCATAACAAAACCATTATGAGCATAACTAAAACCCATTACAAGCATAACCAAACCCAAATAAGGTATAACCAAGGAATATCCAAAAAACCAACCAAGACATAACCAAAACCAACCAAGGCATAACAAACAATATTATTCCTTACTATGGTTTTGTTATGCTCATAATGATTTTGGTTATACTCATAATAGGTTTTGGTTATACTCATAATGGTTTTGTTATACCAAAAGTTACGGTGTCCCCAAAACTATCGGGGACACCGAAGTCATTCCCAATATTGTTATATACAGTATATGTGTCCGTACTCATGAATAGATGTGACGAGGGACACCGCATTTCTTGTTTGACAATTTTAAGCACTTTGTGGTACAAAACATTTATTAAAAGGGTTCATTTTGATCTTTTGCCCCCAAAGGAAAAATATCACATTTTTCATTTTTATCACTTGGAATGGCAAGTTTGGTATTTATGGAGTGCACAGTTTCAACCACCAGAAAAGATCTCTGGCACTGTATATGCTTATTGCCGGGATTTTTATATAAAATTCAAGGTTGCTATACATCATTGAATTTTTATCATTCAATTATATCCTTGTGAGATGAGGCAGAATCTTCTGTTCCGAAAACTCTTGTGTCTCTGGGCCGAAGGATTTTCCATCCGTTGAATTTAAAACATAAAATAATCCAACTGCCGAAAAGCCGGCCCTCTACACCTTTGGATTTTCGGGACAGAGTAATGACAAAAGTTATATTTTACGTGATCTTTTTTTATTATGAAGTCATAAAAAATAAAAGAAATACAAGTTAAAAAAAAATCAAGGTTATATTGTACTTTTAGCTTGAATTACATCAAAAAAATCAAAATCAAAATGTAACTCCGGTGGAAGGTTGCCCAAGCCCGAGGTCTTGTGGGGCTTACCCGGGTGATTTACCTCAACGAGAAAAGTTAATATATTTAACTTGATCTTTTTTTTAATACAAAACCAAACAGTAATTCATAATCAACTGTTCGAATAAGTGGTGACGTATATAAAAATTTAATGACATACAGGAGAGGAGTTTAGTCAAATTAGATAATTAAAAAAGTGATGGATGTTACGTGATCTTCTTGATATGAAATCAACCACAAAATCGATTTGAATAAGTGGTGACGTTTATTAAAATCTTTTTGTTTTTTTTTTTTGGAAGAGGAGTCAGGCGTTGAAGTTATAGAAATGTCAAATTAGAAGGAATTTTTAATTTGTATGATGATATTTACCAATTAGCTTTGGTTATTAATATTGCATATAAGATAGGTCGTGGTGACGTTTTTATTATTGTATGTATGTGTGTATATATATATATATATATATATATATATATATATATATATATATAAAAGTCATTGACAACTTGAAGAACGAAATCTAGAGATATCGTTGATACTGTGTATTAATTAATGTTACGTAGTATCATAATGCAATAATATATTATCATGTTCGCATGTTGAACATTATAAAATTTGACGTAGTAAGAGTAAATTTAGTCCATAAATTTAGAATATGAGTAAAAATCTGCGCGTTACGTGATTGAACTATCAAAAGTATTTACAAACATAATTATTAAGTAGGGCAGGCTGGCCACCGCCGGCCTCTTAATACCTCCATCCCTTATGACATATGGCGTTTCTCTCACAAATCTGTACGCAGATTTGATCTAGTTTCACGAGATACTATAATTTAATGTCCTATATTTTAAGAACAATTTTGTATTTGGTACATTTAAATGTCTTTGTATGTCAGGATTTAGCATCAAACTTGAAAGACTATTATTCATTCTTTTCATACCTTGCTACGCCTCTATACTTGGAGACTCCTCGAGAAAATCCGCTGCTTTTTCTGCAAATAAAATTCAAAAAAAAAATAAAAATGAAAAGCACTTCTATCAAACATGATTTCGAGTAGTTATTTTTAACAGACCTGGTACGGGTCCACGAAACCCAAAGCAGGAAACCCTTCGGGAAAACAAATCAATGGTCCAGAACTCTTCCCTAGAATGCCAAAACTCTTCCCTGAACTCTTCTCTAGAAGACCAATTCTTTAAATCTGAACCGTTGATTTGTTTTTCTGGAGGTTTTTTTGTTCAGGTTTCGTGGACCGTACCATTTCCATTTTTTTTTTTTTTAAAAACTGACATATATCCTTCTATTAATGTGGATACGTACGTACCTTCTCAAAGACCCAATATATTCTTCTTTGGACTGACACTCCATCTCTTGAACCTCTTCTTGATATGTTGATAGCTACACATAAATCACATCCCATCACAAAATAAATAAATAAAAAATAGCACAAAAATTATACTCCATCGAAAGCATTGGAAAATACGTAAATGAATCCAATTTGGTAAAGAAATTACTGGGAAATTAAGGATGGTGTCGTGTCCCCAGTACTTCAATGCAGCCAAGTCATATGCATGTGCTGCAGCTTCTTCGTCATCGTAGGCCCCTAAATATCACATATTGGGTAAGCTCCCATTGACAGACCAAAATAGCACTTCAATTCTTACTCCATTTATTTTTGCCGTCGGAGGGCCAGCGAATTCGTTTTAAAACATTTAAAACAGACGCCGGCGGCTCCAGAATGTAAGTTCAATTTACCGAAGAGAAATCTTATTCGATTTTATAACAAGTACTAATATTTATTTTCTTTAGTTAAAAGGTTCAAATTCACGAATAGTTGCGTTGGTAGTGCTTCTAGGCACAAGTTATAGCTAGAATCTTCAATTTCTATATGTGAGCGATTATGGGAAATGATTTTCATAATTGCACTCTCTCTCTTTTTTTGTTCAATTGCATGTGAAGTTACAAGATTGCTCCTTCTAATGTGTGATTTTTTTTTAACCTAAGAGAAAGGACCATATTGCAAATTTATATGCACAAAAAAGGAGAGTTAGAAATCAATTACCTTATTTATTTTGGGGATTATTTGAAAATAATTGAAGATAAGCAAGAAATTAGATAACAATAACATAACAAACTCACCTAGATATACTGCATTTCAGTTAAATTCCACCGATCAAGAACAGAATCCCAAAACAAAAATAAAAAACGAAATTTAGAAACCAACAACAATAATAGTAATAATAATCAAGTGAAAAATGTGGAGGAAAATCAAAAAAAAAAAAAACAGAGAGGTTAAAATCGTCAAATAAACCTTGTCTTCCTTTCTTGTTCTGTGACTCATTCCAGCAGTTCTTGTCCCACAAATGAGCTTCGTATCGGCCCGTCCACCGGTGCCTGAAAACCAATCACCCAAACCAAACTTATACCAAAAACTCTTTGATCTCTCTGTATCATCATCATACCATTTAAAATCATAGAACAATTTATTTACGGGTACGCCGGATATCGACTAGTTAATGTACCGTATCACTGATACCGATACGTAAGACTAAGATGGGCTAATATTTACAACATTGACGCGAATTATATAGTACCTCGTGACACCCCTATAGATCGAGCTGCGCTGCGGGGGAGAGTCCCGCGGGACGCTCTTTCGCGTTCTCTTCACCTTCGTCGTCGCCGAGCTTTTACTGCTGCTAGTAATCGAGCCCTGTTTCTGGATTTTCTGCTGCGAGATCTTCCCCATCAAAATGTCACACAAGAAAGGAGTAGACAGAGAGAGGAGGAGGAGGAGGGGGATGAAATGGCAATGTTTAACACGGCTGGATATTCCTATGGGAGGGCATATAAAGGAATTGAGAGAGAGAGAGAGAGAGAGAGAGAGAGAGAGAGAGAGAGAGAGAGAGCCGGCAGGGGAGGTGGAGATTGTGGCCGTCTATAAGCGGCTTTGTGGGAGTCTTTTTCTTCTTTGTCCTCACTTGTTCTTTGTGTTACTATGTGTGTGCTTATATTAAATGGTGTGGGTTTTTTTTTTTTTATGCCTATTAATGCCCTAATTTGCTATTTGGAATTAGTCAATTGTCCTTTTACTAGGACTATAATTATAAATCACATTTCCAACAATTTTTTCCTCTCTATTGCCCTGTAATCTATATATTCAGCAAATATTTGAATTCACGTGCCTGACGGATTTGTAATCAGATCACATCTTAATCTGGTCAATTAAACATGCCCTTTTTAAATAATTCGAGGGTAGTCTTATTTAATTATCCAATATTAATGCACAAGTCTAACCTTTTTTTTTAACTCTCCAAGACTGATACATAAGTCTAATTTGAGGGATTAAAACGTCACAACCGTGTCATTTGTCTAAATAAATGGCATAATTTATATATATATATATATATATATATATAATTTTTTTTTTTTTTACGTCCGTGTGATTTTTAAGTTTCTTTCATGCTCAAAGCTTAGAGCTAATTCAGTTTGTAAAGAGCGTTAATGACTTGGTTTATGTCAGGAGTTCGACTCTCCCTCTAACTTCGGTAAAAGATATAGATATAGTATGATCTCTCCATCTTTCAGGTAAAAAACAAATGCACTTTTTTTTTAGTTAAATTGTAATTGTAGGGTAAAATATTTTGGGTACCATAGGCCTTTTCATTTGAAAGAATAGCATGAAAGTTGGAAAACCTACTTACCAACTAACCGTTAGCTAACCATAGAAATTGGCAACTAGTAATTAAGATTTGGACCACTTTATCGTTTTTATTTTTTATTTTTATGGTAGATCACCGCTTGATGCTAACCTACTACAATTGGCATGGACTTTTGAATGGGCCCATTATGTTGCCATAGCCCGTACAAGCTATATAACATTATGTTCCAAAAAAAAAAGCTGGAACACATCGGATTGGGAGGAAAATGCTTCTTTATCTTAGGAGTTTTAGAGGCCTTTAGTGCGTTTTTGTTGTTTTTAGCGTTGGTCCATCATTTTGATTCGGAATCTCGCTCCAATGTGTATGTGCTTTTGTGAAGTTATGGTCTTTGGGGTCTGGATTAGAGCTTTTCTTTTAGGTTTTAGAGTTTCTGTTGGTTTTCACCTTTTGTGGAGTTTTGGGTTTGGGGGTTGGTTTTTTTTGGGTGTTTCAGTTTGGAGTTTCTCAGGTTTTGGTTTTTTTGATTGGCGCCTTGTCCACCCTTTTCGGTGGTCTTGGGTGGCTTTTTGTCAGTGTGCTCTTATTCCGTTTAATCTTTGTAATCGTTTATGAAGATTAACAATATCTTTTTGCTTAGAAAAAAAAAACCATTATTTTCCCAATTGGAGTTTCATGGGCCTCATCTATATAGAAGGGAAAAGAGCAAATGTACTTCAAATTAATGATTTTTCCTTAATGTATACATTTTCCCTCTTGTGTTTCTATAAAATGACTTTTCTTGAGGAACCCATTTATATATGTACTAGCACCTACAATTCTCAAAGGAAAATGATTGATCATGTGGCACTCCAAATTTTGATAATCACCCTCCAAATTTGTCTTTAGTGTGTGACAAAAATCATGTTATGTGTATTTTGAACACTACGAGACAACATTGAAGTGTGATTATCAAAATAAAGAGTGCGAAAATTATTTTCCTTCTCAAAGTGTAAATCACTAATTAACATGCCCAGAAAACGAAAAAGAAAGAATAAGGTAGTAATATGGTTTATACATTTTAGCCAAATTTATATATGGTCCTTATACTATGAGGAAAGGCTTGTAATGTTATAGCAGACCACATTCATTTTGCTTAATTTTTCATTGGCCCATGCATCTTTCCTCACCATGAAGATTTAACAAAATTCATTCCATTCCCAAGAGGTTGCCCCGGAATGCATGCCACCTGGAGTTGATAAAATGATCGACACCATAAGTCTAGCCTCGGGGAGTTTTCGAATATGCCATTTTTAGGTGCCTTCATTTTTTTTTTCTTCATGTTCATTTTTAGATGCTGGAAATTCGATTATAAATAACCGGGGCACTTGGCCTAACGATGCTGCACTTAGTTGCAGTTAGATTGTGTGTTTAATCTCAATGGGGAGAAGTTAATACTCTTGTTAATGGGTTAGGTAGGGTTTTGGGGTAGGGTTAGTATAGAATTCTTCTAACATATTTGAAAAACAAATCGGTTATAAATTTGTAGATGGGAGTTATCATCAAGGTAAAGAAAAATGATAGCAAAGCTATACAATGAATTTCAATCTTTATAAAATAATTTTTTTAATTGTACCATGCTAATTTTCAGTGTCAGGATTCTTTCTCAAATTCAAATTTCGGTAACAAATGCAAGACAAACTAAGTTATTTGAGCTCGATGTGTATTCAACTAGCTAAAAAATCATTCAAGATAATTAGGCCATGATATGCATAATAGTATAAACAAGCTTGCAAGCTTTTTAACATACTCTAAATCACACACCCAGGGGTTGCTCCAGTGGTTCGGGCGGATACCCGAACTTTGAGAGTACTCCTTAAGATCTGAAGCTTGATTCTCTACTGCGTGAGTACCCTGTAGTGAGGGACCGTGACTAGTGTAGCCGCGCTAGCTCTCTCGGAGGTTTGGGTTGTGCAGTCGAGTCCTTATAGTGACTTGGCTGTAGCGGTATTTCTCCATTATAAAAAAAAAAGATCCGGCTAAATACAACTGCAAATTTGCTACATGTAGCCAATTCATAAGGAGGAAATTTTTGGAAAAACCCTTTGAATTGGCTACATGTAACAAATTCGCAATTGTATTTAGCAGCGCCCAAAAAAAATACTCTATTGGGTGGATGAGGGCTCGCTAGGAATTAAAGCTGAAAGATATTGGATAGCTCGCTAGGTGGTTTAGGGCTACGTAGTTTGGTTTATGGAGGGACAGTTGCACAGTAGATGGGTAGGCACAAAGATTTAGCCATTCATGTTAGTCTCTAATTGACCATAATTAAGGGCATTATTTCCCCAGCCGTAGGGGAGTTTCTCACCACACACACACACACACAGAGAGAGAGAGAGAGAGAGAGAGAGAGAGAGAGAGAAATTCAAGTCAGAAACACATCACATTGTGATCAATTTGAGGTGTATGAGAATTGTAGTGTTCTACTTTGGTGATAGCATTCATGGATTTTCAAAATGGGATGCCTTTTTCTGTTTCTTGGTGGTTGAGTTGTTTATAGCTTCTAACTACAAAACAGGACCCCAATCATCTCTCCCATTTCACATTGAATTTGTCCAGGCTTGTGAAATAGAAAGCCTCCTAGGCAGCTGGTAATAAAGTTTCTTTCTTTTATGCTGCTGTTGCAGATAGCTTCTTTCTAGTACTGAAACCAATCAATACCATGCCTCTTTGGAGTAGGCTGGGTGGCGGGTAGGCCATTCGGATCGGATATTCAAGCCCAAACTTGTCGCAGGCCCAATTGATCAGATGAGCAAAGCCCATCGGTGACCAGACGGATCGCCCGGCCTAGGGCTCAATGGGGGACCATGTATCCGGTCGGGTCGTGCGCAGCATGCAATGTCCCATAGAAGTTAAAGCACGTTGATGCTTATCTGTTCGGCCCGTCCATGTGGCGCCAATCACAGTCCGACCATTTGGCGTGGTGACGTGTCGTTTCGTTTGACAACATGTTGTCCTGGACGGGGCAGGAACATGCCGGTACGGGACGACTCGGTCCGGCCACGTGGCACTGATCTGGTCTTGCCAGTGGTGCGGTCGTAAAACGTACCATAGCATCAGATTTCCCAATTGTACAGTCTGGCCACACGGCACCAATCTGGTCTTGCCACACGGCGCAGTCTCCCTCCTCGAGATAGCGTAGATGCCCGGCGATTATCATGCGCAGCGTCTAACTAGGAAGTGGTTATCGGGTAACGGTTGTCGGTGATGGCTCGTGCACAATCCCACCTCTAGCATTATCAATCCCACCACTTCTTTTAAGACCACACTCTGGAGCTTCTGCACAATCAAATGCAAACAGTTTGTAGCTTAGAAGTTAGAATGGAACATATTGGTTTTACCTTTTATCTTATGCTATCCAACATAACTCTGGCAGGGTCACGCTTGGTGTCTTATCTGTGTGACACCGGTCTCAAGTCCGGGTAAAGGAGGATGGTTGTTCGTTAAGTAACTCATAGTCGGCACGTAAAAAACCCTGTTAGAACCTTATTGCATGAATCTGATTACTAGAAACAACAGGTTTACGTAGCCGACCCAGTTGATTGAGACTTAAGCCTCAATTTGGTTTGATTTTGTTGGGTTATGCTATCCAACTTGTGGTGAAAGAACAGCAGCTCAAAAGCTGAGAATTTTCGAAGTAGTCTTAGTGTTGCTTGTTATGTGAAAATCAATTGTAAAAAATTCTCCCAGATTCAATACTCCTGCAAAAAAGCATTGATCCACACAACATGATTCAGCATCAAATCTGCCATCAATTTGTCATAGTTCTTTCAGAATACCAATTGATCTTCGAAAACAAATCAAAACAAAACGAAGAAATCGCGACAAGTCTGACAACATCACCAAGATTGAAGAGTTCCAGTAGCTACCCGATCTGCTCCTAAGCAATATAGGCATTTACAAGGTTACAAGTTTTACAGGAAACAAATACATGACTTGATTGTTTATCAGTACTTCTTCCACATAATCAAATTACACAGATACAATTAAACACTCACAAAATCACAAATTTCATCCATGTATTCTATACCATCCCCCAAACGGATAATAAAGACGCCTATATATATATATATGCTTGTAACACAAAATTACGCCTTGGATTACTATGTTGCCAACGCGGTCACTTGGCTTCGCGGTTCAAACAAATATATTCACAACAACACGTAACCTGATCTTATGTTTCACTCAAAACTGCAAGCCTCCTTTGCAAATCCCAACATAGATCCCTTGGTATCATATACAACCCTTATGTTCCTCTGCTGAAAATTCCCAACAATCGGGACCTCATCTTCATACGATAGGCTCGAGATGGCCAAACAGACCTGAGACGCATCCGCTTTTGCAAAGTAGAAAATCCCAGAAACATCCACATTCAGCTCAGCGCCACCCTCAAAATGCATCCTTATAGTAGGAATGTTCACTTCTTCGTATCCGGTGAGGTTAAAACACGTGTCCAATATCGAGAACCTTTGTGCAGTCGGAAACCCGGAAAATTGTTTCACAAATTCATCCTTCACTGCTTTATAAATCGAGGGTGCAAGCCGTGTGATAACCGTGCCCGAATCAATCAGGATTCCATTGCCGCCGTTGCCAAACATCGGTGCATCTAAAGCCTCCCCACCAATGCTTATTCCAGTGAGATTTGCCAAGTAAAAAATCGAAAGCTGTGGATTTTGAACCATTTTGGTGAAAGAAATTGGTGTTGAATTCTTGTAAACTGAATAATCCCCACCTAGGATTAAAGACCCTGATGCCTCAAAATCAGTTGAAGGCAAACAGTACGAAAAAACACCTCCAAACAAGGTAGAAGTCTGGGAAACCAATGACAAATCACTCCTTCCAAGTCCCATTAATCCAGAAGCTCCCCCAAACAATCCCCTATTGTTCCTCCCACACCCGAAAACGAAATCCTCCACCGCGGTAGTTCCGAATTTGACCCTGTCGCGGGCCAACTCACCGCGAGTGTAGGACCCATCGCCGTAGCTAACTAAGTAGTCACAAGTTGGTGGTTGATTTTCGGTTCCGCACAGTCCAGAATTCCCGGTGGCGAATTCAAGTGATTGGCAAGTGGTTGAGTTACATTTGACTGATTGGTATGAGGGGGAAGTGGTAGGGTTGAACATGGGGTCTTGTTGATTGTAACACGATTTGCAAGGCTGGCATTGGACCCATGTGAGATCACTTCCTGTGTCCACTATAACTGTGGTGTTTTTGCCACCCAGTTCAATTGTGACAATGTAGTTCAGGGTTTGGAGGTTTATGCCTGAAGTGAGTGGGATTTGGCTTTGTGAGAAGCTATCGAGTTGGCCGGAAACCGCGTTTTTGATCCGGTATTGCAGTGAATCAACTCGGTTATTGTCTGAAATTAGACGGTTTGTGTGCCTTTGGTTCCAGTCACTCATGGGTCTGGAGCAGGAGTCTCTGTGTTTCATTTCCAATATAGTGGCACCATTCTCTCTCCCTAAAATTCATAAAAAATAAAATATTTAAAATCTCATTTTTAGTTCCGCCTCACACGGGTTCAAAAAAAAATGCGCGCAAGCTTGCCGGACATCCAATTATATAAAATAAAAAAAAAAAAAAAAAGAGAGGTTCAAAACGTACAAGAAGTAAGTTCTTGGCATTAACCTTCAGGGATTTGATGAGATCCCAAAGGCGAAAAATCAAGACTTTATGCTAGCTTATAGAAGATAAATGAAGAAAATTATTCTTCTAGCATTAATGATTCATGGACCCAAAGCTGTTGAAATCCCCCCGAGGGAAGACAACTTCTTCAATTCCAGCACAACATTGATGCAGAAAGGGAGACCGTTTATCCTAAGGGGTCGTGTGACAGAATGGCAGCAAGTAGGGCTGTCAACAAGCCAAATTTTGTCGTGTTCGAGCTCTCGGTTCGTTTATTAAACGAGCCAAAAGCTTGAGCTCGAGTTCGGCTCGAGTCTTAACGAGCCGAACTTAGTCATTTAGTAAACGAGCATTTTTAATTGAGCTGAGCCTCCCTTAACGAGCCGAACATTTGTCGAACAAGCAGAACTCCAATCGGCTCGGTTACAAAATGAGCCGAAAAATTTGGGCTCGAGCTCGGCCAAACAAGTTTACAAAATGAGCTGAGCCGAGCCGAACCAAGTGTTAACGAGTCGAGCTGAACTCGCGAGCTGTTTGATTCGCTTACAGCCCTCACAGCAAGTAAAGGAGTTTACTCTCCAAACTCGCAGGTTCAACTCAAATTGAAACCCCATGAGCAAATTTCAAAAATTTTGGGCAACTTTAGAATCTCGAAATAAGTCAAGTAATTGGCCTAGGCACCCGTGTTATCAACGCTGAAAGAAAATAAATGGAGACCATCACAGCAAATGTGCTAAGGTCTCGTTCAGCTAAGGTCTTCACTTTTTAAGTACTTATTTTTTGTTTTACGAGACATATCATTCTCTCACAATACATCGCCTTTAATTCAAAATATAGTATCTAACATTAACTAATGTCACGCGTGAAAACCAATTAAGGTTTTTTTTTTTTTTTTTAAAGTTCTGTAGCAGCAATGTCTTATCTTACATATCCTAAGAAAATGTATCTCCAATAACTAATTTCTTTGCATCAATTTACCTTCAATTTAGTAGTTGCCACTAAAAAAATACTAACAAGCATTACATTACACTGGCTTCTGGGGAAAAAAAAATTTCTTCTTATGGCATCCGTAGACTCAAATTAGTTACTAATAAATTCCCCAAAAGTAAACCCAAAGCACTAAAGTAGAATTAGATAGAGGAATTGATAACACCCACCACAAGTTTTGAACAAGGACAAGACAAGCTAAGCTTTTTATCCTAATTGCCACAGAGAGAGAGAGAGAGAGAGAGAGAGTTGCTTAGCAGAAAGCATGAAAAGCAGTTGTAGAAAACAGATCCCAAAGCAAAGAGCTATACTACTCCCTCCGTCCCATATTGTTTGGACTTTTTCGATATTCGCACCGTTTTTCAAACTCTTATATCTCCAAATTTATGATATTTTTTATAATTTTGAAAACTTTGTATTATAGATCTAATCGAGACCTATCAAACAAGATCCATATTGCATATTCTTGGAGATTCATGTTGGAAGATACAAACGATTGAAAACTGACACAAATATCGAAAAAGTCCAAATAATATGGGACGGAGGGAGTATAAATAAAGCTATAAAAAACAAAAGTAAAGGAATGCCACTAATGTTTATGAAAATCATTGACCTTTGTTTTTCTTTTTTTGTTTAAGACTCACTTGATTTCTGAGAAGAGCAACTGGGAATGCCACTGTTGTCCTGTCTCCACCCAAATTCATTCAATGGGAGGACTATCTTCTCCTCCTCGTAAGCAAAACTGTGATGGCAGAGGAGGACCGAGAACAACAATGGCAGAAGAAATGTGGCTCCTGCCATTGCAGAGGGGCAGTACAAGAGAAGATAAGAAATGGGTTGCGGAGATAAAAAGAAAACAGAGGAAACAGAGAGAGAGAGAGAGGGAGAGAGAGAGAGATTGTTGGGAGTTGGATTTTGGAATGAGAACAAAAGGGGTCTGGGCTGGAGAATGGGAGGACCCACTGGGTGCATGAGAAATTATTGTGGATTCACGTGGTGTGGTTACTAATTGGGGAAAGAGAGAGGGCGACTAGTGTTGTTTGCTAGGTGGGCTTGTGATTTTAGAGCCATTTTATTGGTCTGGTGAGCTATCAACAAGATAAGGGGGCTCTAACCTCTCTTCTTCACGGAATCAACTGTCACTCTTTACTCTCTTTACCAACACACAGACACAGGAGAGAGAGAGAGAGAGAGAGAGAGAGAGAGATTGAGAGAGAGGTGTTTTGGGGTTTGTCCTTTGCTTCCATCATAAATGGGACTTGCACACAACACGGAGTACACCAAAGTTGAGTTATTCTACTATGTCATGACCGGGGAAGTATACTGTCCAGTTTGTTCGTACCAGTTTGGTCCATTTGTTTGTATTCGAACCGTTCAATAGTGTTTTGGATGGTTTAGATTTGTATTGAGTGTTTTGGATATTTTATAGTAAAAATAAATCCGAACAAATTTAAGCCGTTCAACACTTTTGAAGGCTCAAATGGAACAAATGGACCAAACTGATCCGAACAAACTGAATTGAATCCGAACCCCCTTCATGACCCATGGGCACAAAAAGGTTGGGGACATGCGAGATGAATATTGGTTGACACTTGTCACAAAGTATTAGGACACATGAAAACGCATGAACGATCCAAATTCAAATTGGTCCAGATTCATTCACCGTTTATATGTTTTTTATGGACACCTTCATGTACTGTATCAACCCTCTTGTTTGACATGTTGCGTTTGAATTTTTAAGTTTTTATTATTCATTTGGTGTAAGGATTTATATCACCAAAATAATAGTACACTGGAACTTCCACGCCAGCAAAGGTGGTGATAAGCACCCAATAATGCAATGTAGGGTGCGCTAAATCTCTAAATTAGTTTAAGTTAATCATTAATTTAGTTGTTTTTAATTACTTTTACTCGTAAGGTATTTTAGTTTCGTTTTGTAGAAAAACTGTTTAATTTAGGAATTATAAAGACCAAAGCTTGTCGAGATTATTCAAGGTGCAAAGATGATCAAGAACGGAATAATCAAGTTTTAAAGCTTAGGCCGGAAAGACCTGAAGGTGACCCGTCGGCTCGAGAATGGCCAAGGCAGTGCAATAACCAAGTGCTAGACATAGGCCATCGGCATCGGTAGAAGGGAATACATTCAATCGGTACTAAGGTGATTCCAAGGCACAATCGCTCAAGCAATCTCGACATCGATGGAGATCAAATCATCCAATCGGTACCGAGCCCCGTATAAACAGCAACTTATGGCCTTTGCCATCGGAACCGAGGGTCTTAGAGGAGGATTTTTGGATCTCCTGGAGAATGTTCCGTGCGCCTACCTTAGAGTATAAAAGCCCATGATGTCACTTTGTACAGACAAATAGAATAACTTTTGTATTGCATAATTTTAGATCTAACCTAGATTTATTTGCTTTTTGAATTATTTTTCATTGTACTTCATTTTCAGCACTTCAATCTTCATTTTCTGTCTTAGTTAATTAGTTTTTGCTTTTGTTCTCTTCATTAAAGTTATAGCCGCTACTCCGATCTATCGTTTAATCTAATTTTCTTTAAGTGTTGTTATTTCGCTATGCTAGCTAGATTTTTGCTTACTCTATCTTCATAGATATGTGTGAGTAGTTTTTTAGGGTTAGGTCATTGGGTGATTAGCATCTCAAGACTTAAGTTAAAATTGCATTTTTCACCAATGAAGTTTGAATCTTTGATTCGAAAATTGATGTGTAATTCGGACTTATTTGTCAAATTGCTAAGGTGTCAACCTCTTTGATCATGTGTAGGTAAGAGCACCGCCTACTTACCACACACGATGCTTGGAGCTCTGTCGCTCGAGGTGTTTGTTAAATGAATTCTAGAGCTAGCTTGGTAATCGAACTATTTTATCTTCCGGGTTAAGAACCTTAGTTGAGTATCTTAAATCGCGTATTTGGGTGAGAAATGAATTGGACTTGAGTCGTGGGTGTTAATTTATTCCTAGACCTAAAATGCTTTTTATACTAGTTTATTCGATTTTAATTTAGCCTTTTTACTTTCCTTCGCATACGTAAAACAAAGTTGGCTGTCTAAAAGCCGAAAACCCATGCTTACTTCTACAAATCCAATCAAGTCGTATTAATTATTTCTGCGGGTACGATCCCGGTTTTCCAAATTATTATGCCTCAATTGGACACTTATACCCTACGCTTGGGGAGATCTTATTCCTTATATCGGAGCAAACGAAGCAGGTGGAAAGTTCACCTCCTCCCTCAGTGGAGGCAGGAGTACTTTGAGTTCCGCAAGGGGTGGAGTTGGGTTTCATGGCTATGGACAGCCTCTAAACTCTCTGTGGACTAACATATTAACACCCCGCTAACCCTTATTGATGTATACAATATTGGCACAAAAAAAAAATTATAGTACACTGCAATTTGGTTTATATCCCTTGACATATTAACATCACGGATTCAAGAGTTTGCTCTCTTCATAGGTCTCAGCTTCAAAACCTTCTAGATGGTATCAACTCTTGGGGCCAGTTTGTTTACCTCAACTTTAATTGAGCCCTCCTCTAATGAACGATGAGATCGATTTCTCAAAAATTAGTCGAGGTATCCGTAAGCTGGTTCAGAGGTAAAAATACAAAAGATTTAAAGTGAAGAATTGAAGACTAATTGGAAGGACTTGCTTACTAGATTGAGTTAAGTTATAGGAGTACTAGTAGTGTGCCTCATGTGATATAGATGTGTCATCATGAATTGTTGAGTGGTGGCTCAAGTGCAATCACGCCCTAACTACGCAATTTAATTGGCTTTGTAGACCAAATTTGAGCAGTTGATATTTTAGGGGTCCATTACTTATACATTCATAAGGTTTCAGTGACCAATGAGGGGTTGGTTGAATCGATAGTGGAAGATTTTGATTGGACAAGGCTCAGGTTCGAGTTGTCAGAGATCCTTATTAGGATTAAACGTACTCTTAGCACCATCCGACGAGTGAGACTTTAGCTTCAGTCCCGACACCTATGAGGTGTGGTCCCTTACATATAGTGGCATAGTGTAACGGAACAATACTACGGAGGTAACGGGATGCGCATTTCCAATTGTCTACCCCAAAACAAAAGAGACAAGGTTTCGGAGGGGAAAATGAGAGTAGCCCAAATCTTAATCGTGCTGAACAATCAAAGTGGAAGCACCATGGCAAATGAGGCCCATATAAAACTTGAAATGGCCCAGTGAATATGGCCCATGGCAGATGTACTTTGGGCCTCCAGAAACCCAAAGCGCACTTTATTTTATTTTTTTTACCTTTAGAGGGCCAATAACAAGGCCCGTATTGTTCATCCAAGTTCTAAATTGGGCCCCACTTGGTAGGTTTAATGTAGGGCCATCCTTGCTTAAATTGTCGGCCCCGCAATTAGGTGACTAATTTTATATTTTTTTTTTTCCCACCAATACTGTTCAGCGGGGAGTTAGCAGGTTCGTCCTGCAATGGTTTCATTCGTTCAGAAACTATCTATAACTCTGAATCCCAAACACCCACGAACAAAGCTCGAATCCTGACCTCTCATATGGGAAGGACCAAAAAATGTTAGCTGAACTAGAGTCCATAAGCATTAGGTAGCTAACTTACATCAACTTAAATTTGAATTCAGATGCATAGGAAGCATCCTTGTTTCTAAGCAAGGAATACATAATATGCTTCGAAATATATATATATATATATATATATATATTACTACTTAGGTCTTATTCCAAGTCAAACTAAACCTTATCCCAAACCAAACATTAATTATTAAAGATAATACTAATAATTAAATATTGCTCAAGACCCACCACCATGTGATGTTGACCTAAAAATGTATCTAAATACCTTTGCACAGTTTTCAGATCAAGTTGAAGGAACAACTTGGCAATAATAATTGAAATTCCATTATTAAATGCTTCAAATTGAAGGATTTCTCCTTTTCGTGAGCAACTTGCATGGAAGAGTGTATGTATATCAACACGGTCTCCTCCATCTACTCAAATATAGTATAGTTTAATAATTCATTATTGACAATGATGGACCCTAAACACAATTATGTTCTTGGCATGGAAAAGGAGATTTCTCTGTCCGTATATTGTTCGAATACGTACGTACTCTTCAAAAACCTAACTACGTAGATTATTAATAGCGACGCTAGACGACATTTCTGTCCAGGCGGGTAAATGCTAGTATGACGTAGTACATCTACTGCAATTGAAATAAGCACTTTACATGCTTTGCAATCAAGTCCAATGACGGATCTATATGTGGTCATATGGGGGCCACGGCCCCCACGTTGTTTCAGGTGAGGTTTTTTTTTTTTTTGTCTTTTAATTTTAATATTAATATTAGTAATTTTTTGTTTGTTAATAACACCTAAATATTGTATTTTGTATTAAGTGCTATTTAGACATTTAAATTCTTTAAAAATGTGTTTGGTTTGGATCCAAAACCCAAATTTTCTTTCTGCGCCACGGTCTCCCATAACTTTTTCCTTCAATTATTCATCTCATTCTTCTTTTTATCTCTCTCCACTTATTACTCAAAAAAACTTCCGTCATAGTCTAAACCAAACAAATTATTAGATTTCCGAACCTTGAAATTTCAAAATCTTGTCCATGGTTCGGTCCCCGCGTTTACAAAATCCTGGTTCCGTCCCTGCAATCAACACATTTAAAAAGTCGAACGATCGCTGTCTACATAGATCAAAATAATGTAAGCGTAGTTTTTCGACAGGGGAAATATAGTTTGGTTTAGGATACTTTTTATTGTACCTAATTCTATTAAAAATTACTTCCTCCGTTCATTTTTTAGAGTTCAGTATTTTTGGATCGTCCCTTAGTAAGTGTTCATTTTGTAAAGTTAGTGGGTAAAAGTTGATTCATTTTCCATTTTGCCTATAAAAGTAAATTTCATTTTGAAAAGTTAGTAAGTAAAGTGTAATGATGATGTTTTCATAGAGGGTAAGTAGTAAAAGTGGAGATAAAAGTTAATTTGAAATGTGTAATAATGATGTCTCATTAATAAGTTGGAGTTACGAAGCAGGACACTTAAAAAGGGACGGAGAGAGTAAGATAAAACAACGATGTTACAAAAAAAAAAACTTGTGAAAAGTTAGTCCGTTAGTCTGAATGGGTAAAAAAATAGGTGAGGTAGTTCAAACGGTCTAGGGCGTGTTCAACCTTTTTTTAAAAAGATTTTTGAAAAAGAAAGCAATTTCAAACTCAAAAATTATATGTTTACACAAATAATTTTTCTACCAATATGGATTTTGTTTGATAGATCTCATTAAGATCTTTTAAACAGTGCAAAAAATATTTTCATTTTCATTATATTTGAGATTAAATTTACCTTCGTTTGAATTTTTTTTTTTTTTTCCAAAAGTGGAACACTACCTAAAGCCCTCCTAAAAAAGAGAAAAACTCAAATTAGGTTTACAAAATCTTGATCTTATTGCAACTAATCAAGACTGCTGATTTTGCCACTCATTTTTTTGTTAACGCCACTCTTCTGTAAGTATTTTTTTGCCTAAAAAATATACTTGCAGATGAATAACGTTAACAAAAAAGAGAGTGACAAAATCATTTCCCCTAATCAAAAAGGGAAAGAAAAAACTATTTCCAAAAGCTTTACGAGTAATTAATCCATAACCCAAGGATACTATGTGACGGTGTCCTAAACCCTTTCTTATGATACATTTATGTAGATTTTATACATTTTGTGGTGACAACCACAAAGATAGGCCCCGTTTTAGAACTGAAAATAAGTACTTATTTTTTAAGAAGACAATTTCAAACTCAAAAATAATGTGTTTACGTAAATAATTTTTTTAGCAATATAAATTTTATTTGATAAATCTTATCGAAATCTTTTATACGATGCAAAAAAAAAATATAAAATAAATTTTTATTTACATTATTTTTGAATTTGAAAATGTGAAATAAATATTTATTATTTAAAAAAGTATTCTGGAATGGAGAATTCACCATAGTGAGAAAGAAGGAAATTTCCGATTGACGGAAAAAAAAAAAAAAACCCCACAAAAATGTGTGATGAATGATGAGTTTGGAGCTCCTGGGACATAGAATAAATTTTCAAGCTTTCAAGCGCGTGCCATTCAAGCTTCAAAAGAATCAGTGTCCGCCACGCGCGCTTCGAAGTTCGGACAGAAGACGACAAGATCTGCATTATCCAAACTCCATAGCACAGGACTTTATCCACTACAGCCGCCCCGTGTTCCCCATTCAGCTTCCGACGTGTCGCCACGCACCGCTCGACGTCACCAGGTGTCACCTCCAGCCAATCGCAGCCGCTGGCGTCCGGAAGCTTCCCGAACCGCGGGCCCCACGAATTTATCCGCAGCGCTCACGTGCCCCACGTGACCTCGATCTCCGCCGAATATCGCCAAATTTGCCGACGTCAGTTTCTGCGGGGTAAAATGACCGAGTTGCCCTTTGATCTGGTTTGAAAGCACCCAGTTGTCTGGTAACAGAGCACACAGACAGACGCAAGTTCTAGCGATTTCTGTTCGCTCAGATTCTCCGAGTCGACTCGGTTAGGGTTAACAAACTTTAATTCTGTGTTGTAATTTTTTCAGTTGATCTATGGTTCAGTTGATGAATACCGGAAAATCTTCGCCGGAATCGGGTTCCGGTGGCCGGAAAATGTTTCCTGTGAAGATGGAGGTGGAGGATTCATTGGAAGACCAACATGGCCCGCTCAACAAGCGATCTAAGCTCTCTTCTTCTCTTCAGGTCTGATCCCCCGCCCCGCCCCGCCCCCTCCTCCTCTCTCTCTCTCTCTCTCTCTCTCTCTCTCTCTCTCTCTCTCTAAATAAAATGATGTGTCTAGTTTGTTTGTAATCATGGATTAAGGATTATGTTCGGGATTTATTTAAATCACAGTGCGTGGCAATGAGTTTTATACTTGATTTCGTTTTGTGAGTCAAGTTTCTATCGGTTCTGTTTGGTTCGAGTGGAGATATGCTCTTTGAGGACAAACTCTAGCGAAATGATTTCATTAGGCTCGGTTCTTATTTTCTGCGTTCGGAAACACTTTTTTTTCCTGACAACTCAGGTGTCCAACTTACGCCCATCTCGACTAATCCTGGCCAATCTCACTGCCCGCTTGCAAGGAGCCCAAAGGACTTGATAGCACCTGAGAGATTTCGAACTTGAGATCTTAGGAGAGAGAAAACTCCTAATAAGTCCCGAGCCTTGACCACTAGGCCAAACCCTTGAGCCTTGGGAGGGGTTTGTTTTGAAATACCGTTTAATAGACAAACAAATAGTGCCGCGATGATATGGGATGACTTGTGTTAGACCATCTTGAGCCCTTACTCGACTTTAAACTCACAACTAAAATCTGAGTAAAACCCCCAAAATCTCGCTCTAGCCCTTGACTCAAACCTGTATCAAAGTGGGTTTTACTCAATTTTTAACCAAATCAAGGGAGGCTAAAATCTCTAGTCAAATTTTTGAAGGCTATTTTCTCCTCCTCAAATTTACAACTATGCCATTAATGAAGCTTTTACTCAAATTTATGCTTAAGATTTGAATTTGGCCATTGGAGTGCTCCATGCCAAATGAAGCTTGTACTGGTTTTACTCAAATTTGTAAAAATTGAGCAAGGGTGGAAAGACCTAACTCCTTTGGGTCTATGCAGCTGACAGTGCCAGTAATGTCTGTGACTCTTTAGGGGATTCATTATATTTGGTGGACAGTGAACATGAACCATTTCCGCTAGCTATCTTATTCTCAAGTTGATTTTCGATACTTCGATTTGTTTATTTTTGAACTTGTGTTTATACGATGATTGAAGATATGTTGTGTAATGATCAGTCATAGCCTAACTTACCAAATGGTTATTTCTGCTGCAGCAGTGTGATATGGGATCTGTTAGTTTCCCAATACCACCATCTCAATACAATCCACTAGACGAGCCTAGCCCATTGGGCTTGCGGCTCAAGAAAACCCCATCACTTTTGGACTTGATCCAAATGACGCTTGCAAAAGGAAATTCTTGTAAGGTTGGTATTCATGCCAAGAAAGAGCAAAAGGGTACCACTGCTTCTGATAAGCTCAAGGCTTCGAATTTCCCAGCTTCATTTCTCAGAATCGGGACCTGGGAGGTACTACTGCAATTGCTTTGAATTACTTGTAAATTTGTAATGTAATCGACGCTTTGCTGTCAACGTGATATTCAATGTAATCTTAATGGATTGCAGTACAAATCAAGATATGAAGGAGATTTAGTTGGGAAGTGTTACTTTGCAAAGCATAAGCTTGTGTGGGAAGTCCTTGACGGCGGTTTGAAGAATAAGATCGAAATTCAGTGGTCTGATATTGTGGCTTTGAAGGCAAATTACCCGGATGATGGACCTGGGACTTTGGACGTTGTGGTAATTTACTTCTCTCTATTGAATTAGACCCTTTTGGAATGTTGTTAGTTCTGCCTTTTTTTTGTTAGTAATGTAGTACTGCTGCTTCTCCTAATGCTGCTGGCACTATGACCTGAACTGATGTGACAATGGGGTGTTTTTCTTCTCTTGGTTCAGCTTGCTAGGCAACCTCTGTTCTTCAGGGAGACCAATCCGCAACCCAGAAAGCATACCTTATGGCAAGCAACATCAGATTTTACTGGTGGACAGGCAACGATAAATAGGTAATATATAGGAGCTTCTTCTATTAATGCATGAGGTGATTTTTAGAATTTTATTGGATCATTCATTCTCTGCATCCCTGCTTCTATATGATTCCACCCTGCCCATCTTTCTTTAAACCGAAGGCCAGTTGAAATATGGGACATTTTGATCCCCTTTCCCCTGCTTCTTTACACTCTATACATTAGCCATAGTGTGCCATGTGACAGGGCAGACATTCTTATCACCATTTCTAGATATTGTCTGCACTTGACTTTTGTGACTGAAGTGTAATTTGGGAAACTGAGTTGGGATTCTTATTTTTGCTGCCACAGGCGTCATTTTCTGCAGTGCCCTCAAGGATTGTTAGGAAAGCATTTTGAAAAGCTTATGCAATGTGATCCTCGCCTTAACTTTCTGAGTCAACAAGGAGAAATAGTTTTAGAATCACCATACTTTGAACCAAGAGTTTCTGTGTTTGACGACACAGATGAACCAAGCCATGGGATTAATTCGAATGGTGAGGAGGGGCAGAATTATCTTGATTTGCGGGATGCTGCATCACCATCTGGAGGTCTGTCTTCCCCCTTGTCCGATGATCGGCAAGATCTTCTCGGTAGACCTGCAGAAAGATTTCCCCATGAAACACCTTCACCTAGCTCAGGTATTTTTGTGAACTCATTCGTGAATGTGATATAGTAATCGATCATGCAGTAGTGATCTTTGTTAAATGCATTTTCGTATGTTTTTGCTTATCCCCTGTTTGGAACTTATAATTTTTTTTTACCTTGCTTTGTTTTTTCTCCTATAATCAGATATGGTTAGACTACTAGTCTATGGATAAGACTAGCTATTAATTATCTGGTGACAACCCCTGAATACTGTTTAGCTGACTTTCATCTGCCATTTCATTGATGTCTTAAGTCTTAACAGACATTAACTTACCCTACATTTAACCCTCCATTGATGGAAGACAAAGTAGTCACCTGATGGACCAAAACTCATAACTGTTTACCCACACCTGCGTATGATTAGATAAATTTGTGAGATCCAACCATTTTGTAAGATAAGTTCCTTGTGCCTTGTAACTCTTAAACATGTAGACAATCAACAACACTGAAAGAGCCACTGGTACTAACTACATGGCGATTGTCATCTGGAAGTATAATATTGGGTGAATGGAATCATCTGGAAAAGAAAGCACCCTTGGTCATCATTCATTTCCTGACTTGTGTCATCTTTGGGTGTAAACCGTGTAATAGACGGTGCTTTTTTGGAACATACTTTATTATCTGCTGCTTGGTCATATAGCTGTAAAGGGTTCGGGCATTGAACCTAGTTTCATAATCACAATCCATTGTCTCAAATCAATTTTGCGCATGCTGAATTTCCTTTTGCAATCATTCAACCCCATTGGCTTTGGAAATTGGTCAGAAACTTTTTTTTGACAAGTAAGCAATTGTATTAAAAAGAAGGTATTAAGGGAATGTCGCCCATATACATAAAGAGGGCCACCTGCACAAAAAGCCCTATACACCACCACTATTCAACAAAAAAGCTCAAACCAATCTAAAAATTGATCAATAGAGGGATACATTCTCCCTTGTCCCAACTATACAAACTGCTAAGCACAAAACTTTTGATTCTAAATAAAAGGCTTTTCGACCCCTTCAAAGCATCTTGAATTTCTTTCACGCCATATAGTCCACATCACACAGAGGGATCATGGCCCAAACACGCTTCCTTCTCTTGCCCACTCTAGCCCAGTTCCAAGCAATAAGGAGTTCCATAATATTCCTCGACATGGCCCATTTTAACCCAAACCAAGAAAACACCACGGACCAAAGTTCCCATGCTACCAGGCAATGGATGAGGAGATGATCCACCGTCTCCGCATCCCTTTTACACATGCAACACCTATTAACAATGATTCTTTGCCTACGAATTAAACTATCAATAGTAAGAATCTTGCCTTGAGCCGCGCACCAAGCAAAAAAACACACCCTCAATGGCGTCACTGTCTTCCAAATTGCTTGCCAAGGGAAGGAAGCATTCCCAAATCCACCTAAAGCTTGATAATAAGAATTCACTTGAAAGCATCCTGATTTAGACAGATTCTAACGTATCTCATCCCCCCCTCATCCTATTCCTTGCATGCCATACACTTTAGCAAAAAGAGCCATCAAATAGGTCAGAAACTGGGTTATTCTTCATAGAATTTGGTTAGAAACCAAGGCGTTCTTGATCCAATTGAAGATGGTTTTTTATCCATTCATATTTTGGTAATTGCTTTAAAGCTCCCGCAATCTGCTACTTGTGCAAAAGCTTGTTCTGTAATCACTAGTATTTTTTAAACCACCTTGAATATAATAAGAAGCGTCCATGTACTTGCTCTAAGCCTCTAACCCCCTTGTTTTTTCATCAAAGCCTCTAACCAAGTCGGTCTTTGAATTCAGTAATGGACACACATGCTATCGAAGAAATCAGGAACAGCAGATTCGAAGAACTCAAGGGGCTTATTGATCAAGATCAAATAAAAGTGCCTGGGCTCCACTCCTCTATGTCAATGAGTGACCTAGTGAGCCACATCGAACATCGAATCTCGGAGCAGAGAACATCCAACAATTTCACCCTTTCTGCAGAAGAGCGAGAAAGCCTGGAGATCCTGGAGGAGATTAGCCACTTCTTATTCAGCGATTCTCAATATGCCTCAACTTCTGACGAGCAATGCATCATGTCAAGAGTCAATTCCCTCTGCTGCCTTCTTCAGAAGGATCCTATGACAGCCCAAAACTCGCAGGTTAATAAAGGTGATAGCAGTACTGGCGTAATGGTTGACAAGAGAACAGGTGAACCACACTCAGGTAAAAACAAGGTTGTGGAGGATTTTGTCATGCCAGATGGTGAATCTAACTCTGATTCCAAGCAGGGTCCTGCCATGACAAGGAAGGACTCAGTTGGGGAGCTGCTGCTTAATCTTCCAAGGATAGCGTCTCTACCGCGGTTCTTGTTTAACATATCTGAAGATTTTGACAATCAAGCCAGATAGTGATTTTCTTTTTTATCTGAAAAAGAAAAATAAATGTGAAAAGCACGTGTCCGAAAGGTTCTCTTCTCTCCTGGATTGTATATACAGCATTTCATTGCAAGTTGTGCTAAATTCTGTGATAAGTTTAGGGATTCAGAGATGGACATTGATGAAGAATCCTGACATGCTTTATTTCGGAAGCTGGTCTTTCTGGTTTACATTCAAATGTTGTCCTTTTAAAACATTACTCATTGTGAATACACATCTCTGTTGTGGTCCTTTTCTAATTTGCCTGGAGGAGATTTTTTTTTTGAAGACCCTTTGATGTAAGGAACAAATTCTAGTAATGGCCTCGGAGACTATTGGGGAGAAAGTTCGGACGTTAACCTCCATGGATTGGCATTTGCACAATGGTGGTAGTCGCCTAGCAATTAGAGTCTAGGAAGCTTTTGGTCTGAAGTTTTGACTCTCATCCTTTTGCTATCAATTATTGCATTGGAACTAATACATACAAGACTTTGTCCCGTCTTTAGTTGGGTGTCCTGCTAGTGGATGGTGAGATTAGTTGGTCCATCGGGCCAGATACAGAGCTATCAAAAAGAAATCTTCAGACATAAAAGCCTAAAACAACCAATACAAAATATCTTGAACAACTTGATTACAAGCAACCAGCATATTGGATGGTAGTTAAAAAACAACTCGGACATTTTTACAATCGTACGAGGAAAAATGCAAATCTATGAAAGCGTAAAATAGGTTAAGACGCAAGAAATATTAAGGTTCCGTGGCGCATTCATCATCCATTGCTTCATTCTCCTGTAACATGTTCATCAGGATAGCAATTTGGTTTTGCAGCATTCCGTTTTCTCTTTCTACATCAGTGCGTTTGCTTCGTTCTTCTAGTAGCTGGAGTTGCAGGTGTTCAAGGCACCGTGCATCTTCTTCCAATTGTTCATTTAGGCTATCAATCTCCCTGTCCTGCACCCACAATCAAATCGTTATTGTTTGTTGTGCGTACATCTCTCTCTCTCTCTCTTGAGACCCAAGAATTCTGTCTTCCTCTTCCCATGCGTTAGCCGCTGCACAATATGTTTAGTATCTTTTTTATCATATGGTTGGATTCTGGAAATACACAGACATGATTGTGCGGTTGCCAATGCATTAGGACCGAGATATTTGGGGCAATTCCCCCCCACCCCTGCGCCTCTCTCTCTCTCTCTCTCTCTCTCTCTCTCCAGAGACACACATGCTGCAGAAAAGTACATTAGATAGATGAGGTGATTGGAAAAGCACCTTTCTATTCATTTCCTGTACGGCAATTCTCCGCATGCTCTCAACAACATCCACATTTACAAGCTTTCGCTTCTTTCCAATAAGCCAGCCTCGCGGATAGCTTGCAGAGTCAAAATCTGGAGGTGGAAGTAAGTTTTCAGCCGACGGCCGTTTACCATTTACATTGTTGACGGGTTCCAACGGTTCAAATAGAGCCCTCCGTCGTTCGGACAGAATAGCAGCTATTTCTAAATCCTGTTTCTCCTCTTCAGTAGGAGTTGCCTGTGGTTCAGGTGTCATCGCTGAATCCTGTCTCTTCTCTTCAGTGGGAGATTCTTCATGGCTCTCAGGTGTCTTAACAGTGGATTCATCTGTCACCTTGTCAACATTCCGGATGCTAGCTGTCATAGAGATTTTATCATTTCAGTTTCACATAATCAAGAGTGCGAACGCTTATTCAACTCTTAATCACCTTCAACGACTTGCCTAAAATGAATCACCTTCCATCCAAGTAGTAAGATTCTTGGAATTTTACTTTGGTAAGCTGGTTCATTAACTAGGATCAGAAAGAAATACAATCAAGACTCTTGGAAGTGCTTTGGTGAATCGGTTCATTAACTAGGATCGAAAAGCAAAACAATCAAAAGACTTCTTGGTATGTACAATGAAATGCCAAGTTAATCTAATCACTCATGTCGTTGTCGTGTTTGGAATCAAATTTGGAATCCAAGATGCGATTGGAAAGGCCAAACTTTGCCATCTCGGCCTTCGAAGAGATCACAAGTATACAGTTGCTTAATTTCTGCAATGGACTAATTTGTGAGAACTGGCAATCCACCCAAAGAAAATACTAAATAGTGGAGTAGTATTCAAGGGCGTTGATAGTTTTCTCTTTCAACTGTATTCATGCTTCAAACTATCTTGTTTTACACTCCATGGAACACTTTTATCAGTAGTTGGACACACAGAGACACAGCTACAGACTATGATGATCAATCATTGTTTGTGTCCATTCCATACAAAGTAACTTTCCAAAAGAAAAAAACTTTTGTCTCTCCAAACTCAATTTGATGGGTAAAGAGTTAACTAACACCATTTCGAAAAGACAAAAAAAGAAAAAGAAAAAGAAGTAAACCGAATCTAAATTCAGACCACTTGGTTCAGTGGTTGAATGAAGTAAGCCGAATCTGGTGCTCTTCCAGACTTTCCTCAACGTGGGTTTTACGATTCGTAGCTGGAATTTGTTCTGTGCAAATTATTCTGATCATAGTTATGTTCACCCAATGTATAAACACATACTTAAACATATGCTACCGGGGCTGGCACTGGCTTTTCCTGGGCCTAAACGAAGATTAAAGGGTACCAAAATAGGAGGCCCCTAAATTTGGTAAATTTTCGCCGGCCTAAAATGGCCGCACCTTGAGCCCGGCTCCGCTTTCAACTGCGTAGTATTTACTAAAGCAAAACATAACATAGCAAATTGCACAGGGATAGAAAGAAACGGCCATAACTGGAGCAAATCATGAATTACAGTATGACATAATTTGAGTGAGCAATGGAAAGAAAAGATAATTGAAGGAGGTGGGCATGCAAAATAAACCCCCTGAAATTTGCACAAATACAAGAAACAAGAAACAAATATTATAAGTCTAACTGAAGTAGGAAAGTATCAGGGAGCATTGAGAAATGGTGGTGCCTGCCTGGGTTACTATCCTATATAAGCTACCTGATCTCTTGCGAGACTTCCAAAGCGGTGGAGTAGAAGATGAAGCAGAAAAGGGAGAGAAGCCATCCAGAATCTCCTCTCTCGCATTCTTGTTTGGTATCTCCATCGATGAACAAAGTAACAAATCTGTAAACACCCCCCTTAATTAAAAGCAAATTGAACAGAGCATGTGCTGTAATTAAGAGTTCTAATTTCAGGGACTGGGAGAGAGAGAGAATCTACAAACATACAAAGGAGAGAGAGAGAGAGAGAGAGAGCCTTTAAATTACTTGGTCGGTTCTGCTTCAGCCCAAGACCCAGATGAGAGAGGACTACTAAAAATGGAGTATTTTTATTTTGGCGGGTGTGATTTTCAGATTTCATGTGTTTTGTCTGGGAAATAGTAGTGGGTGGAGGATTTCAACGCAATGGTGGGCCGTCTTTGTTGGGCCCGCTTTGCTTGTCTATTTTTTTGGTGCACAAGATGGGGGCGCAGGAATGGTAGTTGGTACCCAGTCACCTCGGCCGGAAAGCATTGTTCCATCACACCACACTAGAATTTGTAGGGAATTTCATCGCATTTACGTCGGGATTGAAGTTAAAATCGCACCACGTGTAGGTGATGTTAAGAGTATATTTAACCTCTTATTAGGACTACTGAGAATTGAACTTTGACCTTATCCAACAAAGTTTCCATCCCCCTAAACCAAGCCCTTATTGGTCGCCTTGCTTACAGAACTGCAAATGAACCGAACAGCTCACGAGCTTAGCTTTGCTTGTTTAGCAAACGAGTTGAGCCTGAACTTGAGTTTGTAAACTCAAAAATTTGACTCGTTAAGGAAGGCTCAATTTGATTAAAGAGACTCATTTAGTAAATAATTACACTCGGCTCGTTAAGATTCGAGCTCAGATTTTTGGCTCATTTAATAAACAAACAGAGCTCAAGCTTACAAAACTCGGGTCGGCTCGGCTCATTTGCAACCCATCCATCCTTTGTCTATTTCTCCTCGATATCACACTTCAAGTTTTGAAATGAAATGGATTATATGTGCTTCACATATTTGGGCTTGGGTCCACTGGGGCCCATATCCGATAATCTAAGTCTATTCCCTTAATAGCCCATCGTCCCCACATCACTCACCAAAATTATTGTAAATTACTAAATTTGATCAAAATATTATGGCAAAAATTCCGACTATGTAATTTTATTACCTCTCTCACAAAAGTGGACGCTTGAGTATGATTTAAAATAGACTGTTCCTATAACATGACGGCGTTCAAAATGGACTATCAATTTAATTATTCTGAGGAATGTTTAAACATAGTGACAGTAGTATAAAACCGAAAATATAATTGCAGCGACTAATGGATTCACGAAAGTCTATTCATGGTGGATTGAAGCTCAATCCATTTTGTAAATATGCAGAAAGTCTATTCATGGTGGATTGAAGCTCAATCCATTTTGTAAATATGCAGATAATGTTTGAGTGATACTCTAACGAGTTGTCTTCATCAAAATCTACATCTGTTTATATATGGACCCATTCGTTGCATTTTATTTTGTTCTAATTTCTTTGACCGCATCCCCCATTCCCTAAACCTAAACGTGATCAAAATTTTCAATTTCATCAGTCCTTTTTTCCCCCCTCATTTCATTGTAGAGCAGTGGATAGAGATTACGGACAACTTGCAAGTTCTAAATAGTAGTAACCAAAAGTACGGCGAATATGCTACCGAAACTCTGGTCGCATTCGCTCTCATAAGTAAAGAACATGTGGATACAAGACAGTAGTCAAAACAGAGGACTGAGGAAACATATATGTATGTATATGAAAATGTCCAATGCAATATGGTGATGTTTATAATAATAAAACACAATTTCTGCTGATTGATACAATAAGGAACTGCAAGTCCTTCGTAGGCTTTTGCAAATGCAAATTTGGCTTTAAATTTTCCTCAACTGAGATAGTAAAGGTCAAAAATGAGATCCGTTTGGTCAATCTTGTAATTTGACATGCACCAATCACAGGAGTTAAGGGCATACGAGAAAGGGAAAATGAAAGAAAACAACTAAAAATGTCCAGAGAGCATACGGCAGCTAGCCTTACTAATCGAAGAGAACCAAATCACAGCGCCATCAAACATGAAATAGAAACATGAACGTACAGCCTAAGACATAAAAGTTACTGGGAACTATCAAGAGTAAAAGATCATGGTAGAATATTTCAAAGCCAATTTCTGAATCATATATGGGCTATATTATAAGCTTCCAATTTGGCTAAAGTTAGTCTATGAACGAATAGAGTGATGACAATTATATGCACATTCAGAGCCTTAGCTACTATCTATCTTTCTCACCATCTCTGTCACTCTCATTTTCTGCATGTACAGTTTTTCGGACTTTTACCTGCTCTCCACAATTCCCCACTGAGAAATTTTTCCCTTCCATGATGTCATCTTCTCCTCTTCTTTTCAAAAATGCCTCAGAATAGTAGAGGCCGCTTTCTAGGAAATTACGGGAAAAAAAATAGTCAGAACTTAAGTCTCACCAATGGCGCAAGGAATGCATGGAGGATCTTTAGACTGGTTTTCTGGAGTGATAAGTTGCAAGCAATGGTCATGAAAGGTGTGGGCACATGGAAGAACCGCGACAGCCGGAGGAATAGCTGGCTGGTATACTTGACCTTCTGCTGTAAACGACAGATCCCTTTTACACAAAAAACATTTGTCTCCACTTGGTTGAGGAAGTTCCTCGGAATCTGCAATTGAGCCACAATATACTCAGGGTAATTTCTTTTTTCTTTTTTCTTTTTCTTGCATTGCAACTACGAGTAACTGTGCAATACAGACAGATATTAACTTTGAGTAAAACAAAGGTGCCAAACAAGGATTTCTATTCCTATGTAAGTTCAAGAATCATAGTTGTACTTGTACAGGAAATATGGCAGGATCGCCTTAATGTATGAGTTACTCCAAATCCTGGAAGACCATATTTCAGAAGGTAAATTTGTCCAACACAATTGCTAAATTGTCCAGCTTCACACGAAGTAAGCCAAGGGAAAATAGGGTTAAGATCAAATTTGGCCAAAAAACCTATGCGACTGTGGCCAAGTAAGATCTTGAAGAACATTATCCTGATCAAAACAAAGAAACAAGGCCACGGCATACACTATTTAAAGCATAATAACTGAAAATCATGAGGTATCGTATATCTTGAGGTCGACACAAGCACGAAAGAGTACAGAATTATAAGGCATTGTGGTAAGGCAATGTATGTGGGGGATTAATTGAGATGAGTCAAGCCAAGTCGCAGGCTGCTCAAGATTGGGTCGTTGACTTGGAATAATGCTCGATTTTAGGCTGCTGAAGCTCTGCTCATTTTGCTTGAATACTGCTCAAGCTCGAATGGAGTTTTTGAATACAGCTTTGATAGAGGTACATACACATAGCTACATACATTGCGTACATACGCATTTTGACCCATCTTGGGTCCCAAAAAATTGATCTAAGCTGCTTATTTTGTTCAAAATGGGTTGTTTAGGGCTGCTATAAAAAATTAACTCTATCCGAAATCGGTAAAGGCATATACGAAACATCCACTTTTCTTCATAAGCTAGGCCTGAATTATGAAGAAAAGTTAGATGTTTTGTAAATATTTTTATTTTTATTGATATTGAATTGAGTTTATTTTTTACAGGGACCCTAAACAAACCATTTTGAATAAAATGAGCGGCTCGGATCATTTTTTTAAGACCTGATATGGGTGAAAAACGCATATGTATGGACCTATGTGTATGTACTCATAGACTTTTCGTTTTGAATATGTAATCGAGCTTGGCTGTGGTCACAAAGCTCAAGATTGGCTACCTTGACTCAATACAATGTGAGCACTCTTGAGCTTAGCTCCAGATAACGGAGCTTGAGCTCTAGCTACTGGAGGTTGGGCTCTTTGCTAAAGACAAAAGCACCTTAAAGATGAGCCTCGTATTGCCCATCATTTCTTATAGCTGAGAGCATTCATACTTATCTTTTTTCCATTTTCAGTCCTTCTCCCTTTTCTTTTCCATTTGTGTTGGGTGTTAATGGGAAAAACATCAATCACCCCCCACCCCAACCTACCTTGGGAGTAGCCTAAAAAAGGGAACCTTTTCCCCCCTCAGCCATTTCAGTTTAAGAAGATATGAAAGTTTCTCTCTATAAGAACAGTGTGTTCTGAGATGTAAAAATAATACAAATATATAAAGAAGAAAGGACGATGATAGATAGCTTGTAAGATTCTCTTAAGCAGCTGAGCAAAAAAAAAAAAAAGACTCTCTTTGTCGAAAGAAAGGGTGCTCAGGAATATACTGGGTAAGAGAACTTATGTAAGTGTGCTAATTGACATTTAGTCAGGACTAGAAACCTCTATGCAGAGGCTCGCTTTATAACGAGTCAAGCATATACTCGAGCTTCGCTCGTATGTTTGCACCTGCTTGCAATCCTTGTGAGTTTTGGTTATCTGGCTTGGCTAGATTATCCATTGAGCTCAAGTTGATCAAGTAAGTTTCTTTGAACCAAACACAAGGCTAACACAAGACTTTTGCACCCAAAACATAAAGTAAACAAAGTCTGGACAAGACCTTGACTAGACCAGAGACGTGGTCATCCAGATATTGTCTAATGAAGAGCCTTAACTTTGACAGTACAAAGAGAATTTTTCCAAAAGACAATTACAGTAGGTTGTATGTATGTACGTTGTCACTAAATCCTCAGATTAATCATGTTACGACATGCAATAAAAATGCTACATAGCTAAAATTAACGAAAGTTTGGTATTTGAAAACGAGAAGTTACTAAATAATAGAGGATAAGTGAAAGAGGCAGAAGACATACCCTGCCATTCTATACGATGAACATGAACATGAGCAGGATTAGGAATAGGAATAGGAATAGCAGGAGTAGTATGTGGTGGGGATGGCGAAGATGGAAGAATGGGAGGTGGAAGTGCCATCTTCTTTCGCTGAGCTGTGGATGGCAAAATTGGAAGAATGGGAGGTTGAAGTGCTATCTTCTTGGGCTGAGCTGTGGATGGCAAAATTGGAAGAATGGGAGGTTGAAGTGCTATCTTCTTGCGCTGAGCTGTGGATGGCAAAATTGGAAGAATGGGAGGTTGAAGTGCTATCTTCTTACACTGAACTTGGGGAGAAGCTGGAGGGGGTCGAATTGTACCCCTTCTATGTGGTCCACCAGGAGCATTAGAAGCCTGGGAGCGCCCATAACTTTTTGCAGTTGGAATTACCGGACCTATGAGATTGTAAATACCACTAATTACTACCATAACCACAAGAAACACTTGCGGGAACTTCTACGAAGCGTGTCAATGTATTTTATTACTTAATACCTGCTGTAGATGTTGGTCCAAGAAGATCTTTGGAGAACTGAAGGGGCATACGTTCTTGAAAGCCTATTTCATGAAGACAATTGTCAAAATATAATACCAGGAAAGAAATCATATAAAAATGATAAAAGAATCATAGAATGCAAACATTGTATGACTCCAGATGCTGAATATCAGTAGTAAAAGAGGATCCACACTCAATGTAAGGTTTAGGGCAACCTTACATTGAGTGTGTCACAAGGGCATGATATCGCAAGAAAATGCACACTGAATCAGTGAAATCTATATTAAGCATGAGTGGAGGAATTGAAACGTAGATACTGAAGGCAAAAAGAAAGGTTTGCAGAATTTTTTTAGGAAATTGGACTGGTATGCTCTTCAGGCAACCAACGATCATACCAAAACCTTGTCACTGACACATCCACCACAATAAACAAGATGAATTCAGCCATTCAACGCACCCTAATGATTGTTTTCAAGTTCAATTTCTCCCGTCATTTACAGAAGATAGTCGAGAGCAAGTCAATGAGGTCATTCATCATCAATGCCCTTCGCCCTTTGGTAAATCTTAAATCCCCAAATTCTAGTAAAACATGCCACCTTGATGTACATCATGTAACTTGGCCTACCGTCTTGTACAAAACAATATAATCCTAGATATGAGTCATATTGAGGTTTCCTCAAATATGCCAATTTCAAAGGCATGATTCATTCAGTAAAGTTACCAATGTTTTCCTGGAATGAATCCCATTAATAAAAGGAAAGAGATGTTTTCTGATAAAACAGATATCCAGAAGATGTGAAACTGGTGTCAGATTTAAGAAATACCCTTACTTGATGTCTGAACCCCTACCTCCTTGGGATAAAATCCAAGTTGAAAGCATAAGGAGGATATAACCGCCAGGAAGTTGAATGGCTGTACCTTTGGGAAACGGACCATGTCCAGCAGCTTGAGCAGCACTGATCTCATTAATTTGAACCCCTAGCCTCTTGGGGAAAAGGCCACTTCCAGCGGCTTGAGCAGCACTATCCTTATTATCATGAAATCCCATCCTCTTGGGAATCAAACCACCCCCAGCAGCAACAGGGGCATTACCACCGGTAGGAGAAAATAGCTGTCCTGTAAAGTTCAGGTAAGAAGCCCAGAAGATTCCTTCCGTGAGGAAGCTACTGATAAAACAAGAATTAAAAATCAACTAATTGACCCCTAAAAATAGTTGTTGCATCTCAAACAAGGATAAGCACTTAGCAACAGAAACTTCAGTTCCGGTAATATTAACAGCGTCCCAAGGTGCTCATATATGGAGGGGGATTTGAAGTGATTGGTTTCCACTGACTCACCTGAATGTTCTTGCCGCATAGAGCTTCCTTTGACCCCACCAAAAGAAGAAACCATAGAAGAATCCGGTGAGAGAGTTTGCGCTGTTTTGATAAACTGTCTCTGTAGTTGATCTGAAACTGGCTGAGTGGTGGCCCTGGTAACATTTACAGACTCTGTTGCGAACCCAGAAGCCCCAATTTGTCCAGATTGAAATAACCTAGCTGAGCTGCTGCTAATTGGTCCCGAAGGTGTGGTAACCCCACCTACAAAAGCTTTATAAGGATCTGAATGTACATATCTAGAAACTCTGTTATCTACGCAACCTAGGTTCCTGCCACTGGATTTAGGAAAACCATGTTGTAGATCAGCTTGTGGATTTTGTGAAAAAGGGAATGGCCTTGATTCGAGACCGGTATTAGTACCACTTATTGCTCCACCATTAGTGTTGGTTGAGACCCATCCTCCTGCATCATTTCCCCAACCTGTGAATCCACCAACATTATTTTGGAAGCTTGGAAATGCACTGAACAAGTTCTGACTTGGACTCAAGGAGCTTCCAGAAGCTTGTTGAACATGGGAAGCATTTAACTGGGGAAAAACAGCACCCTCCAGTTCACCAGGGATTTCTCCCCGGCTGAGATCAGATTTAAATCTGGCATCTGTTTGAACTCCGATTCCAAGAGAAAGAAAACTTCCATAATTGTTTTTTGGACAACCGAATTGAGCAGCATGGTCACGGTTATCAATATTAAGTACTTCACAATTTTGGGAATTGAATGTTTCACTACCACCTACACCAACAAAATTCTTTAGTGGTGGTCCACTACCATAGCTACCATCTGCCTCTACTCCCTGCCCGGTCATTTCATTACCTCCGTCAGCATTACCCAGGATCAATGAATAATTTCTGTTGATCTCAGAGATCTTGAAGCAATTAGAAAAAGGTGAATCGATCATAGAGGCATCAGCAACACCACTTTTATTATGAGTGTGTGATGCTTGCTTGACATTCCCTTCAGCAAAAGGTACATCTTGTCTATATGGGGTAACCGGGGTATTTTGCTGGTTAAAGAGCTGGTTGAGATCAATCATCATACTGCCACGGGTGTCAGGAACGCTGTGTGTGTAAGGTTGATATGTTCCATGCATGACTTTCCAAGGAAAAGGAGGAATTGGAGATGGCATGTATGGAAAGGACAGAGGATCACCTCCAGTGGGGCTACCATTGTGAAATATACCAGTGCTATCAGAAGCATCATTATTCTTATTGATAAAGGAAAATTCATTGTTCTCTTGTACAATAGAAGAAGAGGCAGGTGCATTCTCATTGTCGTTCGATTTATCACCTTCCATTACTCTGTCAGTTCTGAACAAAAAGATGAGATGAAACAATTCATTCCAATCATTCCATTACGAGTGCATAACAATATAATATTGATCTCTTATGCAGCAGAAATCTGTGATGGGTTGGTAGAAACTACAGAGAAATGAAGCCAAACAGCTATTCCTTCTGTAATTGTTCATGTTCTAAGTTTGTTTACGCATGTATATGAGATATAAGGGAATGTAAAGTTTTCCAATGCTAAGTCATCAATTTATGTGGCTGAACTAATCCACCAAACCCTAAACTCAATCTCAAGGATTTCTCAAAACCACGAGGTAAACAAGGTTAAATAACTTAAATCCAATGAAAATATAAAAAGAAGAAATAGCAGGATGCCACAGGCCAATTAACAAGAAAGCAAAGAAATTGACAAGAAACCTAAAGGCAAGCAAAGATCGATGAACAAACAAAACCCTCACACAAACAGGAGTTACAACTTTCAAGACTTAATAAAGACAAAGAATCAAACACGTAGAGCGTACAATCCAGAGAACTCTATCTTATAGATCGCGTAAACAAAAACCTTCCACACACCAATCATCAATGCAATAAACAACGAAAAATCTGGGGGGGTTTTAGATTCCAGTTCTGATCGTACGCACACATATCTACATCTTGCGTGTATGTATGTATGTATGTAAGCATGCATGATACAGGACGTAGATTCGGCTGAGTTTCAAGAGGTTTTACCTGCACTGCTTCGAATCGGAGTGGTGATGAGAGAGAGAGAGAGAGAGAGAGAGAGAGTTGCGTTGGTGGTGTTTGGCGCATTTAGGGCTGTGCGAGAGCTTTAAAGGGTTCGGTGTGGGTCCCACGTGGCTCCGCGGGAGCGGCCACGCTGGCACGAGTGGTCCCCTTCGAGCATGGGCTCTTTAGATGACGTGTCGGTGCCAGGTCCAGACGATACTGATGCCCTGTTTCTGAATGAACCAATGACAGCGCGAGCCCATATTGATCCGAGTGGCACTTCCGGCATTTCGGTTAAAATTACGAGGACAGGGACGGTATTGAGACTGTGGGCCAGGCATCGAAAGCATGACGTGGCGAGGTAACAACGCGAGCGTAAGTGAACCAGGTTGTACTTGAGTCCCGCCCAAGCGTCACTGCCACGAGCGAGTCTCAATTTCCCGCCTCGAGTGGTTGGACTCCGGGGCAAAATATAACGGCTTTGGATTAGCTGGGCTCCAGCCGGCTCAGCATGAGCTCAAAAATGGGAAAAAAAAATAAAAAACATATTTACAGAAATAGGAGAATTAAGTAACACTCATAAATTTGTAATTAACTTCTGAAAATCACTTTTCAAAACATGAATATCACTAATCTCCTAGAAAACCAAAGAACGAAAAAAATTGCTACTACTGTGTCTAGGATTTGGAAATCGGCTCGGATTTGGAAATCCGAGTTGGCCGATCGGCCGCACTACAACCTTGTAGGGCAGCCCGCCCTATAGGATCCTCCGATCCCTGTGTCTATGGTTTTGGAAATCTGAAACTGAAAAAATTAAGCCCAGATTAGAAGTAGCACCAAAACCTCCATAAAGGAGGCACCATGTACGCAGAGTAAATAGGTATAAAAAAAACAAAAACAAAGAATAAAGAACCATACTGTGACTACTGTCACCTTAATCAACAAGCCAAAATCATAACATGAAATGTTCTGTTTTGCATGACAACAATTATCACCAAACAAAGAATTCTGCTCAAGAGTATGATCTGACGGAGTAAATTGTAAGAGAAAATATTTTTTTGAATGGCTTGTTAGAGAAAAGATTACCCTATGCTAAAACTCAGGTCAGTGTTAGTTTTGCGTCAAAAGAATACAAAATAATAAAGCGTGACGAAGGTAGCTGTGAAAACTCTTCAAAAATCGATGGGAATCTCAGAAGCCCAGCAACAAGGGTATACTGTAATTTGTTAGGACCATTACGTCGAGGCATGAAAATCTGTGTCAGTGCTTATGCCACAGAAAGCATCGATTACGATAACCAGAGTAGGAAGAATTTTGCATTTGCTGCCATAGTCTTGACCTTGTCGTTGCACGGTTGAGTTTTTACACAATTATTCTCCTTTGAAATGCTGCCGTTCACCACGGAGGAGAACAAGGCCGAAAGATGCCACCATTGCAATCAAACACCCGGCTATAGCCCCATAACTCACGCAAATAGGCCATTCCTATGAACAACAATTCAAATTTTCAATGAATTAGAGGCGATGGATAACAAAACAACAATTCATTAAACAAGGCAAAGAGAAAAAACGTATTGCTGTGGCTAGGGAATCACCCCAGTTGAGCAACTCTTAACAAAATAAACCAAAAGTGCCAATAAGAAATCACAAGAGCTGTTATATAACATGGCTTTACAACGATAATAAAGTTTTGTCAGTGTCGGTCCTGACAGTTTTTGGCAGTCTTCATGTTTTCGTTTTAACCAGAACCGGTTGCGGTCAAACTCAAAGTGCGATCATAAATCACATATGCTCGGCAAAACGTACAAGTTCCATATTAAGCTATACCTGCCATGGCCTATCCCAATCAAGTGGCATGGGCCAAGCCCCAAACCAGGCTCCAATAACAGCTCCATGTGCAGGTAGACAGATCATGTAATCAATAGATCCACTTGGCCTGAGGGTGAACAATGTTTTCCATCATGATATTCCAGTAATTATTTGAATTGATGAAGGAATAAATAACAACAGACATCCATTTTCCAAAATCTGATGATAAATGATGTTAGAAACATAATTCGAACTGGGAATGATAATTACAAGATCAAAATAATGAAATTTCTTCATCCTCGCTTCTTTTGTTCTTGTCTTTGAGAAGTACTGAGGAGTCTTCCATATAACGAATATGAACGATGGCTGCAACTAAGATTGTATACGGGGGTGCTATGGGTATGCAAACATTTATGGATGAGTATAACCCCTGAGATAACTTACTTCGTGTGTCCAAATAATCGTATCCAATCTGTCCATGACGAACCAAAAACAGAAGCTGCAGGGACAACCTGCGAACATGTAGGAATCTAGTACAGTAAGACATGCACATGGAAACAACAACAAAATGAACTTGCAAGGTCGGAAGGAAGTTGACGTCAATAAGAACCATCATCTCAAAATTGCTTGATCTCCCAACGGAAATTAAAAACCTAGTAACACCTTTTGGCTCAATCACACCAGTAATAAGTTAAGTTGGAAGACCTTGCAGTTCTTTGGAACTCTTCTGGAAACAAGAAAAACAGAACAAGAAAAAACCTTTCTTTTCTTTTTTGGTAAGTTACAACAGGTATTAGTAACTTAGTAGAAGCTGAAGAATTTCTATTGAGTTTGAATACAAGTGAAGAGATGTGGCATAACAAGAGGTATGAACTGGATGAATACTCACGGTAAACAATGACATCAATAGTGACCAGTTAACAGTCTTGAGGAAATACCTGTGAAAGATACAAGATCAATAAATGTGGGTAGGATGCGTTATGTAATGATAACCAAAGTTTCTTTGTCCAAAATTTTGTTGCCATACGATAGAGAATGGGATTGCTTATATATGTTTTTTCTTCGTGACCTGAAGCTAAGTCATAAAAGCCAACTTCAGATTGGAAAGCACAACTAGTCTAGAACTTTAATAGCCCAAATAAATTTCAACACCATGTCTGCTTGTACCAAATTCAAAAATAGAAAGGAAAACAAAAACGAAACCGGGAACCAAGAATTAAAATTATAATAGACGATTTGGAAAACAAAAGCAATTTATTTATCTTTGGATACATAAAGGATTGTTTTGTTTGGTGACAGAATGAGGAAAATTCATGTTGTTCCAATCCCAACTTTTTCAACTTCAGCTTTCTAATCAATATAAAGAATCATATCTAAACTACCCCTTATTTCACATACTTAGGGCCAACAGGAGCTCCCAACGCAATAGCTCCAAGCGCGTTCACTACCGCCCCTACAGGTTTATACAGAACACATAATGAGCACTCTACCATTTCAGGACCAAACAAAATGAATAAGCATTCCTAAAACCAAAAGAACCATTTCAAAACTTAGCATCAAACTTCAAAGATCTATAAACCAGTTCGAAAATTGCAATCAGTGTATCACAAGTACAGGCACAAGTTTGGGAGTCTATTCTTAACAAGTTTCAGATTCATAGGCCAGCTAGTAAATGGGAGGATGAACTAGACTGGGCTCTCAATTTCAGTAAAGGGACAGCTTTTCGGGCTCTTACATTCAAGCTAGCTTTTGCTGCTGGGGTGTACTTTATTTGGCTCGAAAGGAACTCTGAGTGTTTGGTGGGGGCTCTAAGAGTCCAGATGAAATCTTTGCCTGCATACAAGAAAATCTGAGGCTTAGAATCTGTACTTGGAGGAATATCCCCAACACAGTTGAGAACCAAAGTATTTGTAATCTTTGGCAAATCTCTTCTAAAATGTTGGGGAATTCTGTCCCTCAGGGGTTTTGACGTTCAGCAGATGGTTGTAGGCTTCCTTTGTAAAGTTTGATTGTAATGGGGTTTTCCTCCCCTGAGTTTTTGCTTGGTTGGCTATAAAATGCATCATTTACCAAAAAAAAAAAGAGTACAAGTTTGATATCCACTGAAAGTATAGTCTAAGTTTGAATTTCAACCAAAAACGCCTAAACAGAGGTACTATAAAAAATTTTTGGTAAGAGTAAACAGAGTCAATTCCTCCAATGAAATAGGAAAATTAGGAAAAAGTTAAACATCTTCCTAACATCATGTAATAGGATTCTCTTCATAGATCTTTTCAGGAATCACGCTACTAACTCTTAACTCAATGAAGTACTTTTTATCTGGGAGACATCGATAATACCTGGTTTATCACTCCACTTAGCATAATTATGATAGTTTTCCTCTTTAAGATAACACACCAGTAACACCACATAGATTTCCCAAATAGAAACAAACACTGTTCAGATATGCATACAAGGTCACGTAATCCTTCTGAACTCCCACACTCCTGCTCTACATTCCCGCTCTCAATTCTCGCTCTCACAAATTTTAGTAGTATATAATGTTTACGAAAGGCACTTTCTCACTCTCAATCTCACTCCCCCACCCACACCCGCGCACCTGCATTATGTGACTTAGCCTTACCTACATGGCTACATTAGTCATGTTGATAGCATAAATGTTTAATACAAATGGAAAATTACAGCTGGGATTTTAAACTAACCAACAGGAAGCCCCAAAATGCCACGTCCTACAGCTTTCCAATACTGTCGCATCACAACAAAAATAAGAACTTCAACTAATTAGACGCAAATGGAATTGAATCCATCAAAATAAGAGGGAAAACAAAAGATTAATGGGATTACCGAACATTGTTTTGGATTACTCCGGAACATACTGTAAATAAGAATCACAATTGGGGCCTCAATAACCTGGAAAAAAAGATTAAAATTCAGAGTAACAAATCACATTCCGAACTTTCCGCTTGATAAAAAAAAAAAAACACATTCCGAATTGAAACAATCACAGAGAATCATGCGGAAGTGACGTGGATTAAACAATGATGGTGAATGCGATGGAAGTACCCATATAAGACGGAGCGTATGAAGAGGATCGGAGACGAGATTGACGGAGTAGAACTTGTGGGCGACCCCCAAAGCTGACGCAAGCCCTAATCCGGATAGAAGATGCACCAGAAAGGCTTGCCATGGCGATGAAGATGGGGACGGTGATGGTACGGCGTCGTTTCCATTGACGTCCTGCCGCCGCGCTGCTGCTGCTGCTGCTGCTTCTTCTTCTTCTTCTCCATTGTTGTTCCTTCTCGGTTTACAAATCGAAGCAAATTGTCAACTCTTCGAACGCGATGGTGAAGTTTAGAAGATCAAATTGCGTTTTCACCCCCTGACTAGTTTCAAATAAGACCCTTGCACCGGTACTTTCGGGAATATTAGATGTATCCCCAGATTGTATAACTCATGTTCAATTTACTACTTCCCTTTTTAATTTTTTTCCTTTGTTTTTGTGTTCTTTTTGTTTCGTTTTTTTGCTAGGTGAGGAGAGTGTAGGAGGGAAAGACCTATTACGAAATTACGAATGACTAAATAAATCTTTGCCCACTCAGAAGATGGGACAAAAAAAGGACCTAGATAGGCTAATACAGAATACCGCATACAACCTATTTAGAAAGTAGCCAAACCAACAAACACACAGAGCGGGAAGAATTATCATAAAACCAACTAGTTTTAATGGGTGATTTTGATCTAATGGCTGAGATTTACAGATTTCTCAGTCTAAAGGTTCATATTTATCCCCATAACACTCAGGGGCATGGAAGAAAAATTGCCACCACGAATATTCTGCAAGTGTCTCTGTCATCCGAATGGATGGAAGCACACGGATCCCACCACAGAGGTATCAGCAACCATCTGATGTGTGGGTCCCATGTGCATTATGTGTGACCAATGTGTGTCATGCGGAACTCATGTGGATCAGACAGTTTCACACACCTAGCTACATGGGGCCCAAGAGAAAATGGTGCCCGGTCCATGAAGGTGGGTTAGGCAGAGACAATGAAACTAAGGAAGCTGGAACTCAGTTCACACAGGATGAAACAGGAATTTGAAGCTCATATACAGGAAATAAAATTTTAAACACAATACCAGTCACATACAGTGAACAATGAAGTTCTCAAATTGCTGAAAATATTCTTAACCACAGTAAACTTGAATACTGTTAAAGATACAAATTTGTATCACAATCTAATTTTTCATTATCATAAAAACCAGGTCCAGATTGTGAAGGTGAAAGCCATGGAACTCATCAACAAGCTGATTCTTCCTTCGATTTTCTCATTGGTAATCATGTAAGAGCTCTAGAAGAAACTGAAATGTTAGAGACCGAGCCACTTCCGCCACCAAGAGGATAAAGGATTTCTTTCTCAACAAGGAGGAGTAAGGAGGTCGAGCATGGTTTGTTTCTCTTTCGGAGTTAGTGGAACACCTCTAACTAGGTTCAACGCCATGATGTGCGCATTAGGATTTTGCCTATGCAGCTATGCTACTTGTAAGCCCATATTCCTCCAGCAGCACCTGCAACTAGAAGTTGATCCAAAAACCAAATGATGGAAAATCAGAACTTTTTCTTGTGAGGAGGTAGTAAAAAAGATTACGGTGGTCCTCTAAAAAAACTGACCGGCGATAGCCACAAAGCTGCAGTTTGCAAATCAAACTTTGGGGCATAAAGAACTGTCTCCTCAAAATCATCCTCGACCTTTTTGTAGATATCTTTATCAGATTTCCCAGCTCGAATTTCATCATAAATTAACTGGAGTTCAACAAAACATCATCAGAATCTGCAGGTAGAGTTGATGAGTAGTGTACAATTCGAGGCAAGTAAGAGAAAAATGTCTATGATTTGACAAGTACCAGGAACGTAATCTTATTATGCTGGCAACTTAGGCTTTCTGAGGGAAACAAATGCACAACCCTTGTGGACATGGTTGAGGCCAACAAAGGATAAATATTTTTGTTATTTCTAAATACATCAGCATGCAATTGTAGCACATCAACAGCAAAGTACGTTCAAGAAATTTGTTTCCAGCTATAATTCATGGTTCTTTGATGATTCACTTGTTAAGCAAACAGGATGATTCCAGCACATGAGGAATGCTAATTCTTTATATCATCATAGCTTGGTTTTCCAACAGATCACAGGAAAAACAATCATAATCATTCTTCCAATAGATCAAACACGAAGCCACTAGTCAAGACTCTAGCCACCATTAGAAAAAGACAGCATCTAAATGTGACAAAAACATACCGTCTGTGAATAGCTTGACGACAGAATAACAACATATCATTGGAAGTTAATCAAACAGGCGACATGAAACACCTGCAACCTATGAATTGCCAACAAACAATTCAAGTTTTTTCCGCAGCTAACAACTACTTTTGGTCATTTTTCTCTTAATCCATTCATCACCACCAGATACTACCACACCGATGATTATAACCCAGTGTCATATGCAACAACAAGAATAATAGATTCCCCTATGCTATCATGCACTTGAGCGTATATATTCCTGGCTATATGCAACAACGAGAATATTAGCTAGCAAAATGAATTACCTTCCTGAGGAGAATGGCAATATCTGCTTGTAAATGTCAGTCCACACTCAGTGCACCGGACATTGTGACTGATGTTTCTGGCCCTGGCGTCTACCACCTGCGCATTCCTTACCGCATCCTCTGCACCCTCCATCCCACACTAATTCTCTAACTTAAGCTGCTACAGAAGTTAAACGAAACATCCAATAACCCTGTCAATCGAAACAACGTAAGAGTAACTCCCAGTTCAAGAATTTTCGACTCTGGTTTTCAGCTGGGCATTTCATCAAACAGTTGGCGTTCCTAATTACCATCCCATCAACGTCGCGCTCACGCCACCCAGCCGATTACCCATGAACCCAATTTGGGTCAATTCTCAATAGATTCAATATTTCTCTAAAGTTCACTATTGACCACTACTTAATGACAATTGACAACTCTAATTCCGAAATTTAAACATGGGACTAAACGCAAAGAAATTAGAAGCCCATGCGTATAAGCTCACGAAAGTATTGGACATATAGAATTACCAGAGAGAGGAACAGAAATGCTTCAATCGCCAACGCAGCAATCGAAGGCGGGCTTTTTTCTTGATTTGGTCTGATTTATCCGAACCGGGTCTGGCTTAAGTTAATTAAGAAAAAGTCGCATTTGAAAACCGCGGGTTAAGTTAATTAATACTTCGCAGCTGAACCTGCGAAGTCTTTTTACCACAGTCTTCCCATATTAGCAAACCAAATATGAACTTATTTCAGATTAGTTTCAAGGATCTAAATCGTGCATGTTGTAGAAATCAACAAGAACACTAACCCTAGTAAAATTCATTGTAATCGGATGCAAATCAATATCTTATCGAGAAGTTAAATGAAGTTTTTGCGTTTGTAATAATAGGCTTGGCTGCATTGAATCAATGTAATAATAGGTTTGATTATTAGTTGTCAGATATGAACTTATGTCAGATATATTTCAAAGATCTAAATCGTCCATGTTTTAGAAATCATCAAGAACACTGACCCTAGGAAGATTCATCGTAATCGAATGCCAAAAAATATATTATCGAGAAGTTAAATTAAGTTTTTTCGTTTATAATGATGGGTTTAGATGCATTGAATCAAATCCAAAAAAACTGGCTTTGGGGAATCGTTTTAAGCAGGGAACCTCGCATGTTCAAGTCAGGAGGCCCAATTAAGGCTAAACTGCACTATTACTCCTAGATTTCACTCAAATCACATTGCATGCCCCTTAATTCTCTAAAAATCTTGTGAAATTGTATAACACTTGGACCTCCATTTTTAACAAAACGATCTTCGAAATACCAAATTTGCCCTCATTTTCTCTTCTTTTTTTTAATCATGGAACACATTTTCTCTACCAATAGATATTTCCAAACATAAACAAACGTGAAAGTCAAAATCCATCTCTGTCCATCTAGACAAATATAGATGATATCGTCATATTAACAACTTTTATACCCACAAAAATCAAACAAAGAATTAAACACCAAATCAAATTCATCAATCAAGATGACTGTAAAAACAAGCCAAACAACAATTGAATTAAATAGGTCAATTATGAAAATTCAACTACATAGGTGGATCGACCCAAATTTGTGTATAATCAAACCATGACCAATATCCCAAATTAGATCAAGATTAGTTTAATCGCGACATAACCAAATAAATCCATTTGTTTTAGATATGTGGTGATATGATGATTGATCTATTTTTCTTTTTATATGTGTTCTTTAAACTTTTTTTAAAATTTCGGTTCCTACTTTTATAGTGCTTTTGACTTTTTTTCATCCCTCTTGTCAATATAAATACTAATTCTGAAATACTTTAAATAAAGCTAAAAACAAGTTGTTAAGAACAAGAAATAACCACTATTTTATAGAATTATATTAATTTTTTCGAAATCAATTCCAACGGAGGCTTCACTTTAATTTACTTAAATGATCACCAGCACAACCTTTGACTGAATTATAAGGCCCAAAAGCATGAGTTATATTCATTACTTCCTCCTTCTTCTTCTTCTTTTTTATAAAGTGTTTCATGCAAAAAGACGTGCAATTTTCAAAGAAAAAACTATAGAACAACATTTGGAAGACAACCCCTTATTTAGGAGTAATTATTCAATGGTCTTGGGGCATGGCCTCGTAGTGTCCCAACGTTTTTGTCCTCCACAAATTTTCAAGGGATCCATTCAATTAGTATCGGACCCCGCAAAATTGTGTAGTATATAAAGGTGTTGGGGCATTACGTGGCGGTGTCCCAAGACTTTTAAATATTTTTTCTTATTTACATGGCTTTCCACATAACCTTCGATCTTTTCTGGTTAGTACCCTGAAATATTTGTTAGCAATGCTACACTTCTTAACCACACTACCAAAGGACACTAGATAACATTTTTGTCTTTTCATAATGCATGTAATAGCAGAGAAGTACTCCTAGAAGAAATGAAACGAAGGCAGGCAAGGGGATGGCCTTTAACCCAAAAGAATACACTACATCAGCTCCACAACTCCATCCAAAGAATAACATCAGTTACTGCATGTACAGACACCAGAAAAAAACATTCCAAAACCTAGCCATTAGACTAAACCATCTCTCCTTAATACTCTGCCATTCACAAGTTTCCTTGACATTTGACCAAGCACTTAAAAAGCCCTGATATCTCTTCTGATACAATTTAACACAATAGCTCTATCTTGCCTCCTAGCTTGAAAAATTCTGGCATTTCTTTTCCCCCAAAATGTAGTAAACAGTTGCAGAAAAGGCCAACTTAATCAAGGAATTCAGCACAGAAACATGGCAAACCCTCTGGATCATCCATTCCAACTCATGTTCAAACCCAACAGAAGAGCCTATACCTTGTATCTTGTACCCTCTGGATTGCTTGTACCCTCTGTATCATGATTGCTTAATCCTGATTGCTTGTACAAGCAATCAGGATTAAGCAATCATGTTTAATCCTGATTGCTTGTACCTTGTATATGTCCTTGTACCTTTAAGAGGAACTTGCAAAGTAAAAGCCCAACCCAATATATCCAAAGAAGAATACTAGTATGAGAGAGAGAGAGAGAGAGAGAGAGAGATGCAAACCTTCCCATGATCATGTTCACAACAAGTTTCATTACAGCTCCATCCCCGACATCTCCAAGGAAAAAATTTGACTAAAGTGATAGGATGGATATGTTAAAAGAAAACAAAAAGTAAATTACTAAGTAAAAAGACCAAAAAAACAAAAGAAGCATGATCTATCATGTTCGTGAGGTATATCCTGTTCTCGCACAGAAAAGGTGTCTCGGAAGAGGGATAGAGAGGAGCTTATGGATGCAAGGAGGAGAAATAGGTGGCAGCAGAAAACATACAGGAAAATAACACCATCAACATGATATCTAAGAGTGGGGCCACCGTCTCAAACAGAGATCTATCACCTTAAGAAAAACAAAAAAAAGCTACACTCTCAGTTTTTGGAGGGCTCTTTCTACTTGAATCATTACGCTTTACAAGAGTGTACATAAGACTTGCATACAAAAAATGTAAAACAAAAACATCTCTCTTTGGTTTCCGAATCAATGAGTGAAATCTTTAAAATTGAAAATCAGGATAATTTAAAAATCATTTATAAAGGTGGGTGCTTGCTGTGAGAAATATCAGCTGCCATCTCCTGCTGGCTTTTTGGAGCATGAAACCGGTGCCTATAGGAAACGCCACATATAAAGCAACTTTAGCGCTATAGAAGGTTAATGGGGGTAGCTAGAAAGAGAAAGCACCCCTGTTGATCCGTGTACCTATGAATTTAGAAGTGGCACCAACAACTGTGGAAACATCTACATACCTCTCAAAAACCCATCCAAAGCAACAATTAGATAGACCCACATCACAATAAAAGGTACCGAGCATTTTATGGTGAGAAGTTTTTAATGGATGCGTCCATACATAAAGTGTATTATTACAAGAAAAAATAATCCTTAGTTTACGAACCTAACCATATTACAGAGGAGAAGAGCAAATGAAAAAATCCAGGGCAATTGAAAGGAAGAAAATAGAAAAACAACTAAATAACACTCACTCACACACACACACACAAACACACAGAGAGAGAGAGAGAGAGAGAGAGAGAGAGAGAGAGAGAGAGAGAGAGAGAGAGAGAGAGAGAGAGAGTGCAGAACCTTCCCATGATCATGTTGACAATAAGTTCCATTGCAGCTCCATTCCCCATGTCCCAAAGGTAAAATCTTGATTCTTGACTGGAGTGTTAGCAAGGAGAATAGGAGATGAAATAACACAAGATAACTAAATAACACAGTGAAAGAAGAAGACAAACAAAAGCACAAGCTATGTAGCTATGAGTGGTATCTCATGTTCCCCCAGAGTTTATAAGTCTCGCCAGCTATCTAGCTATGTGTGGAATCTCATGTTCCTCCAGAGTTTAAAAGTCTCATGACTCTCAACACTAAGCCCGCGAGATGGTGCATTCTGGCATATGGATACAGGGAGCAGCTAACCCAGATTAAGAAGTGCGATCCATGGACAGAGGGGAAAGTGGCAGAAGAAAACATACAGGAAAATGGCTTTGTTTGGTTGAGAGTTTAGTTTAGTTTAGTTTTGGTAGTGGGTGGAGAGAGAAATACGGTAATAATTGGAGAGAGATAGAGAGAGATGAGAAAGTAATAATTGGAGAAATAGGGTAATGATTGAAAAAAGAAAAAGATAATGATTGAAAAATAAAATGAAAACAAAACAAAACTTCCAAACGAACATATACCTTCCCCATAATATTTAAGAGTGGATCCCACTATCAAACAGAGATCTATCACCTGAAAAAAAAGAAAAAAAAGAGTACATGAGTCGGGCAACAAAGCTTCTGAAGAACTATTAGGCATGTCTCATGCCTAGGATATGCTAAAACAACAACGCTTAGGTTAAACGATGATCCAGGGATACACTATGATCCAGGGATACGCTTAGGTTGCGGTTTCTAGCCAAATCATTCATTTGGCTTGAGGGATTTTATGAAATCTTTTGATTGGCTCTTCTCCTTTCTTATCTCACTGTTTCTCACCATCCAAAGGGGCTATAAGTGCCAAAAACAAATATGCCGACGGTGAAGATTTTAGACAATTACCAACAAAGAACACGGACCATCCAATTTTTTATGGGCCTCAATGACACTTAAACTTTTGTCCAAGGCCAAATTCTTCTCATGGATCTCATTCCCTCTGTTGGCAAGGCCTTTTCACTTATCTTGCAAGAGGAAAGGCAACAATCCATTGTTGCTCCACCACCATTATCAGATGTTGCATCGCTTTTGGTTAAAGGAGTAACTTCATCCCTGACCATCAATCTCAGAAGCCTCTAAACCCCAAGAAAGAGCGGCCAACCTCTGCTGGTTGGACTGTGTATAGAAACAAAAAATGCTATGAATTGAATGGGTATCCACTGGGACATTAACCTCACAAGGGTGTATCAAATCCTTCAACACCAGCCATTGAGAATCAAGTTTCTTCCTCTGCTCCACCAGGTGCTTTTCCTTTCATGCCGGAGCAGTGTCAACTGTCAACAATTACTGACTTGCTTCATAACTCCCAACACACAAATTCTGTAGATAACATTCAGTTGAATTGCAACCTCTCAGGTATCGCACTCAATGAAACATCCTCTTTTCATTCTATACCTTGGGTCATAGAAACGAGGACTACTGATCATATGGTCGGTTCCTCTTCATATCATGTAAGTTCGACTAACCCCGCCACTTACGATGAGAGCCATGTGCCTAATAGCTTACTGAAACATCTTCCACTTGATAAACACTCATCAAGATGGAAATAGGTGACATATATTGGGAAGTTGAGGATTCTAACAAAACATAAGGGGTAGTCCACTGCTTCATAGGTCATGCAAAGTTACTCTATCTTGAAAAAAGTTTTGCAGTTTGCATCGAAAAACTCGTGGAGTTAAATGATATTTAGAAGGCTTCATATTTCTTACATTTGGGCAATGATTCGACCTACAGTTTTGAAGCAAAGGACAAACACCAGATAGTGGACTTTTGCCCATTGCCATGGATTCACCTTCTTCGCCAGTGGAGTGCAGGGTGTGGTTATGAGAAGCGTTTGATCTGAAACTCGACGAAGGAGAGGGATGTCCGTAAGACCTTAGGAAACACGTACTCGTAAGGAAATGCACCCTTCACTTTCATCTCACAACAAAACCCCAATGCACTCATCCCACATTCCACGCTGCGAATAAACCGAAAGGATTGCAGTCCAAGCAAAAACATTTGGTTGCGGCGTTCTGTCAAACAGAAAAGTGGGGCTGATTCCAAATCCCCACAATCCGCATACATTTGAACTAATTTTGTGATCATGAAAGGGTATTGCTCTAGCCTAGCCCGTGGAGAATGAGCCATTGATGGGGTTTTTCGTCCTTGGTCTAGTTCTTCTGATTTGCTGCAAAGTTGAAGTAACTAGTCGAGTTGTGGTGGAGATGGGTATTTCGAAATAAGGTGTGAAGGAATTATGCTACAAAAGGTATATAGAAGTTGAATGAGGGAAATAGTTTGAATGAGGAATTATGGTGTTCTGCTGGGTGATGAGATGATCGAGAATCGAGTTCGGGTTCTCCATAAGTTTCGTTGGAGCCCTGTGTTTCTGAGTCAGAACAAGAATCAAGATGCGTGGAACTTAACTCGTGGCCGTATTGATAGGAAAGCGTAAACTGTGCAAACCCGCTTCTTCTTCGTAATACTGGCCGCGGACTTTTGCTCCTGGGCGCACACATTTTCTCCTGGCCGCACAAATTTGCTTCTGGCCACGAGCTTTTGAAAGCGCCAAACACAAAGACGCTTTTGATTGAAACTCTGACCGCGGTCCGCCTATGTGGAAACCATGTTGGAAATCACGCTTACAAAGACGTGTGTCTCACCTCCGATCTCCTTCTCGCGCTTTCATCCTTACTACCTAAATAAAAAATGTGTTTCCTAAAAAGCCGGATTATTATTTTTTCTTCATTCAAAATTTTCTTGCATTTATTAGATTTGTGTCTATTTTTCATCGATTATTGGTTCGTCGCTACTAAGAGAAATTTAAAAAGTAAGATGTAATGAATCAAATTAATTTTTTTGTGTTAATTCTAAAGAAATTTTAAAAATCTATCTGTTTTGAATTGATTTTGTCCTGTAGTGATTTTTTAAAAATATTTTGTTCACAATTTTTTACTTTATAAATTCTTTTCATTGAGACGAAACAATAATCCACAAAACATTGACATAAAATTAACAAATGTGAAAAAAAAAATTAATAGAGAAATAAAAATCTGTTTTTTTCCCCAAACCGGCACTAAGTTTATGTTAACATAAACAAGTAAGGCTTAATAATCCACTTGACTTATTTTTCTTTCTTTCTTCATTATTTTTTTCACATTTGGATGTTTTGTACGTATCAAATTTGTGTGTATTATTGGTTCATCTCGACACAAGAGCAATAGAAAAAGTAAAAAATTATTATCAAAACTCAATTTTTTTAGAATGAAGACAAAAATAAGCTAAAACCATAGATCCTTTTACTTGGGACGAATCAATAATTAAAAATAAGATGATGCGAAGATAAAAAATGCATACAATATAGACAAAAAGAAAAAAGAAAAAAGAGAGGCCAAGTAGCTTATTTAAGACAAAACCAGGCATTTGTTTGTTTGATTAAACTAGGTGGGTTGTGTCTTGCTTAGCACGAGTACCATGCCCGTCGTTTGAGATTGAAACAAGCCTTTTAAAAGGAGTACGTCTTATAATTTACATCAACGTGCATTATAAAATTTTGAAAACTGAGAGCGCAATTCACATTCATCCCATGCCTAAAGGCCTTCGCACTTGTGTAGCTTTTAATTTTTAATTTATCATAAGTTAAAGCGATGAGTCGGGTGGTAACTTGTTCGATCTTGATTTGAAAGTTTAACAGGTTTTAGTAAAACGTTCAAGTTTGTTTTGTTTTATGTAACAAATCAAACTGAAACAAGCTTTTAGCGAGTAACTCAAACTCGAACTCAAGTAGTAGCTTAAATCGTTTATCAACTCGACACGGCACCAAATTTTCTTAGACATCATACCGTACTTCAACTTGGATGAGAAATCTATACAATCATTTTAAAGAAGGCCTAAAAGGCCATTGGCTCATCTTTTACTATTTTAGAAGGCAAGTGGTAAAATGACTAACTAAATCTGCCTAGAAATTGAACACTTCAAGCTGAAGCTAAACTGGGCTTTGGTGGTGATCTAGCTTTCAAGTGAAAGTCCATTAATACTTGACACTTCGTGAGTCGACCCGCGGGCGATACCTTTGGATCGAGGAGGCGGTGTGAACTGGCTGGCCTGCCGCAATCAGTGAATGTCTCTTTAGACTAATAAGTGATGCTGATTTTGGAGGCGGCCACGGCAGACTTGAGGTGCGACGACGTCCGTAATTAATCATTGCAGCACAAGGAAAGGGCCTCGGTCAAGCTTTGATTGGTGATGGACTCATGGACCTGATGGTGAACTTGGGTTCCTTTCTTTCGTAATGAGTCACTTCAGCAAACTGAAGCAGTTTATAGTGTGGGTGTTCTGCAGTATGAGGAAAATGTTAGTTTAGAAAGATGAAGTACAAGCAAAAATAGTACTTCTATGATATACCACCCGAACGATCGAGGAAATCAGTGGATTATGTTCAAAACAAATAACGAGCTTGAAAAATATGTTCGGACTTTTGGCTTGTTGATCAGACGAGCCAATCTAAGGAGTTACTTGAGCAGATCATGGGTAGACCTCGAGTAACTCAAATTGTCTAGATCATAATCATATAAACTGATCAACGAGTTTGAGTAACTTGTTTAAGCTTGGTATAAAAGCGTTCAAGCTTGATTTGTACAAACTGATAACGAAAACGAGTGTGAATTGTGTCTTCATTTTCCTGAGCATATACAACACTAAGATCTTCTTTTTTGATAATCCGGGTCAATTTACGCCCATATTAACTAATTCTTGGGGATCAATCCACTGCCTACTTGCGGGAAGCCCAATTAAAACTAAATTGGCCCCAAAGGACTTGATAACACCTGAAAAATTTTGTACTTGAGATCGATCTTAGAAGGGAGCAACTCTCTAATTTTCAAGCCTTGACCATTAGGCCAACCCTGTGGTTCATACTTTAAAACCTCATTTCTTTCTTCTTTACTGTATATGAAAGTTATATTTCACATCAATTATTTATGGTGTGGGAGCAACCACTACAAAAGGGAGAAAGGGAGCTTTTTGATAATTGGTCAGATCTGTTTTATTTATATTGTTTCTAAATTTTTTTTTATAAAGTTTCTTAAAAGCTAGCTGCGGCTTTATAAGTTTTTTATTTCCAGTTATTAGGTAGAACTTCAAAGGAGTGTTGATCTTATACATAAACTTGACATCAACCCCGGTGAATCCGACCTTATCGGGAGAATGCAATATCTGGCCGGCTGGGTAACTGTGTCACACCTCGTGGCGGAGCACTTTAATTTGGTGTAAGAAAAAAAAAAAATGTAAAACTATGTTTTTTTTTTAGTTTTAAAACGCACAGATTTTCGTTGGAGACATTTAAAGTGGGATGGAGTAGTAACTTATAAGCAACGGAATTCGAAAAAATTTAAGCAGGAAATGGTCAAGCAATTGGTTCACCTTTGAATTGATACCCTCTATAAAATTTTCATAAACTAGAAGCTGGGCAAGGTAAGTAAGGGTTTGGTTGACTCAGCCATCCGCCAGAACTGCAAGAAAATAACCAAAAATAATTCAGAATAATAAAATTAATGCTTCAAGTATGTCTCACTATGTATATATAGACATACGCATAGTAGTATTTGACATGTACCGCGTTGACCATCCAACGTTTGACATTTTTCTTTCTACAGGCATTTTTCTCTCATCTCACACCACTATCTGTAGGGAATCTCACAGCACCTATGTTTGTAAGCAAAAAAGTAATATATAGTTACACTACAAAAAGAGGAGCTCATGAAGCCTTTTATTTCGGGGTCAGTCCATACGGGACATTGCCCTTACTTTAACGGGGCTCCCTGCTAGCAAACGGTTGGATTGGTCTCGAGATAAGTAAGTCCATTTGGCCGGAAACCGAGTTTTCAAAAATAATCAGTCATAGCTTTCCACTGTCGTTCTTCATGTTCTTCGAATGGATATGTTCTGAGGTCAACTGTCAGAGGTTACTTCCAACAACGCACGAATGATTTAGGAAAACTTGATGTGCTAGTAAAACACTGCGAGAATGATCTAGGAAAATATGATGTGCTAGTGATTGGAGCTGAGCCTTCGGTTAGTAGTTAAATTACGTCCCATGCTGACCGTAGCTCGACCCACCATAGGGCACGTGGGATCACGTGCCCTACGCCCTTAAAAAAAAATATTTTCTCGGTTTTTTATATATATATTATTTATGTTAAATGCATATAAGAAGTTGTTTGCTGATGCAGTGGTGAAGTGCTTTTTTGCGTAGCAAGAGATGGCAGGTTCGAGACTCCGCCCATGCTCTTTTTGCCTTTTTCCCGTAAGGCAGAGTAGAAAACGTATTTTTTTTTTCTTTCCAAAAGGCAATAGAAAATAGTAGTGTGTACCTTGATTTTTATACTATTCATGGGTTTGAGTCTACCCCACATTGAATTTTTATACTTTTTGTCCTCAAAACTGTAATAGTAGAGTTAGTAATAGAAAAATAGATGATGAACATGTGATAATGCATATAGTCAAGGTGCGCAAATTTGCCCCAAGTAACTAATTATTAAAATACATATATACTTTAAAATTGTTAATTTATCATGAATGCTAAAATTATTTTAGAGTAAATGTGCTTAACTGTAACTCATATATTACGGTTATAAAAAAAATTAAAGCTCCCGCTATGTCAAATTCCTGAGTCCGTCACTGGCTCCATCCGCTCCCGAGACCTCTCACCTGGGCACTTATGCCTCTCTCCCATGCCCGCTCGGACAAAGCCCCATTGGCTAAATCACCCCTCTTTCAATTAATACAGGCCTACAAGGCCAGTGGTTTTTCAAGCCATTCAAAAAGAAGTACTGGTACAATAGTTTACATTACTTTTTACAATATTGCCTCTATGAACTAGAAAGCTCACTCCCTGTCTGATAATTTTACACCTGATCCACATATTCTGTTTCCTGCCAGAACTACTAATACTGTTTCAACTGAAGTCCGTCCTCCTTTTTTATGCATTAAGCAATATATGCCTTTGACTCCAATGAATGGAAATCAGTTCAGGTTGAGGCCAACCTGGGATTTGGTGTTGATATTTCAAGCCCCATTCCAGTACTGGCTGCCCAGACACAATCGGTCATCGTTACAGTACCTCGTCGGTTGGTGGTGCCTCCCTTGGAGACGGAGGTGGTGGATTCGAGGGCCTTCCGTAAGTAGTTGTTTTAGCATTAAGCAATGGCCTTGGTAGTACCTCTTTGATTGGCGACAGACCTGAAGGTGACATTGGAGAGGGCTGTTGTGGCCTCCCGTGCCTTCTGTAATCGTCGGTTGGTGTTATTTCTTGACTAGGTGGTGATGAGGGTAGAGATGAGACTGTTGGGACAAACTGAATCAATATGTCAAGTTGTATTTCTGCAGCATTAAAGGAAAAGGTTAGAAGCAGAAATGCTTGAAGTTAACATAAGAGAAGATGCTACGACAAATCATGAGATCCTAACAAAATGAGATGAAACAACTGAGATAATAAATCAGGTCATTTTTTGAAGACGGTATGATAACTTTCTACCATCAATCTCTCATGTAGAGGGGTACTGCACAATTATCAGCCCCGAAACGTATCGGGTCATATCAGATTCCCTGCCTGCTTCACTGCTGCAACAGCGAATATTTGAACGCTACGACACCTTCAATTGATCAGTATTTTTTCGTTTGCGAAAAATGATTTAACGAAACTCATGATCGCTATACCTGAGTCTCACTACGCGTCGTTTGTTACCCCATTTATACCATTACACTAAGACCATCACTGTTACAAAAACTGCTACATCTGTGGTCGAGGACAGATGCATTACCTGGCACGACTCTTGCCTCAGATCCTAGAAAAGCAAAGAGAAGAACAAGGAAAGCTTTACTCATGGGTGTCTTCATTTTCCTCTGCATTTGAAGACACACAAGACAGTGCACTTAAGGTGTATATATATATAGAGGTGTCAAATGGGCCGGCAAGCCCGGCCCATTTAGCTTTGTGCAAATTGTTCTTCGTGTCACGATGGCCCTTTTTTTAATTGTTCTTTAATCGTGTCATGCCGTGCCGTTTTTTAGTTGTGCCATGTCATCCCGGCCCGTTTAAATTATCGTCCCGTGCCGTGCCGTTTTTTAATCATGTTGTGCCCTGATGGCCAATCTACAACCGAGTTTCGTTGGGGAAAAAAAAATTGTGTAACAACTAACAACTTAGTATTTGTTGTCATGCCTTGTGCCTTTGCCCTTTCGTGCTGTGCCCAACCCACCTCTGTGCTGTGCGCGTTTAAGACTGTGTCGTGCAGTGACCGTGCCCAATCTGCCTAAAATTGTACTCGGGCTGTGTAATGCCTGTACCAACCCGAGCCGTTTAACACCTCCACATATAGCTACACAAAAAGGTGTTTGATAGAATCGTAAATTTATTACTAGTATTTATCTTGATCAACACATCAATGATTCTCGTTCAAGAAGCCCAACAGCACTTACAAGGAATTCCATCCAAAACTTAGGTCTTTCATCCAGACTCGAGCCTCAAGCTCACTAGCACATACTGCAAAAACGAACCGAAAAAACTAGTAGTAACATTCTAAATTTTTCTATACCAGCTATGATTTGCCTCAATTCTTCCTTTTTTTTTCTTTGTCCATCCACTTCTAAAGTGTGAAACGAACTTATTGGTCAAAGCCAGGGGCGGAGCCACCTTGAGACAAGGGGTGGCATCTGACCCCACTGCCTTCCAAATTACAATAGAGATAGTTATACTTTTCACCCAAAATTGCTTACTTGACCCCATTTTTACATTACAATTTGCCTCAGTCCGTTTAAAAGTTTGGAACTTGAGGAAAAAAAAAAAGGGGGGCAAAGTAAAATATCCTCACTTCTCCCCCCAAAAATATCTACTTAACTCCTTTTTATTTACCATTTCAACGTTTTTTTTTACTATCAAGTAGTATGAAATAAAATTTTTTGTGCTATAGGAAATTGACCCCACTGCCAAGAATTTCTGGCTCCGCTCCTGGTCAAAGCGAATTCAAGAACATGTGCAACTTCTTCCCCAATAGAACTAATGGCAAGTGGTCAAATTTTTTGAACGTTGACTTACACTTCCAATAAAAACTAGTACTATCTTCCACTGCAGGCTGCGTACGTAAGCCAATATCTAGGGTGTACCATAGAATGTTACGTATTTTTTTGGGTGTATGTTACAGAAGTTATTTGTTAATTACTAAAGAGGTGTTTTTCTTAGAAGTATATGGTAAGGGTAGTTTTGGAGCTAGAATGGTACGAGTCATTTTATGCATATTTTTTCGAGTCTGTTACGAGTGTGTTTGGTGTATGGTACACATTTTGTTTTGGCTCATTCGTTACCAAGTTTTATGATAACAGTTACATAATCTTTTGTTGAAGTTAAGAACGGGGGTATATGGTACACCCTATTATAATCACGCATTTTTCATTAGTTATGCCTTGTTTTGGTATCAGTAACGTTTTTTTTTTGGGTGTACATACCAAAACTTTTAGACATATTTTCAAATTTAGCGTGTTTATTATTATTGGAGCTAATCACAAATAGAAGCGCTTATGAACCGATCAATGTCGAGTACTTGAACTTTCTGAACAAATAAAGTTTAATGCTTAACAAGCTTAAAAAATGTTCAAATTTTATTTGTTTACCTAACAAGATGATCTCGAACAAGTTTTTAATGGGCAAACGCGAATTCAAACTCGCCTAGCTGCTAGCTCATTTTGTTTAGCAAGTCCACCCGCAACATTTTGGCTCCCACTAGTGAATAGTGAGATTGATTCTCCGAAAGTTACTCGAGATACATGCAAGTTGATTCGAATACTTTGAATTATCAAAAGATAAAAAGTCTACCCGCGACACTGCTTTTATTCCTTTACGTCAACCCAACGTGAGCATAATATATATTCTGATACCCTGGTTGACTTGAGAATCTTCATCATCAATATATGACGCAATCGAAAATCTTTCAGGTTGAATTTGACCATTTCAAGTAAAGCTTCTTAAATGGATGGATTGAAGTTTATATCGGGGTTCCACATGAATTAGGCACCTGAACTAAGAGTTTGCTCTCTCCTGTGCCATAAAATTCTTTTGGAACAGTCCATACAGAGTTTTGCTTCGGATTTACTTGGGCTCCTTGCATGTAGGCTATGGGATTGGACCCCTGGATCAGTCAAGGTGCCCGTAAACTAGCTCGCGTTTGACATTTTTTTTCTATACGAACATGTCTTCACCTGATGAACTTTCTACTCCTAGTTTTCTAACACCACCAAAAGTCAGTCAAGATCCTTTCCATTTTGTGTTCTTCCTGTGGAGAAGAGATTTAAAATGCTCCTGTCAAAATCCTTTCCAAGATTTCCGAACGGAAAAACAAAACTGTTTGAACTTCTATACAAACTTGTAAAAGCTACACCAAACATATTCTAGATTAAAGTTTAAGTCCTTTTAGTAGATACTTCAAAAATTTAGCTTATAAATGAAAAAAACTGGAATTCATAGAGTCCGTGAGGAGCACAAGTGTGCGTCGATGACAAATGTGTGCTTTTCCAAGAAAAGCGCAATCTGCATGTACGTACGTGTCTATGGTGAAACAGAAACAAATGCAACAATATTACTTTGTCATGATACTAAATCCATCCAAACTAGAGGTACATATCTTGAATGATCCCTCTGTAGTCGGTGGTGCTGATGTTGGAGACGGAGGAGGTGGACTTGAGGTCCTTCCGTACCTGTCCATTTTACCACAAAGAAAGTCTCTTGACATCGCTTCGACTGGCGATGGACCTGATGGTGATGTTGGAGATGGAGGGAGGTGGTCGACTAGGGTTCGTCCCATGATCAGTCTTCCTTCCAAGGAAGTTGCAGGATTGCTCTTGTATGCATGGAGATTGGATTAACTGAATCAATTTGTCCAGTGGGTGTTCTACAGCATAATGAGAAATGTAGTTTAGATGACAAACTAAAACTAAATCTAAGCAGATACGACGACAAATGAAGGAACCCAATGTAGTGAAACAACTTCTGAAATTGATAATTATACAGAGTCTGCGTAAAAGCTTTCTTGACGTTGGGGAAATTCATAGGTGAGTGAGTTTTTTCCAACCTCAGAGGCGTAGGGGAGGTTTCATTAAACCAGGAAAAAAATGGGGTACATGGGGGACGAAAAAGCCTTTACTTCTCTCCTAACAAAATAAAAATAAAGACAAGACCAAATAAAACAATGCCGTTATTAAGTTAGAAGAATTGTCACTTAAGCAAGTGAAGTGAGCCTTCAAATCCAAGCACCAGCTATAGGCAGGAACCAATATGGTTGACGGCTGATACATTACCTGGTAGAGTTCTTGCTGGAGTTCCAGGAAAAGCAGGGAAAAAAAATGAGAAATAAAGCATTAATCATGAGTGCCTTCATCTTCCTCTGCTGTTAAGACACAAAAGACAATTCAATTACGCGTGTATATAGACACAGAAAGGCGCATGGTGAAAAACTTTTAAGCCTCATTTCTTCCCTAGTATCTATGAAACATATATAGCTTTCAACTCAATGCTTTATGGTCTGTGAGCAACCACTACAAAAGTGAGAAATAGACCACAAGGTCCAACCAAAATCAAGAAAAGCATGCGACCTTTTCCTGCAATAGAACCCTTGATAATTGGCCAGATTTCCTTTACGTATGTGCTTTCTGATGTTATAAAGTTTCGTACTTGGTCTTATATACATTGAATTTGACTCAGGGAATAAACTAACTCATCCACTGCAGTAGGGAATAAGCTTTAATCCAATATCACTCGTGCTGATTTTACACAAACATGACATCAAAATCACACTGTCAATCCAAGGTGGAAAAAGTATTCTCATACCGTAGCTAATCCAGCACAAGGAAGATGACTAATTTGACTGGAGAATAATCTCTCATAGACACTGCAATAAAGAGCTCATTATTTGAGCTAGTCTAAGGTAAGGTTTCAAGGAAAACTTACCATTTCAAGTAAGCTTTTATTACACGGAAGTCAGCATCAGAGTGTATTGATGAGATGTTAAATTAAACTAATTAGATTGACCCTTTGTATTGCATACACTAACCACTTCCAAATTAAACTAATCAGATTGAACATAAGTTTGCTTTCAGTTTATTAATAGCTCCACGGGCGAAAGTGAGGCCTAAGGCCCAGTCTTTGGAATAAAGTTTACATTCAAGTTTCAGTGTAATCCCTTTTCCTAGTGGATGTTCCACCACCCACAAACTCTCAACCAAGAAACATTGTATGTTAAACCTCATTGAACAAGCGCATGCAGTCCCGAAAGAGCAACTTCAACTGAATTCTAAAGGCCACTATAGTTGACTCAGTTCAATGCTGTAACAGTGAATCGAATTCATTGAACTGCTGTTCATGATCACATAGCGGCCCAAGGTTCTTCGAGGCTCATATTGACTTGTTGGAATTTGGGGCCTTTGCCAAAAGGAATAATGTTTATGAATAATCAGGTTACCTTAGGCGATGGCTTGCCAAATGTTGAAACATCTCTGCACATTGATCACCCATAAAGGAGCTTTTGATCATTCCACCTTGGTGCTGTGTGTAAGTTTCCAACCAAGACTTCGAACTATGTATCTAGAGATGGTTTTTCTTCATGTCTTGGAAGTAGAATGCCTCAACGGAAGTGCCATGATTTCTGTAACAACAGCACTTGTTTATGCTACTGAGAGCCAGAGGAAATCAGCTAAGTTTTTTTAGTCTTTTAGAGGCTATTCAGCTGTATAATATGTTGTTTATACACAATGGAAATGACCTAGAAATTTTCTCATCTGCGAATTGATACCTTATGCATAAGCGTTCACAAACTGGAAGGTGGGCAAGTAACAGTTTGGACGGATTAACTATTTGCTGGAATGAGAATACCTGTACTGAGTACATTAGTTGAACAGGATTCCTGACATTGTGGTTCATATAAGCAGTGCTATATAGAGATGCGTTAGCAGCATTCTGCATCCAGGTTTCGATAATTTTGTGTACATTACTGTTCTTCACTAGAAGAGTAAGGTTTTTATGCTAGGATTGTTACTGACAAATTTCAAAGAACACTCCTTTTTTTTTTTGGATTTGAGGCCAAAGTGTCTGGGGTTTCTACTACCATGTTGCCACCTCTTGATTATGAAGGTTTTCATATGGAACTTGTGCATTTACTTGCCTCTATTTGACAAGAAGACATCTCAACGATTCCGTAAATTACCAACAGGACAAAACTGCATAAATAGAATGTTTTTTCTCGAGAAACTAAGTCACCGTACAATGAAACATAACCCAACTATCACTGTTGTAACAAGATACTGCAATGATTTTTTTGGTCATAAACAGAATCCGTTCTGGGTGACGAACAAAATCCCGCTCAATCAATAATATAGCAAAAGTAACTAAATTTACTAGAACTTCAACGACGACATGAGATGACTAAGATGTCATCCTATAGCTATCTGTATATGATATCTACCAAAAATTCATGTAAATGATCACTATACCTATAGTATATACTTCCCCAGACACATACGATAGACTGCTAACCACCAGCTGGAATGGTAAAACCAATGGCACGCTGCTGCATGGTGTTATTTGGGACCTGTTTTGACGTATCAACCAAATCATCTACGGTGGAGCCTGCAATGTCCGCACTTTCTTGAACTTCCAAAATCCCTTCTTTGCTAAAACTGGAAAGCCCATCATTGTCAATCTCATGCCCCTCTTCGAACCAAGAAGAAAGGAAGAGTTCCTCTTCAGATGCAAAGCTACAATCCCCAGAAAGTGAGGAGTCACTGTACTCATCATCAGTCTCGTATAACACAAACGAGGAATGAATATCACCCGCATCTAAGAACCCATCTTCCTCCTCAACTACATCAACATCATCTACTAACCCTTCGAGAAACGAGTGATTCAACAACATCTCAGCCGTCAATCTAAACATTGTCTTCCTTGAAAAACAACTCTTCAAAAACTCCCTCCCCTCTTTTGATAACTCATCTGGAATTTTAGGCAATTCGTGACCTTTGCCAATCCGACGAAGAAGCTCCTCTCCATCCAAATCTTCTTTTCCAATCCACGGAGGCTTTCCGGTTATCATCTCAAGCACAATACACCCTAAAGCCCAAATATCAGAAGGAGGTTCTTGTACATTATCAACCACAACTTCAGGTGATAGATACATAGGAGTACCTCTCCAGTAAAACGGATCCACCTTCCTCTTCTTGTTATTACTCTGCTTCGCCCTCTTCGCCAACCCAAAATCCCCAATCTTCGGCTTGAATTCGGTGCCACCAAAACCACAGTTCTTAGGCACAAGCAGTATATTACCCGGCTTCAAATCGCAGTGAACGTACCCACACCCATGAATATGATTGAGCCCTAGAAGAATAGACCTGGCGTAGCGCTTCACGTGAGACTCAGGCAATCCGCAACCACCGGATTTCTCAATCAAATCAACTAGGGTTCCACCAGACCCATACTCCAGCAACAAGTTATAGACCATCTCGCCATTTTCGCCCGTGGTAATCTCTTCCCCAAAACACTTGATTATATTCGGGTGCATTCCAATGTTGCCCAAAACCTCCCTTTCCTTCTGAATTGTGCCGGAAACAGAGACCTCGGCCGATTTCACGGCCATCAGAGGAGGAAAGCAACCATATTTGGAGTTGGGTTTCTTAGAATTGGCCAAATAAACAGACCCAAAACTTCCTTGGCCTATCATTCCCCCCCTAAACCAGGCCACCCCATCCCCACCGTAAGCATCACACACACTCCTCTGCTTCACCTCCTTACGCTGACCCTCTTCTTCTTCTCTTTTCCTCTTCATCTCTCTCTCTCTCTCTCTCTCTCTCTCTCTCAAATTCAGTTCCTCAACTGAAATTCTGTGGCCTCTAAATGACTTCTTGAATTTAGGGTTGCCTCTCTTTCTCTATTTCACACAGAGGGGTGGTTAAATGATGATAAATAGAAGAGGAGAGATACCAAGTCATCTGGGAACACGTTTAGGGTTTTTTGAAAGCTGATCAATTGACACGGTTTTGATGGGTAAAAAGACCAAATGAGACCATGTTTTAGGGTTTGAAGGAGGGGGAGTATTCTCTGAAGCTTCTAATTTTGTTTTGTTTTTCGCTTTTATTACCACAAGCAGGCAGGCAGCCGTCGTTTCTTGCAAGGGTTTTCGAAGCTTCCAATTTTTTTAACGAATTAACGGTCATGTGCTCGTGTACGAGTGATGTTGCCTGTGCATGAGAATCTAGCCAATCACAAGTTAGCACTTCTGGCCAACCAACCCCTTATCATTTGTTTGACCTAACTAGGCTGATAAACGAATCAGCTACTCGAGTTTGATCTGGCTCTTGTTATTTAAAAGCACGTTAAAGATGGATCGTTAAGTCTTCAAGCTCGAATAAGTTACTTTTCAGTTCATCGGATATAATGTTGCTTGATTAATTAAAGCTCGTTTTAAATTGGATTGTCTCATAAAAAGTTATGCTTGAACATGTTTTGAAGTTCATTAAGTTTTCAATCCAAGTAATTTGAATAACAAATTACTCGACTCATTTATCACCTTGGACCTAAGCTAAATTGGCCCCCTTTTTTTTATTCCTTTTATCTACGTTGTGTACATAAGCATTGTGTGTTAGATGGTGCGCTAGTTGTACAAGGGTTTCTGAACGCGAACTATGTGGTGTAGTGTACCAACCAGTTAAGGATCATGATAATGAGACCTCAGTGGAGTATACCAATGCACAGTACTATATCCCGTTGTGCAATAACGCTCTATGAAAACCCCTAGTCTAAGTTACAAAAAAAAGGTTCGACGTTTCTTTGTAGACTTTAACCTCAAATGTGTCTCGGAATCCAAGGAATATTACCAATGTGCTAGGAGCCACAGCTTTTAGTTTAACTTTTTTCATCAAAGACGAGGAAAAACTTATGGCATCAGATTGACCCTTTGTCTTGCATACACCTTGAGTTTAAGCCAAGGGCCAACACTGGTGGAATCCCCACCCATATTGGAAAAGGTTCTGAATCACTACATGACGATCCTCCAAAAGCACTTAATAATTTTCCTCGAGACACTGTCATAAAAACTCATTATTTATTTATTTATTTATCCGCATAAAAACTCATTATTTGAGCTGGTCTAATGTAGGGTTTCAACAAAAACTTTACCAATTCAAGCAAGCCTTTACTTTACTAAACTAATCAGGTTGACCATAAAGGTACATGAAAGTGAGTCTTCGGGATGAAGTGCAGCGAATTTTTGACCATGCACCCTGGCAACTATTCATTGAACACGTGCAGAAAAAGCTACTAATAATTGACTGGGTTCAATGCTATAACAGTGAATCAACTACTTACGTTGAACCACTGATGTGGTAGCCCAGTTGGCAAGGGCATTACTTCTCCCCAGCACAGACGAGGGTTCGAGGCCCCGGAGACACTTTGGTGTAAATTTCCGGTGGTGCCTCATGGCTTAATTTCGAAACCCGTATGTGAACCAGGGAGGGGGCTTCTATGCCAACTGTGCACTGAAGTGGTGTCGTGGTGACGGCCCGTCTTTCCGGACGGTAGCTATGGCTCGAACCGGACATTCTACGGAGGGTTTGGAGCCCCTATGGTTACGCCCAAGGGGGGTTGCTACGCTGGTCGCCCCCTCCAGCCCTTTTTGGTATTCAAAAAAAAAAAACTACTTACGTTGAAATAATGTTCATTATTTAACTCGAACGTAATTTAGGAGTTTGTTTTTTCTTAAGATCACAGCACAATCGGTCCTGAATTAAAATTTGAGCTGCAGCAGCTTTAGGCCTTTAAGAATTTTTGAATTTCAGGAGCCCCTCTTACTCTTTTACCCCTTGTAATAGTCCAACAGAAGGGGCTCATATTTTTAACGTACTTTCGCTTTAAGCTCCTGAAAAGTTAGGGCTGGCTCTGGGTCTCAGGCTTGATTCTCCTTACCAACACTCTAGGGGCACCTCACCCCATGTGTACACGTGTGAAATGGCTGTGGGAGGAGTTGTAGGGAATAGTCCGAGGTGCTCAAGCTAGCCCGGGACACTCTACGTTACCATTCAAAAACTGAAAGCTGGGCAAGGAACGGTTTTGATGAATTAACCATCTGCAGAAATGATGGGCAGAGTTCATTTCCAACGGTTTCAGAATTCAATTCTGGTGTGCAGCTCGATAGTCGCCTCCTTGGTTGTATAATCAGCATCTCGTTTCGGTATTCTTCACCAGTTCCACGAACTCCTTATAGCTGCATGCTGATATTGTTCCTGAGAGAGAGAGAGAGACGAAGCTCGGTTCGCCAAGGCAGTCTATGGCGATGTTATGTGGGCTGTTGTTGTAGCTGAATTATCCCAGAGACAGACACTGGTGCATCCTCAACAACCTCGGCAGCCGGCAAATCTGTTTTTAAGGAAATTGCGTGAAATACAGCATTTGGTTCACTTTATGTACCGCTATTTCGTAGAGTTATTTGTATTCTGTTTAAGCGATCAGTATTTCCAATTTGGTTATTGTAGTGGAATTATCCTTCGAAAATCGCCCTATATATTGTACTTTTTCCAATGGTTACAAGTCACATTTGTGACTGCAAGAAAACCGGATCCCATTTCGCTTACATAGAAAGCTAGCATGATTTAAAAAAAAAGAAAGGTTTTAGGACAAGTTCTGCAGAATCTTCTTTCGGTTTACATCCTCATAGATGATTAAAGGAATAGCTTTTTCTTGCCTTTTCAACAAAACCCAAACCAGCCTAGCCGTTTCTCTTTTTCCTTTAACCATCTATTATCTAACTTGATGTATCAGACAAGATAGGAACCAAAGTTCAAATTCCAGTTTATTAAAATCCACATAAAGGCCAATACTGCAATTTGAAAGTGTTTCAAAAGCAGCAGGGAAAACCAAAATGCTGCTATTTTCAAATTAGGATGCAAGGAATAGAATTTTGTCTCCAGAGAAAATGTTACAAAGTAGATCGAACATAACTCTACTATTACTATCGCCAAGAGATATCGCAATGATTCTGCCAATTGTCCCTACTATTACGGTGGTAACAAGATATCGCGATGCTTCCATCTATTATGATCGGCAGAAACAGAACTGCGTAACAAATAGTTCCTTTAGTCAATAAAAAGGACGTCTGAGACGAAGATGTCATTCAACAATAGCTGTCTGTATATGATATCAACAACCAAAGAATCCATGTAAATGATCACTATACCTATAGTATACTTCCCTAACCAACATATGGTAGGCCGCTAACCACCGGCTGGAATGGTAAAACCAATGGCGCGCTGCTGCATGGTGTTCGCCGGAACCTGTGCTGACATATCAACCAAATCATGTACTACAGTGGAGCCTGCAATGTCTTGAACTTCCAATATTCCTTCTTTTTCAAAACTGGAAAACCCTCCACTGTCAATCTCCTGCCCATCTTCAAGCCAAGAAGAAAGGAAGACGTCCTCTTCATACACAAAGCCACAATCGTCAGAAAGCAAGGAACTACTGCATTCCTCATCAGTCTCGTATAACATAAGCGAGGAATCAATATCACCCGCATCTGAATCTTCCTCCTCAACTACATCAACATCATCTACTAACCCTTCGAGAAACGAGTGACTCAACAACATCTCAGCCGTCAATCTAAACATTGTCTTCCTTGAAAAACAACTCTTCAAAAACTCCCTCCCCTCTTTTGATAACTCATCCGGAATTTTAGGCAATTCGTGACCTTTGCCAATCCGACGAAGAAGCTCCTCCCCATCCAAATCTTCTTTTCCAATCCACGGAGGCTTTCCGGTTATCATCTCAAGCACAATACACCCTAAAGCCCAAATATCAGAAGGAGGTTCTTGTACATTATCAACCACAACTTCAGGTGATAGATACATAGGAGTACCTCTCCAGTAAAACGGATCCACCTTCCTCTTCTTGTTATTACTCTGCTTCGCCCTCTTCGCCAACCCAAAATCCCCAATCTTCGGCTTGAATTCGGTGCCACCAAAACCACAGTTCTTAGGCACAAGCAGTATATTACCCGGCTTCAAATCGCAGTGAACGTACCCACACCCATGAATATGATTGAGCCCTAGAAGAATAGACCTGGCGTAGCGCTTCACGTGAGACTCAGGCAATCCGCAACCACCGGATTTCTCAATCAAATCAACTAGGGTTCCACCAGACCCATACTCCAGCAACAAGTTATAGACCATCTCGCCATTTTCGCCCGTGGTAATCTCTTCCCCAAAACACTTGATTATATTCGGGTGCATTCCAATGTTGCCCAAAACCTCCCTTTCCTTCTGAATTGTGCCGGAAACAGAGACCTCGGCCGATTTCACGGCCATCAGAGGCGGAAAACAGCCGTATTTGAAGTTGGGTTTCTTGGAATTGGCCAAATAAACAGACCCAAAACTTCCTTGGCCTATCATTCCACCCCTAAACCAGGCCACCCCATCTCCACCGTATGCATCACACACACTCCTCTGCTTCAACCCCTCACGCTTACCCTCTTCTTCATTCTTCCTCTTCATCCCTCTCTCTCTCTCTCTCTCTCGCTCTCTCTGAAATTCACTTACTGCAGCAAAGTCTACAGCTTTCAAATGATTTCTTGAATTTAGGGTTGCCTCTCTTCTTCTCTATTTCACACACGGGTAATGATGATAAACAGAAAAGGAGAGACCAAGTCCAATAGGGAAATTGTCTAGGGTTTTTGAGAGGAACTGAAACTAAAACCTGATCAATTGACACGGTTTTGTGGGGAATGAGACTTAGTCCTATATTTTAGGGTTTGGAGGAGGAGTCCTGGGGCGGCATGGTTCCTTTGAAGTTTCTAATTTGGGGGGTTTCCATTTTCATTTTGTTTTTGTTTTTTCGATATTTTTTTTAATTACTAGGAGTACAAGCAGCCGTCGTCGTGTTTTCCTCTCGTGAGGGTTTCGAAGCTTCAATTTTTAACGAAAGTAACGGTCATGTCATGCTGGAGTACTCGTGTACGAGAGGTTTTAAAAGTCTTTTTGCCTGTGCATCAGAATCTAGCCAATCACAAGTTAGCTGTTTTAGTTAGACTGGTGGAGCATCTCCAATAGACTCGGTTCTTCTCCACTTTCGCCTCTTCTCCGAGTGAAACCCCTCAAAACCGTCGTCCAACAGCCTCGTCTCTCCGGTGACTGCTACAGTTCCACACCAGGGCCAACAAGGTTTTTGAGCCTCGTTTCTCTCTCTCTCTCTCTCTCTCTCTCTCTCTCTCTCACACACACACACTCATGTTGGGTCTGAAAACCCACGAACTGGAAATTTGACAGTGAAATTGAACTCGACGGCGAGGTGTATTTCTATGGTTTTGTGGGTTTTCGACGGTGAAATCGAAATCGAACTCAACGGCAACAGTGGATTTGTGGGTTTTCGATTTTGTGGATTTTCGACAAATTTGTGGGTTTATGATTCTAGTGCTGATTTGTGGGTTATTGACTTGATTCAGACAGTGGGTATGGCTGGCGGTGGCGGTGGGAAGGGGTTTTGCGATTTTGATTTTTTTTAGGAGTTTTGAAATTTGAATAGGCATTTTCTTAGGCCCCGTTCCGGAAATCAATATAAGTACTTATTTTTTAATAAGTCAATTTTAAGTTAAAAAATAATGTGTTTACGCAAATAATTTTTTTACCAATATGGATCTTATTTGATAGATTTTATCGAGATCTTTTATACGGTGCAAAAAAAATTAAAAAATTATTTTTCATTTACATTATTTTTTAGTTTAAAAATGTGAAATAAGTATTTATTTTTTTAAAAAGTGTTCTGAAACGGAGCCTTAGACTTTTGGGAGAGGGGTGTATTTTGTGAGTAGTCAAAGTAGAATTTTGGTGTTTTTGAGTAGTCAATTTGCTTAGGATGCAACTGAGGCTAGTGGAGAATAGAGATGCTCTTATGTTTGACCTAAGTTAAGTGGGCTTATAATTTTGGTTCGTACCATGCTTGTCTACGGTGCATGTTTGAACTGCAGAGGTGTAGTTGGAGTGTTCGCAATCATCAGATTATATTTTTAACGGTCGAGATTTAGGGAAAATATTTCGGGAAAAGTTTAATTTTCTCCAGAAGTTTTTTTAAAAGTTTGGACCATTAGATACAAAGATGAACGGCTGTGATTGAATTACAGGGACTCTCTGCAGTTGGACCGTAGAGAATCCACCTCCTTTTCGTTCATAATTCTCTTTGTTTAGGAAGAATTATTCAATGTCATTGGACACTGCCATGTGTTGCCCCAAGACCACCTTTCGCCACACATTTTGGTGTGGAACCTAAGATAAGTGTGTAATACCCTTTCACTACACATTTTGGTGTGGGACCTAAAATAAAATAAATGTGTAAGTCTCATTCAATATGTGATTGAAAATGGGGCACCGCCAGGGGCATGGAATAATCTCTCCTTTGTTTAGTTTTTACTTTGACCAAAAGTTAAAACTGTTCATTAACAACAAAAGTTCAGTCCTTAATACTACTACATTAGCTTATTTTAGTCCAAACAAAAGCTAATTATAACTCAAAGTTCCTTCTCCGCCCTACAAGGTTGCAATGCCGGTGATAACAGTCAATTTCATCAATCAACGGTTCAAATTAAAATTCAATTATGACAGGTAATAATTATTTCTTATCGGCCAAAATTGAAAACCATATCTCAACTATTCATTGCCGAAATCGATGGTGTTAGGATCGTTACGCACACACGATTTACGACTATAAATAGTAAAGAATCAATACAGAGATATACGTGGTTCTTCAAAACCGAGTACGTCTACGGGAGCGAGAGCTGCTACTGTTATTTATTATCACAATACGAAATAGGATTGACAACATACAGTATTTATACTTACTTCATTCTAACCATAATCTAGTATTTGGTCTGTATTTCAAAAATACCTCTGTACGAACCGTACCGTACCGCAGAGGGCATTGCCCCTCGCACCCCCAGCCCAATCTACTTTCACTGGATCAACAACGATGGGTCAGATATCGTCACTCCGCTACGCTCCAGCGTCTGACCTTCTTTCTAGAACTATATGAGCTATATGAGCTACAGTTCCAACAGATGTCCCTTTCAAGAATACGGCTACAAGTCAAATTTGAAGCTAACTCCAGCCAAAATAGTACTAATAAACTTCGGGAAGAGCAAGTTGATTGTTTTTGTCCAAAAGCTAAGGTGCCAACCATATTGCGTACGGGCTCAATTTCCCAAGCTTCAAATTGAGTTCTACCGTTAGGTTATGTGTTGAGAAAATGATGATGTATTTTGATAATTAATACTTGCAAGAATATTTTGTTCATTAACAAATATTCTTAGTATGTTCTTAAAATGCATTAATTATCAAAACACGTCCTATGCCGTCATTTTCCCTCATGTGTTTGATTCCACATGGGCCACATCTCTTAGTATATTGAGAGATTTCGAATTTGATAACTACCAGGCTAGTTTATGCACATCTAAATTAACTTTGGGGGACCAACTTTGCATTGAACTTGTTATACATTGTTTCCTTGATTTTACTTCGTCGTTCTAATTTTATTTTTGTATCAGACAATTACAAAAGGGAGAAAAAGATCAAGAGATGGCATGTTTGTTGATGAGCCAAGCCTTTACGGATGGATTAAAAGCGCTACCATGGAAGTATGGGAAAAAGTGATTGTGACAGTTCCAAGAGACCCGTTCAGTTGCAAGGAAAGGAAAGTAGTGGAACGTGTGACTTTTCTGCATTTTTTTGGGTGATCAAGTACCAAGCAAAATCCTTGATCCACATCTCTATAACATTTCCTGTATGATTAGCTTTTTCTAAATACTCATCCTCCTAAAAAACACAAGATTTTACAGAAATCTTATTTTTTTTACTAGTTTCCAATATGACTTAACCTATTGCTTTTTAGCTTTTTTACAAATTTCTTTTATCAAATGAACGCATGTAGAAATCACTTTTCATTTTTCTTTACTTCACTTCATTAAAATTCTCTCGCACCAATTTCTTGACGAATGAATGGAGAGTGAATAAGAAGTGGGGAAGTTGAGTTTGGGAGAGTCTGCTAAATTGTACTCTTTGCGATCGGAGTCACGATTGACACTTGGGTTTAAGTCAAGAGAAATGAGCCTCTATCCTATTCGTTTATAGAGTACCTAGGTCACCAAAAGCATCACTCATGAATACTAGAATGTTAATCTCACCTAGCATTCATTCCAACCATTTACCATGACAATCTAACAAAATCTCATCCAGAAACTAAAAAGAGACCAACAGTTACATGTATCTATTGGTGAGCTAAGCCTGCTCAAATGGATTAAGAGTAACTACTGTTGGTGGATGGAAAATGTGTGGGGAGTTTACGGAATTGGGTAATCTCTTTGCACTCAGGGTCACCGTTGGCATGATTTAAGTTACGAGAATCAGTCTTTCCGTGAAAGATGAGGGCATCTCCTATATCTTCACAATAAGTAGGAGATGCGATACGGATCCAGGTTCGAACTTTCCTGCTATTTCCATTTCTAAAGCGTGCATCATGTGGCCACTTTTACACTTGATTTTATGGAGCATTATAGATAAATAATGAAAATTAGCATCCGATTCCCTTATAACTTAATGAAGAAGCACCACTTCAATACTCAATTTAGTGATCCACATCCTCACTAATTTAGCTTTATCCTTCATTCTACGCCCACTAAACCATTTTCAGCTTCTAAGAGCAGCAAAGGAAAAGAGAGAGATTCTTTTGATGCCCAGAAGCAAGGAGAAAGAACCAACATCAACTTAACTTCGTACTGTCATTCTTTGTCACCTATCCATGTGGAGAGATGTCATTTATATGCTAAAAGCACCTACCGTAATTTTAACATTTTCCAATAGCAGCACCTGAAAAAATTTTACAGTCTACTACCTTTTACAGTTGCTGGAAAAGTCCCAAAAGAAAATCTTCCTGGTAAGATACTCCTGCATTGTGAGAAAATGTTGGACTGTCCGGGATAATTATAGGAGAGGATCTTAACCCTACACAAATCTACCATAAATAAAGTGTCTTTTAAAGATGATGTGGTACCCAGACAACCCCTAGAGTTACAAGGTTTTTTTTTTTCTTTTGGTAACAGAACAGCGATGCTTTATGGAACAAAATGTTGGCCTATTAAGAAATAACAGGTGAACAAGATGAGTGTAGTAAAAATGAGAATGTTGAAGTAGATATGTGGTAAGATTAGACGAGACAGGATTAGAAATAAAACGGTTCATGAGATAGTAAGTGTAGCACCCATAGAAGGGAAGTTGAGGGAAAATAAGTTAAGGTGGTTTAAGCATATCTACCGTAGACCGGGAGATGCAGTAGTTAAGAGAGCGGATATGAGAGTTTTGGGTAGCAATGCTACAGGAAGGGATAGACCTAAATTGACATTAGATGTTGTAGTGCGCAACGATATGATTATGTAGGTTTGTGTGAACAAGTGACTCTTGACAGAGCTCAATGAAGAAAAATGATTCATATAGCCGACCCCAAGTGATTGGACATAAGGCTCGATTTGGTTTGGTAACAGAGTCACAAGTTTTTTTCTGTGGCTACTGTGTATTATTCCTGAAGACACGATCTGAATATAGAATGGCTGTAGGTCTCTTACCGAATCTTTAGCTTTGTCTTCCAATCTTAAGATTAGGCTGTCGTAATGGAGTGAAGGCCACTCATTTAGGTTCCCTTCTCATAAATATTGTGCAATGTTGATTCTCTCACCACATGTAAAAGGTAATTGTATAAATACCCTCAAAGCCAACCATACAGGTTGCCCCTAACCAAGAACAAAATCCAACAACCCCCTCCCCAAAGCTACGGATTATATCGTAGGAGATGAAGTTCCTTTCATGGCTGTTCATCATCATCCTATGTGCTCAAGCCCTACCAAGTTTGGCTTTTGAAACACTTTCCACAACAAGAGATAGAGGTTTTGTTCTCTTAAAACCCCATCTGCAAGAACATGACGCTAAAGGTAAAGATAGAACACTAGTTGGCCATTTTTGCAAGAAAGGTTCAAGTTGGTTTTGTTTCATGTCTACGTTGCTCCATATGTTGCTTGAGGTCCATATATGTGCAGGTGTAAACAGAACAACCAGTTTACGTGGAGGGAGTGATAGAGAAGTATCGGCGTTTAGGCATCCGATGGTTTACGCAAGAAAGGCACAGAGAGGGAAGGGAGCATACGGCGGTGCGAACATAGACCATAAACCGCGTCCTTCCGCAACAAGTGCAGCATCAGTTCCGAAGAGATCCCTGTTCTTCATCCTCTCAACTGTTTGGATTTGTCTCACATTAGTTAATTATTTCCTTCAAAACTAGTATATGAGCTTGGGCGGCCTCTCCCCTCTTTATCAATTGGTTTAGAGTTGGATACTTTAACATTGTATCAAAGTTAGGGTTTCGGAGAATTTGCTCCCCCTTGTTTGTGCCATAAGTGCACCGTTGTTTGTTGTGATCCAAGTGTTGTGGGTCCTTCATTTACCTCTCCACGTGTCGCACTTGCAGGGGAGTTGTAGAGACCCGTAATTTTTATTTTATTTTTATTTTCTTTAATCGTTTAATATGAAAAAGATTGTATTTATATCAAATTATATGTTTATTAATGAGGTTATACGGATATGCCTACCATTGTGTACCGGACATTCGGAGAATAGTTGAATTTTGAGTTTTGGTGTCGAAATGACGTGTGGAAGTATTGGTAGCAATTGGGGTTTGATTCGGTGAACATTGGCAAAAATTTTCAAATATGTCTTTGATGTACCGGTACCGTAATTTCCCAGTACTAGTACACCCTGCAAAAATTTTGAAATTTCAGCACGTATTTCAGACACTATAAATAGACTCCTTATGTTATTTTTTCTCTCCAAGTTCACGAACTAAGCCATAAAATCGCCCCTCCACCTTCTCTCTTCAATTCTTCACCCAAATCCTTGAATTTGCACCTCAAACACCACCAAATCTTCAAGACTTATGTGTTAATTGTTCAAATATCAACCGGGTTTCAAGTTTCTCATTATTGGAGGTAAGATTCATGACTTTTGGTTCTCTTTTCAAAACCTAGCTTGGATTCATACATTAATCACGTTTTTGGATAATCTAGGTTGTAAATCTTGTGGTATTGCTTTGGGAAAACTCGTTCTTGACGGACGTTTGCTTGGGTCACTTAGGGTTTTGCTCAAAACCCATTGTGGTAGGGATTTCTTACTATTGTTATGCGTTTATGCGGTGTTTGGGTAACTAAATCGTGCCTTGCTTCGTTGTTTGAGGTTGTTCCTTGAATTTTCGAAATTCTACAGATTGGTCACTATTTATGGGGGTTTTTCCCCATCTTAAACTTTGAAATAAATTTTAGTTCCTTCATATGAAATAGAGTAGACTTAGAGCCCGTTCTAATGCCTCTAGAATCACCCGAAACCGTTGAGAATTGAATTAATGGTGGATTTTAGAAATCTGGTCATGAATCTGTCTCGTTTTCTGGGTTTGCGCCCAACTTCAAACGGCCATAACTTTCTCGTCCCATGCCCGTTTCATGCAAACTTTATATCGAATCAAAGGTCTTGAAGTCAGCTTTCTATTACCACCAGAATTTCCTTAAAATTCTTAGTCCACAAAAAGTTATGATCATTTATGTGGAGGTGTGTCGGTCTGTCAATGTCTGTTGGCTATTCCTAAGTTGTATTCGTTCTGTGTTATGACTTCCTATATGATTAGAACATGTTTAAGTCACTCTCGAGTATGATTATTTGTGTCCTAATGAGACTTGTATCCTTGTGCCTCGTCTTGTTGAGTTCCCTAAGTTCCTTTGACACTCGTTTTATAAGATTCTCGTTTAGAACCTAGCTAGTGATGTGTCGTGGAATTGTTATGGGTCCGGTACGTGGCATAGGGCGATGTGATAGATTTAGAGGAATAACGTGGACTTAACGTATTTATCAATGTGCAATGTAGTATGCTTATCAGTTTGTAATACATTATTGATGATGTATGAACGAAATTGAACTTGGAAAGTGATGTTTGCTATATTTACGGATTGATAATGCATTTGTGCTTACATGAGTTGTGAATTTGGAATTGAGGGTCCGGCAACGCAAGGTGTGGTAATGCGGAAACCCTAGAGGGCCAACAATGCAATGTGTGGTAATGCGGAAACCCAGGTGGAGAGAATTCACTGTGACGCAACGGGTGGTAACACAGTTAAATGTCTCGCATGACGAAGAGAATTATGATGGACAGTAGAAGTTCACGCTGTTGTTTGAACTATTTGTTGCTTGAAATTGTGACGGTTGAAAAGAAGAGAATAAACGATTGGCTTTATCATTTTTTTTTTTTAGAAAAGAAAGGATTTTTTGATTTTGAAAAGAGTAAAAATCCTTCGGTATTCTTGAGCGAATCAACGATTCCGGTATTTGGGCATAAATCAACGGACTCCGGCATTCAAACTCGAATCAACAGAGTTTGACCCGTGGTGGTCTTGTGTTTTCTCTAAAAAAATTTTTTTTTGAAAATAAAAAAAAATAAAGTTTTATGAAATGAAGCTCTACAGTGGATGGTATGGAATGAGAAAGTGGTTTGTGGCATACATTCAAAAATTATTAGATAGTTGAACTATTATTGTTGTTTGTTTGTTTGATATGAGATTTAATGCTGCCATTAGTTGATGTGTGGATGGTTAGGGTTATCTCTAAGATGTCGGAAATCCTGAAGTCTAAATTCGTCCGTTCATTGTGGTAACCCCTCTTGTATCTTATGTTCGTTTGTTGAGTCTCATACACATTTGGTACATACTTCATCGCATTTTCATATAACTTGAGTATGAATTTCTCTACTAGACTAGTGTAGCTCAATCTATCATTTTCAAGTACAAAACAAGGAACTTGGCATGACGTTCATCTCGTACTTGTTGATCATGTGTTTCAAAGGTATAAAGAGGCGATTTCATGCTTTTATCTTGAAAGATGTATTTGAAGGATGTTTATTGTAAACTGTAATATTAATTTGGCATTTTGTATAACTTGGAGACTTGATTTGTAAACGATCATTTGGGAACTCTTTTTTGAGAAATATTTATATGATGTGAAGATCGTTTATTTAAAATGGATTATTTATTAATGTTAAAAATCGAGGACGTGACAAGAGTGCTGGGATTTGTTCCACATTGGTTAATTCTCGTTCAAAACTAGTATATGAGTCTGGGCGGTCTCTCCACTCTTTGCCAATTGGTTTAGAACTGGATGCTTTAACATCAACAGCTATCTTGTATGCTGGATTCAGTTGGATCCTTCTTTTTCCCTTCTGATCCCTCCAGCTGAATTTGTACTCGTCTTTGTGTTCATCTATGAAGATTTTGTCTGAAAACCAAGATGTTAGCAGTATTGATCATCCGAAAATGGAATTCATCATCCATAAACAACTGGTCTTGAATAATTATCACAAAAATGAACAGTTCAAATCACTTGTGAAGGATTAGAGCAAATTATCAGGGGATATTAATTTAAGGGAAAATGACGGCCAAGGATGTGTTTTGATAATTAATACCGCTAAGGACATTTTCAGCATTAACAAATGTTCTTAACTCGTCCTTGATGGGTATTAATTATCAAAACACGTCCTGGGCCGTCATTTGCCCTTAATTTAAAGCATTAGTTCACCAAAGCATTCATCTCCAATTCATAAATTGTAACGAATTTCATGAAATCTGACAAAGAAACAAGCTAAAATTTTGAATTAGTATTACAGAGAACTCAAGTTCCTTGTATGCAAATTGCATTTCTGTGCTCTAGTTCGGACACGGTTTCAACTTTCAACTGTAATAATAGAGGTCCAGCTTCATAACATGTGATGAACAAAGTAATTGAAAAAACAATGAAACACGATCACCAAAGTAAAAACATTTTGGGGTCACCGTTGGCATGGTTTAAGTCACGAGAATCAATCTTTCCGTGAAAGATGAGGGCGCATCACTACCCTAACTTTTATTATCTCTCCTATATCTTCACAATAAGCAAGAGATGTGATACGGATCCAGATTCGAACTTTCCTGCTATTACCATGTCTATAGCGTGCATCATGTGGGCACTTTTACGATTGATTTTGCGAAGCATGATAGGTAAAGAATGAAAACTAGCATCCTATTCCCTTATAGCTTAATCAAGAATCACCACTTTAATACCCAATATAGTGACCCACATCCTCACTAATTTAGCTTTATCCTTCATTCTACACCCACTAAACCACAGATTTGGTCTGCCCACTTTCATCTTCTAACCCTTTTTCAGCTTCTAATAGCAGCAAAGCAAAAGAGAGAGATTCTTTTGATGCCCAGAAGCAATGAGAAATAACCAACATTAACTGTCACCTATATCTACGTGGAGAGATGTCATTTGTGCTAAAAGCACCCACCATAATTTCAACATTTTCCAATAGCAGCACCTGAAAATGTTAGACAGTATACTACCTTTTACAGCTGCTAGAAAAGTCTCGAAATAAAATCTTCCTAGTAAGATACTACTGCATCGTGAGAAAATGTTGGACTGTCTGGGATAATTACAGGAGACGATCTCAACCCGGCCTACACAAATCTACCATAAATAAAATGGCTTTTAAAGATAAAGGAGGAGGTACCCAAACAACCCCTAGAGTTGCACGTTTTTTCTGTGGCTACTGTGTATTATTCCTGAAGACACGATCTGAATATAGTATGGCTGTAGGTCTCTTACAGAATCTGAGATTTGTTTTTCAAACTTAAGATTAGGCTGTCTTAATGGAGTGGAGGCCACTCATTCAGGTTCCCTTCTCGTAAATATTGCGCAATGTTGATTCTCTCACCACATGAAAAGGTAACTGCATAAATACTCTCAAAGCCAACCATACAGGTTGCCCCTAACCAAGAACAAAATCCAACAACCCCCTCCCCAAAGCTAAGGATTATATCGGAGGAGATGAAGTTCATTTCATGGCTGTTCATCATCATCCTATGTGCTCAAGCCCTACCAAGTTTGGCTATTGAAACACTTTCCGCAACAAGAGACACAGGTTCTGTTCTCTTAAAACTCCATCTGCAAGAACATGAGGCTAAAGGTAAAGATAGAACACTAATTGGCCATTTTTGCAAGAAAGGTTCAAGTTGGTTTTGTTTCATGTTTACTTTGCTCCTTATGTTGCTTGAGGTCCATATATGTGCAGGTGTAAACAGAACAACCAGTTTACGTGGAGGAAGTGATAGAGAAGTATCGGTGTTTATGCAACCAAAGGTTTACGCAAGAAAGGCACAGAAAGGGAATAATGGAGTTTACGGCGGTGCGAACATAGATCGTAACCCGCGTCCTTCCGCAAAAAGTGCAGCATCAGTTCCGAAGAGATCCCTGTTCTTCATCCTCTCAACAACTATCCTGTATGCTGGATTCAGTTGGATCCTTCTTTTTCCCTTCTGATCCCTCCAGCTGAATTTGTACTAGTCTTTGTGTTCATCTATGAAGATTTTGTCTGAAAACCAAGATGTTAGCAGTATTGATCATCCGAAAGCAATGGAATTCACCTTCCGTAAACAACTGGCCGCTAAGAATTATCACAGAAATGAACAGTTCGAACCACTTGTGAAGGATTAGACCAGATTATCAGGGGATATTAATTTAAAGCATTAGTTCACCAAAGCATTCATCTCCAATTCATAAATTGTAACGAAATTTATGAAATCTGACAAAGAAGCAAGCTAAAAATTTGAATTAGTATAAACAGAGAACTCAAGTTCCTTGAATGCAAATTGCATTTCTGTGTTCTAGTTCGAACACGGTTTCAACTTTCAACTGTAATAATAGAGGTCCAGCGTCATAACATGTGATGAACAAAGTAATTGAAGAAACAATGAAACACGATCACCAAAGTAAAAACACTTTGGGATAACTGAATTCGACTGAGATTATTTATATGTCATACAAGAACTTCCCAAAGAGCTTCATGTGTTCTGTTTGAAGAGAAATCGCCACCGACAAGCTCCCATCGTTATTTGGACTTGGTAATGCAAATGCTAACCCTTCGTACGGAATGCCCCCAGGTCCCATAAATATCGGCCGCCCCCACCCAAAGTCTGCATCGTGAATGGGAAGTCTAGTCCAACTGGTTATCCCAAGATTCGGGCACCTGAAAGTGTGGGCTCCACGAACGAGGGCCTTTATGTCAGGCTGTATTTCCAAGTAATCGAGAGCCGACCTTAAGTAATCGTTGTCCATTCGCGCCAAAGCATCGTGAATCCTACTGGCTGAGTACCAAGTCGGCTTTGATTGGAGATCCCCGGCTATGGCCAAAGGGGTGGCGGTGAAAATCACGTTACCAAAATAGCCTGGAGGAAGCGCGGGACGAATCCTGGACCTTCCGTCTGTTGCAATGTACAACTTGGTTTCTTGGTCAGCTGGAAGTCCACGCGCCTTGCACACGCAGCGCCAAACATGGCCTGCGAGCATTTCGTACGAGCTGTAACTTACTGTGTTGCCATCTTCCTTTGACTTGGCTTTGAGGGTGTTGAGTTGGTCTTTCGTTAGTTTGAAAATGGAAATCGCGGTTTCAGGGGTAGAGTCGGGACTTGTTGATTGAGGAGGGGACTTCATGGCGGGAGGGGGCTGGTATTCGATGTGGCGGAAAGCAGGCTGCGGTGGGTCTCGGGCATGGAGGAGGGTCCGGTCAATGAACGGTGGGATGGTGACGTCGAGGCCACGGGCCACGTCCGACCATGTGTTGACAAAGTGAAGACCAGAAGCTCCATCTGCAACATGATGTTGCATGCCAACGCCGAGTGAGACTCCGCCGCATTTGAAATATGTCACCTGCACAGGGCCAAAGCACACTCCATAAGCCTGGGAAATTAATTTAGATTTCAACACGAATTTGTGAGATCAATTATGTCCTTTTTATGACTTAAATCATAAACTGATGTATCTGACTTCAACTGAAAATGGTAATAACACGATCATTTGGAAACCCCATATTTGGACTAGCATAGTAAGATTTCCGATTGAATTTCTAATTATCGGCACTGGAAACCAGGGCTCCGCCATTGATAAATGATAACCAGCTGACTAAACAAAAAGAAACCTTCAAGATCGAGTTCGGTAATATGCTGCCAATGGGGTAAAAATCGTAAAATCTTTTTGAACTTTTAACAAATTTAACTTGCACATACCAAATCTCAACCTAATGCACTTCATTAGTACTATAAATTATTTATGCCAAGAAAGTCCAGGGTCACCGCATGAAAATGCAGTGACCGTCCACCGCGCGTCTATTGAGGCCCACCCCGGGCCCAACAAAATACAGAAAAATATTCATAAATTTTAAAATAATATTTCATGTGATCCTGTAAAAAAATCAGCTCTAACGGATATCGGTAGGTATGTTTTTCGGAATTTGTAAAAACAAAACTGTTTAGTTTTGCAGTTTCATCCCTACAAATTCAAAAAATATATCTACCGATATCCGTTGGAGTTGATTTTTTACAAAGTCCTATAAAATATTATTTTAAAATTTATGAATATTTTTTTATATTTTTTTATAGACGTGCGATGGACGGTCACTGCAAAATCCATGCGGTGAACCGTAGTCCTGCTGATTTATGCCACCCCTGTTTCTAAAGAGCTTTATATCCAAATCAATGTGAACACGATTTGGACCTGTCTAGTTCCAGCCTGTTGCCAGCCCAGAACAAACTGTCAAGCCAACAGTAAATCCACCTGCAACTGAGAATAAAACATCATAAAACATATACCTAGATTGCGCAAAAACTACCCAAGATTCCCTCCACATGGAATTTAAACTACTTTAAAACAACCATATGCCCGGTTTGAATGGGATATTGTGGAGGGGGATTGTGATATTCCCTTTCATTTCACCATTTTCACACAAATATTCTTTTTTCTATATTTTTCCCACGTAAATTTATGGTAGGTGGACCCACTTTCATTCCACCATTTTCACACAAATATTCTTTTTTCTATATTTTTCCCATGTAAATTTATGATAGGTAGACCCACCTTCATTCCACCATTTTCACACAAATATTCTTTCTTTTTCTTTTTCTTTTTTTATATTTTTTCCCGCGTAAACATAAGGCTAATAGTAATAAACAACAGAAATTGTGCACAAATTGCAGTGTGGGCCTCCTACGGGTCCCACATAAACGATCTGAACTGTTCATTAAATATAAGATTCTTTTTCAAAAGCCTTCGTGAAAAATTATCTCAATCTGATACCTATAGGTACGCGATTCAATTATCTAATTTTTCATTATCCTCAAATCCGAATGAAAAATTAAATCATGAATCGAGCACTTATATCATATTGAATTGATTTTTTTGCGAAAACCCTTAAAAAAAAGTTTTCCATTGAATGAACGGCTCAAATCGTTTGTGTGGAACCTAACCTCATACCGCAATCTGTACACTGTGTGAGTAGCAGCGTTAAATAAACAAACCAAACTCTGGCTTATGTCCGCTTGTTAAAAGTTTATTGTACATTTTTTGTAATATACACAATCCATATTTTAAAAGAAAAAATTGAATTTTATTTTTGACACAGCAAACTTAGGTCAATCAAACTACCGTTTAGCTTATGAAACTTTAAAAATTAAAGCCATTCGACATCGATTAAAGCTCATTCGAAATCAGTTAGTGAACAAGCAAAATCGAAACATATTTTCTGTGAAGAAACAATTAACCGTCAGGCTCGTTCGGTGCGTTTATTAGCGCTGCGTAAACTCAAACACAAAAGGAGGGAAAAAACAAGCAAAGGAATGAAGCAAATTGTACCTGCAACACCAGCAGAGGGTACGAAGAGATCCCAAGGGAATAATCCACGGCCGGGATCAACTGACGGAGCTCAAGCGTCGGCGCGAAATCTCCGAAATCATCGACGGCGGCGCCGGTATCCGCTACGACGAAGAGAACGCCCTCGGCGTTGCAGTCGATCTCGATGCGGCCGTCCTCGTCCCTGGCCAGCCGCCCCGCCATGGGGTAGAACGGCACCAAGACCCGGCTGAGCGCCGACTTGAGCGACTCGGCGTCGAAGAAGTTGGGCGAGCCGTTGGGACGGTAGAAGTAGACGCTCGGCGTGTGGAAGCAGGGAACGACTAGGTCCACGTTCGAGTTCCACAGCCGCCGCGCAGGCGTCTCCTGCGCCGGTCGCACCAGCGTCGATTCCCTCACCTCGATCCTCATTTTTTGTGCCAACTCAGCCGCGGTGATAACTCGCGCCTCTGTTTTTTTTGGCTTTCTTGCGCCGGAAACACGGGCTGCAGGTTGAGGATTTAGAAATTACAGCAGTAAGGAAGTGCAGGAGACTAGAAAATTTAATTTAAATTCTGATTTTTTTTTTCATTGCTACTAATTTGGAAGAGAAATCTAAGCAATATAAGTAACTATTAATTTTATTTATGAACGATTAAGAAATCTAAGGCCCCGTTCCCGAAAAGAAAATAAATACTTGTTTTTTAAGAAGATAATTTCAAACTTAAAAATTATGTGCTTACGCAAATAATTTTTCTATCAATATGAATTTTATTTGATAGATCTCATTGAGATCTTTTATACAGTGTAAAAAAATTGAAAATTTATTTTTCATTCACATTATTTTTTAGTTTAAAAATGTGAAATAAGTATTTATTTTTTAAGAAGGTGTTCTAGAACGGAACCTAAAAAATACAAGTAATTACTATTAATTCTCTTTCCTATAATTTCCTCAAAGAAATATAGTAAGTAACAATCAGTGTTCTTCTTTTTTTCCCCTTGCTATTTTTCGTATAATAGTATCTCTTATTTTCCTGTTCTTATTTATCTTCTTTTCTTGTCCTTCCCTTTTTTCTCGGAAGACGTAGAATTTAGGTTCCATTTAATATTTCGATGTAAATTATTTTATGATAAAATATTTTACAGTCCCCTCAAATGATTTTGCAAAATGATACCTACGGCTATCCGCTATCAAATAGTTTTTCAACACGAGAACCGATCAAATGCATTAAACTAGTGGATTCATACGGTATCAAGAGTTGGTTCATTCATGACGTATTTTTTCTTAAGTGCAGAACAAATCAAATACATTTTATTTATTTTTTTATTGATCCGCAATCAAATACATTCAATCAAATACATATCTAAGTAGCATCGATATTAAACATCGATAAAACTCCAATGACATAAGCTGCACTGTTCATCTTCCTTAAATTGAGGCTGATAATCTTTCTCTTTTTTTATAACTCATGCATCCGGCCAACTTACGCGCCATAAACCTCAATTAAATCCTGGGACCTAATTTGGTGGAGTTGGTTTTGAATTTGGTTTGGACTGGGTTGAGAACTTGGAAATTTATACACAGCTAGCGCATTAAAATTACCAAAAGTTTCGGCAGTCTCTAGTCCCAGGGCCACCTACCGCGCCAAAGCAGATGACTTAGTTACTAAAGGACACACACCATTCAAAAGTGTTTTAAGAACTTTAAGATTGACCAGGAAAGATATCACAAACAGGAGTTTCTCTCTCTACATACCCATAATGGCTAGAGAGAGGAAGCGAGGAAAAACAAATACTCCTCCCGTTTTATATTGAGTGTTTATGTTATTATTCTGAACATTTGTAAGAATTTTTTTACATCTTTTAATCTATAATTAGAAAAAATATCTAATATGAATTTTGTTCGATAGATCTCAATAAATTTTATTATACAAAAATTTTAAAATCATAAAAGACATAAACAAGATAAAAATAACAGAAAAAAGTGAAAGTGATAAGGGAAGGAGTATGTAGGGTTGGTGCTGCGCACTTCCAAGCATCCGACGGCTCGGATCTTATCTCGGCAACCAACAATTGAGAGTTGTTTATTACCGAGATAAAATCCGAACGGTCAAATGCACGATCCGACAACTCAGAGATACGCAGCGCACCACTGCATAGTATCATCCCCAGACAGAGGGAGGAGTATGTGAAAAGTTGTTAGAGAGAGCGAGGAAAGTTGGTGAGATAGTGACCTGCAAACTTCCTACACCAGGTTGAGGTCGCGTTCTAGAACACCATAAAGAAGCACAGAAGAAATACTTATTTCACATTTCAAACTTAAAAATAATATAAATAAAAAATAATTTTAAATTTTTTTTGCACTGTATAGAAGATTTCAATGAGGTCTATTAAATAAGATCTATATTGATAGAAAAATTATTTGCGTAAACATATAATTTTTAAACTTAAAATTACATTTTTTAAAAATAAGTACCTATTTTCCTTTCGAGAATAGGCAAGCTCTCACCAAATTTTATCCCATTTTAAGTTTGTTGATTATCTGGGTCCCATTTCAATATTGGTGTGTGGTTGAAGCCAATTAAGGAAATCAAAAAACTCTTATCCCATTTTAAGTTTGTTGATTATTTGGGTCCCATTTCAATATTGGTGTATGGTTGAAGCCAATTAAGGAAATCAAAAAACTCCTTTCATTTGGAGTTCTTTTTTATTTCTTTTTACGTGTTAATCCTAATTAACTCTATTCTTAGAAATTCGAGGAGGAGAATGAATGTTTACGAAAATCGAACCCTACTCATTTGTATGGAAGTATAAGGAAGACACTAACTGCACTTCACTCCTCTATTCATTTGAAGTTATTGTCCATGTTATATTAAAATACCCTTTCTTTTTTCTAATTATGTAATCAGAAATTGACATCTTTTTCATGTTGAGTTGAGTTTCATTTCTTGCAAAAGTGGAGTTACCACGATTACATTTAATAATTCGGTTCTTTCATTTTCTAATATTCTTTGTGTTTATCTTTTATTAAATTAAGTTGAACGAGCATCGATAAAAAGCTTCGTCGAATCATATTTGCAAAGTGAAGTTAATGGCCGAAGTCTGATTATTTATTTTGTTCAAACAAAAATGCTTAGTTCAAATAAATATCGAAAATCGATCAGCATAATTTTTTGCATCGATGATAAACATATCAAGACTTACATAAAGCATGGCTTGAATCGTCAAATTAATCGATGTTAAGTTCCAGTCGACGCCACATAAGAAAACACCTTAAGGGTTGGCCATTGCCCATGACTCATGAGGGTCCTTTTCTCTTGCCTAACGTGTGCTTAATTCTTGGATTTTGTTCTAAATTCTAGTACAATTTTTTTGAACTTTAGCCAATATTTTTAGATCATTACATAGTGAGGTCAATTAAAATACATATACATGTTATACTAAATCCTAAGAATATTAGAAAAAATAAAAAGTAAGCAACAAGAATATTATTTTACCGCTCTTATTTATCTTCTTTTCTTTTTGTTCCCTATTTTCTCGGAAGACGTAGAATTTAATAAAAGAAATTGATATTTGCGCTCCACTCTTTACTGGTGGCGCTCCACTTTGTTCATAAAATTACTTACTAATAACTACCGTCATCAGTATAAAGTGAAGCGCGAAAATCAATTTCCTTTAATAAAATGATTTTTGGCAAAATGATACCTACGTCTATCCGCTATCGAATTGTTTTTCTTCAACCAGAGAACCGATCAGATGCACAACTAGCAAATTCGTACAGCATCGCGACTAAGGCGACCACCTCTTGGGTCTTAGTCCAGGGCCGGTTTTGATCACGAAGTATTTTTTTTTTAAGTGCAGGATAAATCAAATACATTCAATCAAATACATATCCAACTAGCAGTGATATTAAACATCGATAAAAGTATAAAACTCCAATGACATAAGCTGCACTGTTCATCTTCCTTAACTTGAAGTTGAAAATCTTTCCTTTTTTTTTTTTTAATAACTAATGCATCCGACCAACTTACTGCGACTATATAAACTTCAATTAAATTATGGGGCCTAATCCCACCACTCATTTGAAAAGAGCCCAATTAAAATCGAAACAATTGCTCCGTAGGAACTAACCCCCAACGAGTTGACAACACATACAAACTTGATTAATTGAAATTGAGAGAGTGAAATGGATTTGAATTTACCTGAAGAATGATGAACGAGAGAGCAATTGATCGACTGTGCTTAGCGGGAGGTAATGGAGGAAAGTAGCCCACAGAGAGAGGAGGAGAACGAGGGGGTAATGGAGTTTGGTTTTGAATTTGGTTGGAGTGGGTTGAGAACTTGGAATTTATACACAGCACATTAAATAAAATACCGAAAGTTTAGGCAGTCTCAAAGTTTCACCAACCCCACCAAAGCAGATGACCAGTTACCAAACGACACACCATTCACAGGTTTTTTTAAAAACTTCTAAGATTGACCGGGAAAGAGATTACAAACAGGAGTATCTCTGTCTACGTACTCATTAACGGCTAGAGAGAGGAAGGGAGAAATACGAATAAATGTATACATGTGCATATACAGAGAGAGAGAGAGAGAGAGAGAGTGAGTGGGGTCCGTGGGGAGAGAGAGAGAGAGAGAGAGAGAGAGTGAGTGGGGTCCGTGGGGAGCTACGAAGTTGTTGGGGAGAGAGAGAGAGAGAGAGAGAGAGAGAGAGAGAAAGGAAAGTTGGTGAGACGGTGACCTGCAAACTCCTACACCTGGTTGAGTCAGAATGATCAAGCTCTCACCAACTCTTATCCCATTTTAACGTTTGTGATTTATCTGGGTCCCATTTCAATATTGGTGAACGAAATCAAAAAAGTCATTTCATTTGGAGGTTTTTTTTTTTTTTTTCATTTGTTAATCCTAAATTCCTAATGAACCTTATCAATGGAAATTCGAGGAGGAAAATGGATATTTATGAGAATCGAACCCTACCCATTTGTATGGGACTTTAGGTTGGTGTTGTGCAATGACAAGCACAACACCATGTTGTTTACCTCCGAGCCGTTAGATCGTGCATTCGATGACTCGAATCTCATCTCGGCAACTAACGATCAAAAATCGTTTATTGTCGAGATGAGATCCGAGCAGTCAGATACATAATCCGACAGTTTGGAGATGCACAGCACGATTCTGTGCATACCACTGCACAACACCATCTCCACTTCATTTGCATGGCAGTATAAGGTTGGGTCATTTTTTCGGAGGTGATGACGTTTTCATGATGTCCGCGTGAAAACGTGGTCGTTTTGCCAAGAAGAAGAAAAAACAAAATGAAAAGAACAGCGTGAGAAACAGGTCGTCTGCACTTTCGCAATTAAAATACAGAGAAGAGATAGAGAGAGAGGGCTTCCCACCCGCCAGCACCGGCGAATCACAGAGAACTCTTAAGAGTTCTGGTAGCAAACTCTACTCCGACGGTGGATTTTGACTCCAAGCAGAACTCATTACGGGTAAACCTCGAGAGAATGTTGGATTTCCCAACCGTCCCTGTCCCCGATCAGCACGATCTTGAACAGATAGTAGTAGTCGTGATCTACCTTATGCGCCATCGATTTAACTCCCTCTCTCTCTACTCCTTCTTCCCTGCCATAAAACCCACAAATTCATATCCAAACCACACAGATTTTACCCAAATCAAAACAAACCCACAACAATCACACATACCTTTAGTACAGAGGAGGAAAGCAAAAGGGTTAATGGGATTGTTGTAAATCTTGAGATGAATCGGTGGGAAATGGAGGGACCTGGTTGATTTTAGTCTTGACAGATCGGAAAGCGAAAAAATTGGAGGAAACAAGGAAACAGGTTGGGTCATTTTTTCTGAAACGACGTCGTTTCCGTTGACATTGTGATGACGTCAGCACGTTGTGTTTCTCGTTGTGTTCCGTATGCTGTGTAAGCAGCATTTTCGAGAAACGAAAATGGCGATGGGAATCCTAAGTATTCCTAACTGGACCCACCGAAGAGAAAATCTATTGGGTGCTAAAGAGGTATGAGCACGCCGGTGCACTTCGATGAGCGTGGGTCCCGCCTGTGGTTGGTGGTCTGCTTACGTGGTGATGACTGTGGTTTGTTTGTTGCTGGGAAAATGATCGGAAAGTGGTGTTGACCTAAATCATTCTGTTCAGCAATTCATGGTGTGTAAGAGTCAAATCTGACGTGGAGCTTACAACGGTAATATTTGACATTAATTGACAATCCAACCCTGATGCCTTCTGTTAGGCCAAATCCTATGTGGCTTGTGACATGGATGAAGGGGAAAGGAAACATGTCAACTTTGACAACCTCCCTCCTCCATGCCAAATTTCAAAAAATAACCATTTGTATATTGACATAAGGGTTGGAGAAGAATAATTTGATGTCAAATAACTAAAATTTGACATCAAGGATTGAAAATGAAGGCTTTGATGTCAAATTGGAGATGCCAAATTGCGACGTCAGCCTTCAAAAAAAATTTGACATCCCCAATTTGATATCAAGGGTTGGAGATCACCACTGTCATGACATTCCAAAAAGTATTCACCAACACGTGGTAAGAAAATTTCCAGTTTACAATTTTACCCTCATATAACACTTCAAAGGCCCAAGCCACAAAATTTCAGCTTCTCTTCTCTCTCTCTGGAACGGACTCCCTCCTCTCTCTCTCTCTCTCTCTCTCTCTCTCTCTCTCTCTCACAGCTTTGTGTTTGTACAGAGTTTCGACTTTCAAGCGAGTTCGCGCTTATGCGAGGGAGCTCCTACTTTGGCATACGGAGTATCTCTATAAAGCCACAGTTGACGACAACTACAAGGACAACGGACCGGAGGAATCTGGTCAGCACCCTTTGACTAACATAGGAAAAAACTCCCACATGAGTATTGGTCTTTTCTAATATCAGACATAGTCATTTATAATTAATAACTTGCTCTTTTAAATCTCAGACAATAACGTAGTTTTTATAATTAATGGCTTGCTTTTTTAAACATCAGACAATAGAAATAAAGTTCTCTTAAAAAAAATATAACTTGGTCCATGTTAATAAAAAGATTGATTTTTACTAATATTCGACATATTTCTTTATAATTAATGAATTGCTTTTTTAAATCTCAGACAATAGAACAATGCTCTCTCAAAAAATATGACTTGGTCTATATTAATAGAATGATTAGTCTTTACTAATACGTGATGTAATCTTTTATAATTAATGATAATGATTTTTTTTAATACCTCAGACGATGGTCAATCATACGGAACAAGGTTTTTTCTATAAAAAAAAAAAAAAACTTCGTCATGTTGATAAAATGATTAGTTCCTATTTTTACTCAACTTAATCCGTTACAGTGAATGATTTGCCATAGAATTAATGGTCGTAAACATTAGCAGTGGTGACGTGCATTTGGATTAGTTTAGTAGTAGGGGTTTGCTTGAATTAGGGCTTGGATTATGAAGGCAGACTTTGAATTAGAAAGAAAAGTCTTTCCCTGTTTTGCATCGAATCGAAGACCAAACCCAAAACAAAACAAAAAATAGTTTCACAAATTCCGACCTCATCACTGCATATACTTGTACAATAACTCATTTCCATTTCCTTAAGCAATCCATACCCCTCTTTTGGGTTTTCTTCTATTTCTGAAGATTAAATAGGCTCGTGAATTGGCTTGTAAATTATGGGGTATAACCCAACTGTTAAATTAAATCAGTTAAACAAGTGGGTTTGGAAGAGAGAGAATGGTGGGTTTGGAAGAGAGAAATTGATGATGTCAGCTAGTTTCTCTAATGTTGGCCTAACTGAGAGAGAGAAAGAAGTATTGGTTTTGTTTGGTTGAAAGTTTAGTTTAGTTTAGTTTTGGTAGTAGATAGAGAGAAAAATAGAGTAATGACTGGAAATAAGGGTAATGATTGGAGAGAGATAGAGAGAGATGAGAAAGTAATAATTGGAGAAATAGGGTGATGATTGAAAAAAGAAGTAGGGTAATGATTGGAAAACAAAACAAAAACAAAGCAAAACATACAAACGAACATAGCCATTACAGTTGCAGAGCTTCAAGGAAATTGACGTATTCTTCATCAGTCCAGTTCTCTCTGGACTGATGAAGAACTTGAATAATGGTGCAAGGCTTCCTCACCTTCTTAGAGTCCGTCTCAGAACTTGAATAAGTTCTTATTTTTTGTTCAATAATAAGGTTTGTTCTACAAAATAAGAAGTAAGTACTTATTTTTTGATTAAGACAACTTTAAGCTCAAAAATTATGTGTTTACGCAAATAATTTTTCTATCAATATGGATCTTGTTTGATAGATCTCATTGAGATCTTTAATACGGTGCAAAAAAAATTGAAAAATTATTTTTCATTTACATTATTTTTGAGTTTGAAAATGTGAAATAAGCTGCTTATTTGGGTTTTGTGGAACAACCCTTTTTATTTTTCTTTGAAAAGTTTCAAAATAAGTATTTATTTCTTAAGAAAGTTTTTGAAACGAAGCCTTAATTTCCATCAGTACTTGGAGCTGAATTGTTCACTGCCATCGATAACGACCATTGGGAGACCGAATTCAAGGGTGGTGGCGATTGAGAGTCTTCTAGTGGTGACCGCAGAAATCGAATCAATAGGAGATGACAAGTATAAGGGTAGAATGGTTATATGTTATCATGTATTGGTTAATATTATTGTTGATGTCATGTATTGGGGATTTCAAAACTGCACACCATTAAAGTGGGAATAAAGTCTAGCGTACGCCACTTGCCGGAATTCTCCCTTTGTTGTTATGAAACAGTGGTGTCAGAGCAATCGCTAGATCGTTAATGGCGCCGAATTGTTCCGTCACGGAATTGAAGGCCTGGTGGTGGTTTAGAAATGGACTCTATTGGGCCCAAGGATAAGATCAAGTTTGGTGGTTTTTTTAAATGTCACCAATTTTTTGGACTCAAAGTCAGCAACGAGCAGTTGAGATAACACCGGCTAAAAGTAATTTTTAACGTTTTTAGATTTCTTGAAAGATCTTTTCGCGATAAAAATAGGTTCGGGATTGTCGAGATGGATGGATGGGATGCAACTGCACTGATTTCTCTGCAGTCTGATTGCAAAGAAGTCGGGTCATTACTGATTACGAAACAATACACGATTCTCAACTCTTTTTTTTTTTTTTAATTGAGAAATTCTCAACCTCACCATAGCCACTTCATTCAATCTTCAAAATTTCAAATCCCAACGCAATCAGCCTCCATTTTATAAAAGAGAATTAACAGATTGCTCGTGCCTAAAGGCACGTACATGTCTCGAATTATGTGACACAAGCATATTACTTGTGCCTAAAGGCACTCATGAACACATTTAATCTCAATTTTCCAATATTCAAAAAATAAAAATTCACATCAACTCTCTTGTATTCATGACAAATGACACCAAAAAAATTTCCTTCATCAACAATGTATTCAAATAAAAGTCCACCTTAAAAATAGAAAACAAAAATTATTCAACAAACCAACCATTATCATTCAAATTATTCATCATAGTTTGTACGTTGTTTGACTGGTGATAGTGTAATCGTTAGTATTCGTGCGGTCGTAACGGCGCCACGGAATTGCTCCGTCGCGTAATTGAGGCCGAAGCAAGTTGTTTAGAAATGAACTGTCAAGACCCAAGGATATTAAGGATAAGGTCAAGTTTGGTTGTTTGAACAACTATCAAGAATGTCTCCATTTGGTTGAGTGTCGAGGATAAAGACGGGCCTATGCTAATTTCAGCTTAACCTGCTTTGATTGACCCGAGCCCCGTGGGCATTGCCCCTTGTCCTCGACAATCCAACTAGGTAGATTAATAAACCTAGAATAGTTAGCGAAATGACGATCCAAAATCAAATCAGACTTTACAAAAACCCAACATCCTCCTCGACGGGTGTCTTCTTTCTTTTACAGAGTAATTTGTAACGAAGTTTTTCGATCTGTTGCTTATTGTGATCTGCTCCTGAAGTAAGTCTCATTCGAATTGCAAGCCAGTTAAGGCTCTTTCTTCATTCCTTGCATTATTGTTGTCGTTGAAAAAGGCGTAGCGTGGGTCACAAACAACATCTATCGGATAGTTTTCCCGCACAAGCAACATTTTATTAGATAGTTGTCGTTGAGTTTATACCAATCATCTATTTTTTTCCCGGCGATCTTTGAATCGTTGAGCGTGCAAATAGAAACCCCTCCCCGGCCCCCAACTTGCCCACCAACATTGCCAATAGCTTCCCGTCACACTATATCAGATAGTTTCCATGCTCAAGTGGCGGCCATCGTTCTTCGAGGCTCATGTTGAGCCGTTGAAATTTGGCGCTTTCGTCACAAGTAAATTTTTATGGAAATGGCAACCTTGAGGGATGGGCTTGCCCAATGTGGAGCCACCTCTGCACATTAATTGCCTGTAAAGGAGTTTTGGATCGTGCCATCTTGGTGCTATACGTAAGTTTCCGAAGGTGTGCTCAGGTGTTTGTTCAGTAGGTGTGCAAGTTTAGCGGCGTGTTCGGATGTGTGTTCAGCAAGTGTGCAGCTTAGGGGAGGTTATTCAATGCGTTGGGGGCAAGGACAAGTTGTGTCCCAAATCATGAGGCACCACGTGATTTGGGCCATCACTTGTCCTTGCTCTTGGGGCATTGAATAAATCTTTGCTATAAAGTGCCAAATGAAGAGATCAGCTTAGTTTTACAGCTCGTTTGGTACGCGAGAGTTCACGAGAGAAGAAAAGAAACGGGGAGAGAGCTCAATCTCTCCCTCATTTCGAAGGGGAAGAAGGCGAGAGAGGGTGAGAGATGGAGAGAGACCAGAATTCCTCCCAAGGTTAGTTCCATTTCTCGCCAAAAGTGGCGAGATTTCGTGAGAAAAGGGAGCGTGTGATCCACCCCCTTGTCGGATTGACGTCGGACGAGTGGCTGTGCATCGCCGGAGAAGAGAGTACTAGGTTTGCTGGAGATGAGAAGGAGAGAATTTCAGCTCATCGGAGAGTCGCCGGAACTCTACTAGTCGCCTGTGAGAATTTGATTTCTCACTGTTATTTGGATGAGAGGGTGAGAAATCACACCCCTTTCTTTTCTTTTCTCACTAACGAGGGAGAATACATCCCTTTCTTTTCTTTTCTCACCCCTCCATCCAAAGGGGCCGTTAGTCTTTTAGAGGCTTATCATTGTAAAATTCGTGTAGTTTTAGACGACAGAATGATATCGAAATCAACTCGCCTTCAGACTGATACTAAATGCAAATGTTAAAAAACTGGAACATGGGCCAGGAACGGTTTAGATGAATCAACCATATCTTCTTCCGTTTTCTGATCGATCTACTAGAGTACTGTAGTACCACTTCCATTTTAACTCCACTCACTCTTGCATGGAACAATTGATGCATGTATTTTATTGGTTTGAACAATTGGTGTGGTCGATGTGCCTCTAGCATTTTGGTTTTCGAATATCTTTCACCTCTTTGGCATTAAAAGAGATGACACTTTCTCCAATTCACTATTCCGTACGGGACAAAATTATAGTACACATGGTATACCGTAAGTCTAAATTATGACAATTTGTGATTTTCATTATGACAATTTTTAGTTTTCTAATGCATATTTTTTTTGCTAGTTACGACTTCTATTTTAAAATTTACCTGTTGAACAGGTCATTAGCAGGTTATCTATAGTTAAAAAATATTGTTATTATGTAACCATAATTATTCGTACCAGAAACCATGATACTTGTACCCCAACCAAATCTATGTGTATAATATCACAAATTAAATAATGTTACCCACATATGTTATGACAACACCATAAATTAACATTATCTTACCACAATGAGTCGTACCTAAAATTCTTTGACATGTTTGATATTCCGTAACAAAATCAAAATATGTCATACTAGAATCAACAATTGTTATACCCAAACAAAATACATGTGTAAAATACCACAAATTCAGTAAAATAACCAAATTTATTATGACAACACTTAAAATTGTTATTTTCTTACCACAACGTGTCGTATAAAAAAAAAACTTATTTAAATACTACAAATTATACAACAAACCATAATTGTTATGACAATACCATAATTTGGCATTTTCATGCTCACAACTGTCATAGCAAAGAAAATTAATTAAATTATTCCGTAACAAGACCAAAATACCACAAATTCAGTAATATAGCCAAATTTGTTATGACAACACTATAAATTGACGTTTTCATACCCACAACGTGTCATATAAAAAAAATTCAATCTGAATGTTCAGTTAATGATAATTATAAATTATACTTAGCAAAATATCAAACCACAAATTCAATAATATAACCAAATTTGTTATAATAACACCATAAATTGATGTTTTCATAACCATAACGTGTCGTATAAAAAAATTCAATCGGAATGTTCAATTAACGATAGTAATAATCAGCAAAATACCATACTACAAATTCAGTAACATAACCAAATTTGTTATGACAATACCATAAATTGACGTTTCATATCCACAACATGTCGTATGAAAAAAATTCAATTGGAATATTCAGTTAACGATAGTTATAATCAACAAAATACCAAACCATAAATTCAGTAACATAATCAAATTTGTTATGACAGCACTATAAATTAACGTTTTCATACCCATAACATGTCGTATAAAAAAATTCAATCAAAATATTTAGTTAACGATAGGTATAATTGGCAAAATACCATACCATAACTAAACGTCATTAGCGAGTATATTTTTAGAACGATCGATCATAATTGTTAAAATATCAAGTCATACGAGCATTGTCACCAAAATGAGATATCGATAACTGCGTAATCAAAAAAATTTAATGTATCCAGATACAAGAATGAAGTTGATCGCTTATCATTAGACTCTTAATCAAACAAAAAAAATCCCTTTACTATTGAATTCGGGTGCCGATGAAAGGGCTTTCTAAACCCTATCGAGCCAAAAAATTACGTGAATTATTTAATCAACAAATATAATGAAATCAATGATTTTGATCGTCATTATTGTGTCGCGGTTGCAAGTCAACCGTACATTCAGTTACAAGTCTTACGACAGAGAAATTGATTTTATATCAAGTATATTAAATGCACAATTCTAAATTTCTTTTGGTATGACACATTGTGGTAAGAAAATGTCAATTTTTTGTGTTGTCATAACAATTATGGTTATGATATATAATTTGTAATATTTGACAAATGAGGGAGAGGGAGAGAGAATAACTTATTACCTATTGAGCCTTTTTTTATTTTATTAATTGATTTAATAAATGGGTGGTCCGAATTATTCACTTTTAAATCCAAGAGTTTAAAATCATGATGTGTATGATATACCCCCTAATAAGGAGTATGTACCGTAGGACTACCCTTTTGTACGTCAAATCCTTTGGTGAACAACTATTTTGGGACATGAAAAGTAAAAATTAAACAACAAAAAGGCATTGAGATGACTAGAGAATAACTGTATGACTCTTCTGACTAACTTTCTGGAACTGTTTAACATTTTTTCACTATGCAAGATTATTTTCTTGAAAGAATATTTTGTAGTACGGAAAATTTCAAAATGACACATGAATTTTGCACCAAATGTCACAGAGATACATGAATTTAAATTTATTTTAATTAAACACCTATACTAACAAAATCCTCTAATTTAGACACCCAAACTTAAGTTTATTTCAATTAAACACCTGTACTAATAAAATTCTCAAATTTAGACCCCCGTCATTATACTCTGTCCCAAAAATTGCTGATATGGCATCTCCAGCCTGTTTAAGTTGCCCCATTGCACATGTTTCCAACAGAGGACGATACACCCAAGCGAAACCCATAGGCAGACTTCAAGTCTAGGGTTGAAAATATGTGCAATGGGGCAACTTAAACAGGTTAGAGATGCCATGTTAACAATTTTTGGGACGGAGTATAATGGCGGAGGTCTAAATTTGAGAATTTTGTTAGTACAGGTGTTTAATTGAAATAAATTTAAGTTCAGGTGTCTAAATTTGAGAATTTTGTTAGTACGGGTGTTTAATTAAAATAAATTTAAGTTTAGATGTCTCTGTGACATTTGGTATAAAGTTCAGGTGTCATTTTAAAATTTCCCCTTTCTAGTATGACTAAACTTTGTGAGACAAATTCAACATCTGTCCAGAACAGCTATGGGTAAGGATCCACGCCCAAGGGCGCTGCTATTCGCAGCCCTTCATTTTCTCTCATAACCCATTAAAAATTTTCAATTATACTCAACAATTAGTTACTGAAATTGAGATACATTTTCAGCATCCAATTACCGAAATATAATATTTTTTTCAACAGCTATTTACCGAAAATGCATGTTCGGCAGTTATTTACCGAAAGTTGAACATATTTTCGACATGTAGTTACCGAAATATAATCTTGTTTTCAATAGCTATTTACCGAAATGTTATTTATGATTTTCAACAACCACTTACCGAAATATAGTGGGTTATGAGAGAAAATAAAGGGCTGCGAATAGCCACGCCCACTCCGAATTGGAAATAGATTGGTGGTAGTTTATTTACATTGTTTGGACCTTAGTTACGTAATGTGCGTATGTAACTTTTACAAACATCTCAAACTAATGTAAAATTTTCGAGAGCACGAGTGCATGGAGAGTATAGAGAGCCGGAGCGGTCCGCCCTACCAAAGAATTATGTGAGTAATGTTTGGACCATATTGACCTTATAATCTGATGGTTTCTAGACTTCTAGTGGTAGACTGGGAGCAACAATTTGGATAGAAATGATTTTCCAGGGGCCCTTTAGTAAATTAAGCAAACAAGCTTCCCACAGCCTTCAAATTCCTTATCACTTCCTCCTTCGCTTATCGTTCCCTCCTCTCTCCCACCAAACCAAATCAGCCATACCATGGCCTTCTCATCCCTTCAAGCACCCAGCTTTCTCTCTCCTGTCCACAAATCCTCTCTCTCTTACCCTCCTCTCTCTCTAACCCTCTCATTCTCTACCCTCACACCTCCCACCCTCTTCAGTTTCCCCTCCCTTAGAATCAAACATGCCAAAATCCAGTGCAGCAATAAAGAAGCACCACCACAGGTAGATCCCAAGTCCGGTGTCCCAATTTATAAGCCCAAATCCTACGAAGTACTCGTCACTGATGCCGCGATTTCTCTTGCTTATGCCCTTGATGATGGAAAGACCCGCCTCGAAATCGACTTCCCGTACCTTCTTTTTCCTTCTATCATCGTCAAGTAGTGTGTTTGGATTGCATTTATTGGGGTTTTTTGCTTTTTTCTTGGTACCCATTTGTTAGTTCAACTTGTAATTGAGGTTCAACCATTGCCCGTGGCCGTGGTTTGGGTTTTAAGTGAGGTTCTTTGGATAATGAGGGAAGAGAGATAGATAGATAAAGAAATGAGTGTATTTAATTGGAGAGATAACTTATTGGGAACCGTGCGCAGGGAGATGTTGGTTTTAGAGCGAACTCGGTCACTTTTCATACATAGAGCTACAGAATTTTAACCAACTCAATGCTGATAGTGATAAGCATGTTTATGCCTCTATGGTATTGGTAATGGGATTTTCAGAAGATTTTTTCTTTTGATACCCATTTTATAGTTCAGCTTGTGATTGCGTTTCGAGCATTGCTTGCGGTTTTACATGATTCAATGTCGTCAAAAGTAGAGTGAGATAGAGACATTATTTTCGAGCTTGTTAATATGTAGATGCAGTGAAGGAATCAAACTTACAAATAGTTACTTTGCGACAATTGTGAATCGTGAACACTGGTTTGGATTATGGGCAAGCTGTATGCTATGTTTGAGATTTCTTTTTCTGCGGCAAGATCTTAAGTGTGGCAACCAATGCAAGAATAGTCCCTGGAGAAGCATTGGAAACAAATTGTGGTTGAAAGACAATGCTTTAGAGTTATCTTAGATTTTTAGTATCGTTTTGTGTAATACGAATACTTCACTTATGACATTCCTAAAGTTCTTGATTTCCTTCTAGTAACTTGATACTTATAAGATAGAACTTTGCTTGGATATTATATTTGACAGTTAAACTTAATTCAAATTAGCCCTGCTGCTGATTGAGTTGCCATTTCCTGATACCTTCTTATTTTCTGTTTTATCGTTCCTTGTGTGGCTTCATCAGGCCCTTGCCTAGCAACGTTTCTACTTACAAGGTACATTCTTCGTTCTCTCGTTATCTAGTTGCTAATGCTATTACACGTAACATAGGTTATAATGTGCTTCTTTTTCGAAAGTAGCACTGCTTGATTTCGAGGAATTGAATTGGTACTCAATCACCACCTTTTAATTGACAGTCAGTCATTACCTCCTACTGGCATGTCCTCTTTCTCTGGTGCAATCTCGTCATTTATGTTGCATTGGCTTGTTGACAACATATAAAAAACTGGATACATGATTTTATCAAATTCCTTTTATGTGAAGGGATCTTCAGATGACTTTATTGATGCCAACATTCAACTTGCTGTGGCTGTTGTTAGGAAACTTAAAGAAAGAAACAAAACAAGGGTTTGCATTGTAAGAAGAGACTATCAGACTACCTTTCTTTTCATGTGGTTTTTTTTGTACCTCTCACTTCCAAAAGAAAATGAATGTTAATATGTTGTGGTTCCTTGTAGGTGTTTCCTGATCAGCCTGAAAAGCGCAGGGCCTCTGAGCTTTTTAAATCTGCTTTTGACTTGGTAACAATCTGATTCATTCATGGACTTGATACTTATTTTGACATGATTTTCTTTCTCTGTGGTCTGTTTGGGTGTTTAATTCCCCCAAAAAAACAGATTTCTTAGGTTACTGATTTTGTTTTTCAGGTTGATGGCATAACCATAGGTTCCTTGGACGATGTTCCCAGCAGTGGTCCTGTCTCCTCATTCTTCAGATCCATTAGAAAGACCTTGGATTTTGATTTCGAGGATGAAAATGAAGGTTGCTTCTAGACATTCAGATGGATTAGTTTTCTGGATTTTATTAGAAGTTAAGGGCCTAAAGTTGTTAATGCTATAATGGAACCCACAGATTTTTTGCATGAAGAATTTTTTTACAAACAGCCTGTTTGGAACTTGGGGAAAAGAAAGAAAAGGAAAAGGAAACTTTGAGGAAAGCGTGGAGGAAAATTTACTGTGCATCATAGTTTGTTTTATTATTGGTTTCCTGTTTCCTCTCAAACCAAACAAGGGAAAACTATTTTCCTTTCCTTTTCCTTTGGTTCCAAACAACCCCTAAGAGTTACTTGGTTCTGATGGTTTTGATCTAAACATTTTATCTGTCCTTATGAATGCAGCCCGTTGGCAATCAAATGATCCGCCATCACTATATATGTTCATTAACTGCAGTACCCGTGAGCTTGCGGCTATAGAGAAGTATGTGGTATGTCGCATTTGCTTCCACAATATTCTCTGACTTAGTTTGTAACCTGACATGCAAGTTTGGTTTCTGGGTAGATGTTAGGTAAATGTACCACTTGGTCACCTTTTCCCGTCCCATTCGTGAAGTTATTGCTTTTTTGCTTGATTAATTTTCTAAACATTGTGTTGCACACAAATCCTCTTTTAAGTTTGATTTAATTCATTAGTGTGTTCAATGATGTGTCAAATTTCATTTGACATGCAGTACATCGAAAATGATACTCTTTTACCTTTCTCCGTTCCCTTCTTTCCATTTTATGTGCTCTTATAACTACTTACTCCATCATCTGTATATGTAAGTTTACCTGATCTTGGAACTTTGTTGAACTCAAGTCTGGTGTGGGGGTATAAATCTCTATTTTAGTGGGAACAACTTAAGTGCATGTCCTTTCGTACCTAGGTTCTTAATTTGCAACTGTTTGAGAAAGATACGGTGCATAGTTTAGTTGCTCCAGCTAGCACTTTTTCCACCATTGAAATTACTGGTTTTTGTTTGAGTGCATGCCTTCAGGTTGGTCGATTTGTTTTCTTTCATGACCCTGTCTTTTGGATATACAGGAACAGTTTGCTATATCAACCCCTGCCGTTCTTTTTAATCTGGAACTTGACACATTGCGGTATGCTTAATCCTTCGCTACCATCTGGTAGATATTTATTTTCTATGGGAGTTAATTTTCTTTGACGGTAAAAGAATGAAATTTGCAGTTCTGACTTGGGCCTTCTGGGATTTCCAACCAAAGATTTGCATTACCGATTTCTTTCTCAATTTACCCCGGTTTTCTATATCCGAACAAGAGATTATTCTAAGGTATACATTGGGCAGCTTTTAAGTTTTAGGTGGTATTTATGTTGTCCTTTCAATCCAGACCTTATACACTTTTGTCATTTATTATGGAAGACAGTTGCAGTGGCACCTTATATTGTCAACTATAGTGGAGCATTGTTCCGTCAATACCCTGGTGAGAAACGTTTCTTCTAGAACTAAAATTATCACACAAGTTCTATTATGGAGGGAGAAGACAAATAACTTTCGTAGTTTAGGTAATCTTGTTCTTTTCTGGTGTTCTCTTCGGTAGTCCATGAATGTCCTATTTTCATTGGAAATGATGTTCAGTTTTTACGTCTTACAACAACTAATTGGAGCTTTAAATTCTGCGACTAAACCTTTCTTTCTTAGGTAATCAATGAGGGTCACCTCCTTTTGATGTTGTTTAGGTGTGATTAATAAATTTCCACTGGTGGAAGTTTTAGTGATTTCTCTCATTGTGAGAACATGCACCACCATTTTAACCTAACAGAGGGTTTCAGTTTTACATGTGCCTGGTCTGTAGAATGGTGTACAATCCAAAGTCTACCTCGTATAGCCAAAGTCTACCTTGTTATTGAAGCAGGGTGGAAGTGGTGAAGCTATGCTCAAATTAGATATGTCCGCTTGTGAATTTGGCATGTTACGGTGGTGAATTAGCCTTGACATTTGGCATAATCGTCGCTTTTATGGTTATGCCATCTCCAGATGTCTTTAAGGGATAAATTGATTCCATTTTGTGTTAATAATCATCCCCCGCCCATACCCCCAATGATTGGGGACTAGATGGGTTATGTTATGTTGTTGTTGTTGTAATCTAACGGTTTTGCTTACCTCTGCCTAGTAGGCGGAGAATAATATACACATGATTCCAAATAAGTTCGGATATCAATGCATATATCACGGATATTAATACACTTTCACAATATCAATACACCTTTCTCGGATATCAATGCACTTTTTACCTATTATCCTACACCCTTTAGGTGGATGTTAGAATAATCCATAATCTAATACATCCAGGTGATGGAATCAATGTATATCAAACGTAGGTCGACCACAGAGGCATGTAGTACAAAGCAAATGAATGGTGTAAATCATAACATCCGGGTGATGGAATCAATGTATATCAAATGTAGGTCGACCGCAGAGGCATGTAGTACAAAGCAAATGAATGGTGTAAATCATAACTCTTGAACTTTATTAGTCATTTTCTGTTTATTAGGGAATATTATTATGGTTCATAACGAAGTTTAGTTATTATACAAAGTTTAGTTACTACATTGCTAGGTTTGGTTTTCCTTTCTACATGTCATCGATACCCGATAAAAGATTTAGTGATGGCTAACTTGGAAGAACATCAACATCATCATTCTTTGCCTCGAGTTCTTTCAGGGCCTTGGCAGGTGATGCTGAAACAAGCAGATGGTTCTTATGCTTGCGTGGCTGAGAGCTCAACTCGCTTCACGCTGGGCGAAGTAATTACACATACTCTCTTTTCCCACTCCATTTAAAACGTGGTTTACAAGTTTGGTCTACAATTAAACTAATATTTGGCTATGCCACAGACGAAGGAAGAACTGTTGAGGGTTTTGGGACTGCAGGAGGAAGAAGGAAGTTCACTTCAATTTCTTCGAAGAGGCTACAAGGTTCTACCAATTGAGTTATTTATATGGAACTTGCGACTTCCTTTCAAATTTGTTGTTGCAAATATATTCTGTGTCTGGAAACTTCTGGTTAAAAAACCGCCAGCATTCACAACCTGATATGATAATGCAGACCTCGACGTGGTGGGAAGAAGGGGTCGATTTGGAGTTATCTTCTGCATGGCGTACTTAAGCAGCAACAACGGAAACAACAAGAGTGACTTCTGGAAGAGAGCGGGAATGAAATATAAAGGGATCACGGATGCAACATCAGATGATACTCTTGAACCGCTGGTTGGAAGTTAGTGTTAGATCATTTTTCCTGTATAGTATCTTGTACTCTATCTTGTATATCAAAGCAAACTGACATACATGAAAATTCGACGATGTACTATTCTTTTTTGGCACTCTCACAAATCCAATTGATGATCAAGTTGTGTTTCTAATGCAAATTTATAGTATGCCCTTCGGTACATAAAGTATGCCCTTCGGTACATAAAACCACGGTATGTCAAATCACACAACTCATAGTGCATGAAACATGTGTCATTGGATTTTCAGCTTTGCATTACCTGATCAGCTATTGTATGAGGAGAAAAAAGTAGTGGAAAATCTGGAATAGTTTTCAGTTGGATCGGAGGGAACAAATGCATGATCTTGCTCAGCTGAGTATTCTTCAATAATTTTGTCAAATCAGGTGAAAAAATTATGACTCTTCTTCCTCACAGAGTCTTGGTGGATGGCAATCCCTTAAGCGACAATCACCGTCTTTGGCTAGGAGGAACGTATCAAAATGACTAGACCAGAACGTCTGCAGCTAGAGGCCTCGTGTTCACTGATTGAATTAGTCAAATCTGTTCCAGAATACTGATGCACTAGTTGCTCCCTCTATCAAAGATGGGAGGGACACCAATGGAAACTAAAGGGCTTTAACTGAGTTGAAAGTAGACTTCTTTGCTTTTGACTCTCCTAGAGTTATAAGAAAAGTCACTAATGGATGCCTTCAATCTGAAGAGTCTGAAGAGCTAGGGTCCGTGACCCATGATACCTAGCAGAAAATGAGATCCATTGTGGGGCCCCCCTATGCAAAGTTTGGGACTCAAACTAAGTTCCATCTGAATTCAACCTTCATGTTGCTTTCTGTCAAAAATTCTTTCGAACTTCTCCAACAAATCAAATAAAAATTACTGTACCTATCACAAATCGGCACAATTTATCGCCATACAATCACCGCGTCTCAAGTTATTGCTTCCATAATGTAAATTGAAAACTTCAAAAATAAGAGAAGTCTAAACACTCAAAGTTAACTACTACCATAGTGTTTTACAAGGCCTGTATCGTCTGCTCTTTCCAGTAAAAATACAAAACATCGTTTCGTTGTACTTTTTTTTTCTTACAGATAGAAAAGGTACATCGATCAATGTGCGACATCTGCAGCAAAGTCAGGTTCCGGAGGTTTCTGCAGCGCCACCAAGCTCGTCACGCCTACTGAGCTCCGATTCCTATGGATCCCGCGAAGAGCATTCGCAGCAAACCGTGATGCTAGTATTGTTGCACCAAAACTCGACCCATTATCCACAATGAACCCACTTTCTTCATCTTCCATCTCTTCATCTTCCATTTCTTCACTACGACGAAGCTCCACCATTTTCCTCCTGGAATACCGCCGCCAAGCCGCTTGTATGAAGGAGGCAGCCCAAGTTCTCCACTGCTGCGAGTAGAACCGGAAAGTGTGCTGCACTTGTCTGCTGTGAAGCCGCCTGAACTGGCTTGTGATGAATTTTAGCTCATCTGCTATTAGAGCAAATGCCTCCACCTCTGTCAAAGACTTCACGGTACGGGTGGACGGCGGTAAGTTGGAACCGGCTTTAGGATCCAGTGCCCACGTTAGGAGCTCTTCCCCACAGAAGTCACCTTCTTTCAAGAAACCTCGGTTGAAAAACCCGCTCCTCCCACCGTCTGTGGTTACACTCTCCAGGCGGCCACGTATAATGAATAGCATCTCGTCCACTGGGTCCCCTTCCCGAAGGACGTAGGTGTTATCAGTGTATAAACTCGGTTTCAGTCGCTCGCAAATGGCGTCGAGCAACCCCTCATCCATGTTTGCAAATAGGGGAACCTGGAAAATCCAACGTATGAACCTATAATACTGGAATGTATTTCTGGAAAATCAACCAAATGAAGTGAAAGCAAAAAACCGATACTGTTAGAATTGATTGACAATTGAAAACTAGATATTGACTAAACAAGATTATTTCTTCTTGTTCTGGCATTAAGTGTTAGAACAAGTTGCTTTGATGAATCTGAATTTGTGACTTTAAGTTCCAATGAATCAACCCCATACATCGTTAGAACGCCAGTGGGTTGTAGCTCTGCCGTTGAAAACACTTACCCTTCTAACCAGATTCAAACAGAGATGTCGCTTGATATCCCTCCTGAGGTCTTTTGGTAGGTTCTGGACCAGGATTTCTTCATCAACTCCTCTTGTTTCCAGCCACTTATACTGATCATAGCGCCGTACTCTTTCTCTGAGTTCTTGAGGGAGCAATCTATGATGCATCCACTGCTCTGAATCGCGCCTCTTAATTCTCATCTCCTCAAGCCGAACCGTGAGTGACTGAAGGTAGGTCTGTTGCAATCATAACACACTCCAGAACTCAGGCAATGGCATAAATAGTTTTAAGTTCCAATGGTAACCAAATTATCCAATGGAAATTGACAGTAGTTTGTAACAATGGAGTTTAAGCTCTTAGACTGCTTAAATATACAACCTAGGAAACATAACAAATGTTATGAAAATTCTTCTATTGTTTTGACCTGGCTCAGTCAAATTGATGGAGCATGTTATTCGAAAAAATTGTCAAAACCCATGTTTATTAGTCAATAATTATGGAACTTCATATTTGTTGTGCGATATAGAAATCACTACGGTATGGTCCCTTAATCCATGCTGTACAACACCAGGTTTTTAAACATTTCTGAAAAACAAAAGGGGTTTAACTGAAGTTGTTTGAGCAGATGAGATATTCTCTAAGGTCCACAAAGAACTTTTACTCAAAGTGAAGAACTTCAACAATTTATGTGAAAGCTTGAACTTCAGAACCATATTCATAAAAAATAGGATTGAAGCAAGAAATCAGTTCCTACATGAGAATTTTGCGATAACATCAGCATGGTTTCAAAAAAAATAGCAAGGGAATCAGTTAAATATAAAAATACTGAAGGAAATTTACAAACCACCGCAAGCTTTGTCAGCCACAATAAAATAAGAGAATTCCAACACAATATCGATCAAAATCAATGAAACCCCTGGAGTCATTTTTGCACACACCTGCATGTTGCCAATCAGAAGAGCAAAGAGAATGAGGCCAAATATGGCAATGGAGATGGAAAAGAGAACCTCTGCAGGATAGGTACTGGTTATGAGCCCCTGGCCAAGTGTACTGCAAGAAGAGAAATAGAAAACCAGTTAAACTTAATGACTCTATGGACACCAATTAAATGGGCAACTTAGCACTATCAGCCATGAGAGCATTAGCAAAACTGAAGACGATGTTAGATAGAGAGTGGAACTAAAAACTACCCAATCAATCAAATTTGGAAAATGATTGTGTGATAAGTAGACAAATTACTGCATAGCCTATTAGAAGAGTCATGTCAAACTCCACAATGGAAAAAAAAAGGTGCAGAGAAAGCTGCAATAGACTAATCTAGGCTCGAGAAAAGAAGCGTTTTTGTTTGTAGACTCATTGGAAGCTGAGATCTGCGAAGGTAGCTTGCCTTAAATTCTGTAGACCCCACCACAAACAGTAACAATATTTTGAGAAGAAATCATCAGATGAAACAATTCCAGATTCTAAGGCTTGTGCATAGATGCCATAATTAAATGGTGGATCATCGTCAACAACAGCACATTTTGAATCAAGAACATTTTGGCTGATGCTTTCCCAGTCCTTGTAACCTTCGACGTCATCATTTTGGCAATACAAGAACTTTGTAGAACATTTTCCACTATCTATGCAAGCTTCCTCCCAGCATGCATCAGTACGTTCAACAGCAAATAGGTACCAGAAAGCTCCAAGTATCTGAAAGAACAAAAAAGTAACTGTAATTATGTAATTCCTCTTCACTGCTTAAGAGCACTAAAGTTTATTGAAGGCAATAGTTCTTCAAAAAGAACAGGCAATAACTAATACTCATCAGTGGGATTTTTCAATGACCTACTTTCAGTGAGTTTGTCCATTATATTTTGAACAAGTTTTCCCTACCAGTTACGTGAGTTACCTGTAATATCTAAAAAATGAGAAGCAGGTGATGCAGTCAACTATAATGACCATGTTTAGAATCAGTTGTGAAGCTACTTACATGGCTAGCAAGCATAAACCACAACAAATAGTATGCAGCACCAGCCCAAGCAGTTTCAGCAAAGACACCCGCCGACTTTTTGAGCTCTGAAGTTAATGGGACAAGCCTTAAAAACCTTGGAATATACTGAAGAAAGATGATCACCAGTAGTGCATGTTTTGTACCCAAGACATCTGAACCTTTTTGTTGCTGCATAAACTTCCACACTACAATCTGCACATAATGAGCAGTTAGAAGGATAGAAAGACGTAACTTGTGATCTCAAACCTAGAATTCAACAATTGTTAGATTTCCATTGGTGTAATTTTAACGCTCAGCTCTATTTGACATTTATTGTTTCTCGAGCTGATCAATATGAAAGAGAAAATTCATGTATGTCCACGTATATGCATGTAATCTTCACATTTGTAGCACGAGCATCGAACCTGTGGTAGAGGTAGCACTGACAGAAGATCAACAATGAAGTACCGCTGTAAATATCTCGTTGCTATTTGTGCCGGATCAATCACCAGTTCACCACGTCCAAAAACACGAGATGATGGTGCAATATAAGCTGTCCGGAATTGGAGACCCATGCGTATAAGGTAGAAAGCATCTATCATAGTCCTCAAAGTTGTAATCGTGTGTGCTAATTTTGAATCTATACCAAGGCAACGTTTGTCAAGATCGAAAACTGGAAGATAGAAAAACAAAGGATCCACTGACACGGCAATAATACATGATATGACCAAAAGCTTGTTCCAAAATACAAGAGACTTGTCTTGAGGATCAAAAATCTTTTTCTGAGACACCTTGAGATCTTCTGGGAAAACTGCCCGGCTGACTCCAGTTTTTAGTGTACGGCCAAACATCCTCAGTCCTTCAGATCCTCTTTTCACTCCTACCCTAAACGACTTTGAAGCATTATTCTTTGGACGACCAGCTGTGGTCAGTCCCTCTATGCTAAATCCACATCTCTTCATTCCCCCAATATCAGATGAAAATGACAAGTTAGAATCCGATTCCTCCAACCTACAATTACAAGAAATGGAAGTGCCAAGACATACCAAAATTAGATACCAAATTAACAGGAACCCTGGTGCTAAAATTGAATGAGGAAAAAGTACAATATTCCGACCAAGTCATTTATTTTATGTGTTCATTAGTTGGAGAGAAAAATAAGTGACATTCAAGTCACCAACATTATTCTTTTTTTTGGATTGATACCACCAAACGAAAACCACATACATGTTGGATTCTGATATCGCCAGAGTTATGAGATTATGGATTTTGAATGACAACCTCGATGGCCACATGCAGCAACTTACTTGCACCTTGAAACATCAGTTCTGAATATGGATTATAAGTTTGCGGGTCTAATTATCATCCCAAACTGGATACACGTGTGAGCATGTAATGAAAGGAAACGTCACAAGGCTGTCAATGTCATTGCTCAAACCTAAAAATAGATCAATACTAGAGCGAAAAAAGAACTCAGTATTCTTGAAATATAAGGACAACTTGTTTTGGCATTCTCAAGTAATTTGATAACTAGCAAGGTATATAAATCATCAAAACATGCTGGGAAATCCCAAGAAGCTTATCGTCTAAGAGTTATTGTACTGTCCACGACAATCTCAACAGTAAATACTAACTTAGATATCTATAAAGCAAGGTTATAACGCTTGTACAACTTGTAACACTATTAATGAAGTTCTTCGCATTCACCGTTTCAAAATTTTATGCAGCCTCAGTAACTGAGTTCCTTAAAAATGAGAGGAAATGTGACAAGAAGACAGAAAGAACCAAAGCAGTGCATACTACTTGGCAGTCATAACTTTTCATGTTCAAGGGGATTAATACATCCAAGAACCATCATTTACCAAAAAAATTACATCCAAGAACAAGTTCTTTAAAAAAAAACTTATGAGCTTGTGACACAAGAATCAATGTCACATCATACCTTACGAATTTTTCTCTCCGGCCATCCATCAACTGTGATTTATGACCAGAATCAAACATTTTGCAAAACAAATTGCATAAGTAACCAGCATGAGATTATCTCAGCATCAGCATCCTCCAGAGAATTCAAGTCTCACAGACAAATACTTCCACAAGAAAACGGGACATCGAGTACCAAATAAATGGGTACCCAGTGCTGCAAAATGAAACATTTGGATACTGTCATGTTGACCCTATACACATTAAACACCTCTCGTCCTGCCGTGAGCCCCAACTAGCCCCAGATTCATAAATATCTCTGTCTTTTTATCACTACTAAATCATCAAATGGCTAACATGCATCAACATCGAAAAACATACAGACGATGATATGTTTGAAGAAACTGCTTACGGTGTTCACATAACAGAACACGCTCAATCTACATAACTCGCAAAAAGATTGAAAGTTTGAAGATTTTTCATACAAGACAAATGCTGATTTTGTGAATCTTTCCATATCAGCCATTGAGGACCCATATACCAGGCATAGCGTTTTCCTAGCCAAAAACAGTTCGATCTTGGGCCGCTATGCCTTCTAACCAAACGGCGAGTATGCAATACCCTTAAATATATAGTCCAATCCAATTTTCATATCTGATCAAACAAACACGGCTCAGAGCCAAATAGACAAGACAAATAACATTTTCAGACATTTTTTTGTTCTAAATTCCGTGATTGAAGAAATATCTGAACAAATAAAAACCGACAAGAGTCTAGAGGTTTGTTCATGGGATAGATGATACAAAAGGAACAACACATTGTAAAGCAATTAATTGAAGATCCCATTTTTCGAAATATTCCAATCAATGCAATGCAGAACAAATCCATTTAATCTCCATTATACACCCTGAACGACCAAAAGATACGTGATTCTGTGAAATCAAATGGAATAAATAAAGGAGGAGATTTGACTCACGGAGAAATTCTTGAATTTGGTTCTCCAATATTCGTCCACAAAAGAAACAAAGAAAGGGGAAATTAGGGTTTGCATTTGATGGACAGAAAGTTGCAGTCTTGCCTATTTTTAGACAGGAAAACGCGCGGAATAGGGACAGAGGCATGAAGATGGAGCTTTTGCACGCAGTGTTGTCAAAATAACAGGATTTTTCATTATTTCTAATCGTTAATACTTAATAGTGTATAAATATAAGAGGTCTTAACGGGGGGCTCCATTAACCGTTTTACCGGTTTTATATCAATTAATTTAGACCTAGTTTTAAAAAAAAAAAACGTGGGCTTTTTTTTGTTGTACTTATTTAATTTTTTTATTTTGGTTGTTTTGCGTCAAATTTTTATGAATTATTAATTTGTTTTGACGAGAGAATTCAGAAAAGTAAAAAAAAAGAAGAACTTTTACCTTTATTTTTTAAAAAAAAAATTCAAAATTTAGCACATTCGAAACCAAGATTGAAGAGTGTTTGCCTCCTTTTTCAAAACAACAAATAGTGGTAAATTTCAGAGACACCCCTTATACTTTGCCCGATTTTCAACTACACCCCCCTCCACTTCATTTTTAAACACTTACACCCCTTGTACATTAGACTAGTTTGGAACTGTTAAAAATTCCGTCAAAAAAGTAACAGAAAAACAGCTAATGACCTGATGGGGGAGCTTTCCCTCCTAAAATAATTCTATAAGACCAATATGCCAACCTTTTACATCCTATGTACCCTATTTCTCCTGTTCACATTTAAGAAAAGAATGGAAGCCAGCTCGGACATCGACTAGAGACTCCCCGCGGCAAATGCGATTAGTCCCCCACTAGTGACGTAATGATCTTGTACTGTCAGTAGCCACCGCACTCAGCCTGGCCACCACCTGGGCCATGCACGCCCGCGACGGCCTGTATCTTCTCACTACTACACTGTTGTTGTCACCTTTGATTTTGTGGTTTTTTTGATGGACCGAAGTGGAGGGAGGGTATGACGTGGTGGGGATTGGGTGCCACGGGGTCGCATCGGAGATCAACCTGGGGTTGCGTTGGTGAGTCAAGCTAGGGAGTGGAGAGAGATAATTTGATTTGGGTTTGGTAAACTAATAGAGTTTTTTTAATCTATTGATCGATTTTGACTGTGAATCAAGATCCCAATATTTCATCGAAGTATATTTTGTTTTTTAAGTTTCCTTTTCCCTTTGCGTTTCAGATTCTTTTGTACATAAATTTTCTGTTTGCATGAACCGTGAACAAAATTATTTGTTTGGGTTGGCTTATGTTGAAATGGGTTTTTCCTTGTGCTAAAGATGAGTTTCTCATGCGTGTGTGGGGAGAGAGAGAGAGAGAGAGAGAGAGAGAGAGAGAGAGGTGGCTGATAAAGATCTCATAACTATTTTTTTATTTGCTTTTTAGTTTTCACTTTTCGAACGTTTCAATAGTTAAATTATTTGGTAAAGGTTTAGATTCAACCGTCGAATGTGCTTTGGAAATTGAGTTTCAATTCTTAGGGCCTGTTTGGCGTCTTCATTATTGCATTTTCGATTTCTCATTTTTGCATTTTGATTGTTTGGCACCCTAATTCTAGAACTCATTCTATCAGAACTCATTCACTGATTTTTACTTTAGACCCCAGAAGTCAAAATGAGGTCTAGAGGTCCTTTTTGCATTTTTTAGTTTTCCCATTTTATGTTCAATTACCAAAATACCCTTATTCTTTTTAGGTATTTACCAGTACTTTTAGGTATTCTGTGTGTTTGTTGTTATGAGCTTAGTGAATTGTTTAATTAACTTAATGATTTTTTATTTCAAACATTACTTACATGGTAATATTTATTTATTCTAAACTACCAAATAAAAAAATCAAGACTCGAAGTTATGGGATATTTCTTAAGTGCAATACCCAAAAAAATTATTCCCCTAAAAATTCATCAACATAAATTTAATCAAATGAAAAAATATTATTCATACATCTTTTAACACAATAATAAAGAACTAAGGGCAACATGGTAAAAAATCAACCCATTATTCATTCTCATAATTTATTTACCAAACACTACTCCTGTTACAAAATGTATTCTGCACATATCATCCAAACACTCCTACTATATTCAAAATACATTCTGACCATAATCCAAAAAGCCAAAAAATCAAAAAACTAGAAATGAAAAGCCAAAAAGTAGGCTCCCAAACACCCCCTTAGTTGTTTGCTTGAAATGGGTGTTGGGGCTTGATACATATGTACATAAATTAAAAAGAGGGCAAAAGGGAAAGAAAAAGGGGAGGAGGGTCAAGGGTTTTTTTTTTTTCTCTTCTTCTTGGATTAAGTTTGTCCATTATAGTATTTGGAACAAGATTTGGAATAGGCCACAGTAATGTGAGTTAACCGTAATATCAAACGAACGAGAAGCAGATGCAGTCAACTATAATGATCATGTTTAATTGTTTAGAATCAGTTGTCCAAACAAGTGAAAGGATTCTCCTTTCTTTTCTTTTCTCAATTACTCACTATCAAAGGGACTGTTAGATTTTCAATTAAAGAATCTGTACCATAAGTGGATCATTATGAATGACTACAAGCTAACTGGAGTCTGGATACATCCCCTTGAGTAGCTTTGAAACACTTTCGACCAATACTTCATCGCATATTAGGCAATCCCATGACAAGCATTCCCCTGAAAGCCATCACTTGCTTAAACCAGACCAGCCACCTCTCAAATGCTATCTACCCGAGTTTATCTGTACCAGTTTCTCCGGTGCATTTTCGACCACTAGATCACGTGGGAATCTTCTCATGTCTCAAGATTCTCATGCAATCCAATGACCAGAAATGTACTGCAGAGGATTTGAACTTCACCAACCATGCCCCAAGCAACGGCTGGAATCCTTACTTGACATCTCACTTGCAGTTGCAGCCAGAGGGTTTCAAAGAGTTAAAACATTTTCAGCACCCATCACATTCATGCGGATATGCAGTCCAATTACCTTGGATCCTCACAGTGTCCTATAAATCTGCAGACAGCAGTTTTAAGTTACATGTGTCCCCTTTCTTGGCTGCTTATGCGTCCTTTTCTTCTAATTACACTGATTTTCCCACGATGTATCCGAGTACCTTTCTTAAGGTTTCTCAAGATTCTGAATGGTTTTTCTTCTTCTCCACTTTGACGAATGGTGTGTTGCACTGGTTCGCTCAAAAGCTTCTTTAGCTTTGGGTCATCTAACATGCCACTCAATATCATCTCACCATACAATTCTCTAGCCTTGATCACCGACCCACATGTTGCTAAGCCCTCAACTAATAAAGCATAATGAGCAGAATCAGGTACTACCTCATACCGCTTCATTTCCTCCCAAATCCTCAATGCATATTCAGGCTGCTTCAATTTTAAGAACTTACAAAAAGTCAACAGAAAGGAATCCCGGTTTGGACCAAGACCGGTTTTCTTCATATGGTTAAGAAATTCCAACGTGACATCCACACTTGCACCCTTGAGAAACGCATGATATGTCTCAATCGTTGGGCTCACACCCTCTGCTATCATGGTGGCCAGTGTATTTCTTGCCTCCTCCAGCTTTGATGCTTCGCACAGAGGAACTATCATGGAGTTGTAAGTAGTGGAATCAGGTTTGACACCAGATTCTTTCATTTTGTCCAAAACTTTAAGAGCTTCATCCAGGCAATTCTCATGCGTAAGTACATATAACAGAGAGTTGTACACCTTAATGCCCGGGACCCAACCCCTTTTCTTCATCTCATCGTACAGTCTCAGTGAATCAAAGAGATTCCCAACTTTTGAGAAGCAGGATATCATGTGTGTATAAGAAGTTGCATCTGGTGTAATACAGCACTTGGACATTTCTCTCCAGATTCTTTTTGCTTCAAATAAATCAAGACATATATTACACCACCCATTTAGAATTATGTTAAAGCCCTCGGTTTCCAAAGGGAAGAGCTTCCTATTAAGCAGCATAAACTCCTCAGCTTCTTCGATGTTTCCATGTTTGCAGAGAGAAGTCAAAAGTGTGTGGAATGCTATCGTATCCGGAGTCATTCGGAACTTCTCCATAAGCTGGAACGTCTGTATTGCCTTGCCTGGGTCATTTGCAGCCGTGTACCTATCACAACAGATAATAGATAACAAGCTAAGAACCTCAAAAGTAGTGTTGTTCAATTCCTAGGGGCCTACAATGGTTACTCATAGACAACTTCAAAAATAATGGCAACCCTTCCTCATTGAAAATTGTGTAAAAAGTATTATAAAGCAGAGAAAAAAAAAAACCAAGTCTCTGATGAAACCTATGCTCAAGCGCAGTAGTGAAGCTGCCAGGGGTGAGTATCTATCAAGGTAAGGAAGAGCCAATCCTAACTTCGGAATCATAGAAGCTTCATAAAATTCACAATAAGGAAACGAAAACAAGTAGCAGATAACATCGAAATGGTCCATGAGGGCACAGTATCAACTGAAAGTATCATGGTCAGAAGCATCTACAAACAAAGAGAAACACAAGTCCAGCCTATCTTCAAAAGACTCAAACTCCTTATGTAAATTTGCAACTTCTGTGCGATCTGATTGGAAAAGAAACAAATGAATGTTCAGACCACATTCTGAATCCAATATACACAGCTTCCAAGCTATTTGATCCAAACACATAAAGGCGTTTCAATCCAGAACTGAATTCAAGGATGAGAGAATGACAGTTGGTGCTTCAACCAACAATAAACTCAAATAGAAGTTGAACACCATCCTATGAAAATTGATTCATACAGGAGACTTCAGGGTTTCATGCAACTATGCAAGTTCCAAGAAATAGAAGCGGGCATTTTCGGAACGTGAAGTCCAGAGTTTTGCCACGTGAGGCCTTCATCTGGGCATATTAAAGAATAAAGAGAATAACATGTTTTGCAAACACATAGTAGCTCATATATAAAATATCTCAAAGCAAATGACCAACATTTCCACAATTCAACCAAGACTAACTCAGAAGGATCAAATGCAATGCTCAAAGCAGTAAAACTTGTATTGAGCACTATCGCCCGTGTTACCTAGCCAGTATAACTCTATAACCCTCACATAGTGAACTGCATAACTATCAAGCACGCATCTTTTCAAATTCACCAAGTCCTTTCTTTTCTTTTTCAGAGAAAAATATCTTTTACCTATCCATCAGGACAAGCATTGTCCTTCGTGTATCCATCGAAGACCGATGCAAGTCTCGAATCAAGCACCAAGCAGTACTGAACTTTTTGTGGTTACCCAATACCCATACCATCAAATCCCACACTTTTCCCCGCAAACAACCACATTTTTCGCCCCATTTGAAAACCAAGAACGCCAACTTCCATTCCTCTCTCAAATCCCAAATCGCCAGATACACCAACTCTTCTTTCGGTTCGACACCCGCCTTGTCAAGAACCTCAATTGCTTCCTCTTTGGAGGAAAACTGGTCGGCCTTCTCGATCGCTTCGACCAATTTACGGACACCCAATTGGAAATGATGGGTTTTCTCATTGGTGCATTTATTGAAGTCGATTGGGTCGTGGAGAGTTTGGTCGCGGGAGGGTTGGAGTGAAGAGAAATGGGGGATTTGGGGGATGGGGCGGGAAAGGACGAGACCTGTTTGTTGAAATGCCTGAGAGAGGTGGTGTACTTGATTTGAAGGGGAGAGAAGGGGAAGTGATGGTTGAGGAAGTGAGTGGAAGGGGAAGGAAAGGAAGTGTTTGGGATGCGTTCTCTGGAGCCTCCTAGCAATGGTGAGGAGTGCCATCATTTGTTGTCAAGACTGTGAATGGCGTTCTTTCTCACTAAACCTCGTCATCTTCTTGTGAGATTGGCTAAGGCCCCGTTCCGGACACCTTCTTAAAAAAATAGTATTCCCTCTGTTTCTAAATGAGAGTCTCTCTCTGGAATTCCAACATTTTTAGGGAACATGTAATCATTACATCTACTTTCCACCATTACTCCTATACTCTACCTATTTTGCACATTTTGTATTCAAATAAAATGAACACTTTTAGAATTTTATCAAATTTTCACTTCTATTTTTGGAAAGGGACAATCATTTTGAAACATTCCAAAATGGAATAAGGGAATCTCAATTTGGAACGGAGGGAGTAGTAAGTACTTATTTTGTCACTTCTCATTCAAAAAATAAGAAGGGTCATTCCACAAAACCCAAATAAAAAGTTGCTTTAACATTTTCAAACTCAAAAATAATGTAAATGAAAAAAAAATTCAATTTAGTTTGAAAAAAAATTGAATTTTTTTTGCACCGTATTAAAGATTTAAATGAGATCTATCAAACAAAATCCATAGTGGTAGGAAAATTATTTGCGTAAACATATGATTTTTTAGTTTGAAGTTGCCTTATACAAAAAAATAAGACTGTTGCTATGATAATGGGCGTCGGCGGAGGGAAATCGTACTGCCGACCGCGCCGGGCCGTCTCTGGCCACCGGACGGCCGATCCGAGCCGTCCAAAAATTCTACTGTAAAAAGAACAAACCAAGGGGGCTAGGGTGGGAATCAACGGCATCTGAGGTGTGTATGGTGCTTGATCAGAGCACCCACTTTCCGTGTATATATGATCAAGCACCCTACACGGAAAAGAGGTGCTCAGATCAAGCATCCTACACACCTCGGATACCGTTGATTCCCACAAGTGCCCCCTCGGTTTTTTTTTTAGAATTTTTGGACGGTTCGGGTCGTCCGTCCGGTGGCCGGAGACGGCCCGGTGCAACCGCCGGTACGATTTCCCTCCCGGCCGGTTGGTACCTATATAAATTCTTCCAAAAAAAGTACCAACTTTCTTATTTTTAAAAAACAAGCCTTCTTATTGCACAAAAAATAAGTTCTTATTGTGTTTCTGGAACGGGGCCTAAGAACAATTTAAGTACGCGTACATACACTTACAAAGGATAGGCCTAAGCGAGGCTCACTTTCTTTGTGAGTGTGTATATTCATGTGTGGTTATAGTATTGTTGTGGGTGAAAAAGAGCAATCAAAATTTTTTTTTTGTACTTTTTTTTTTCATCTCTTATCAAAATACTTCCCGCTAAGGAAATAAATATTTGTTTTTTAAATTAAAGATAATGTATTATTAGAAAATAATCAATATCCTAAACCAGAAAAAAAATTTACTTAAAAAAATAAGAATTTTATTGAAACAAAGTTTTAAAGGATCGAGCCGAGCTCGGCTCATGAAAACTTATTTTAGTGAGAAATAAATATTTATTTTAGTTAGTGAAATGAGACTTTAGTAATTCAACAGAGCTCGAGCTCTAATTTTAAATTTGTTTACTAAACGAGCTGAGCTCAACACAAAAAGCTCGACTCGGCTCACAAAAGTTTGCATCATTTATAGTCTCCGTACGTTCAAGGAGGCTCCCTAGGCAAATTATGTTCGGACTTGTTTACAAACGAGCCGAACTCGAACTCTGCCAGCTCGGCTTGGCCGATTTGCATGATTGCATCCCTACCACCTTCTAATTTTCTCACAGGGGAACTTCCTAACAGATCTAGGGTTCTAATTAGGGAGGTTGAGACAAAGAGAGGGTTGTAGGTGTGAATTGAAGGAATTGGAGAAATGGTTAGCGAGACGAAGAGCAGTAATGGAGGTAACGCGGGAGGAGGAGGGTTTAGGGCAAAAATGGATCATGTCCTTTACAGTGGTGAAAAGAAGCACGTGTTCGCCGGAATTCTCATAATCGGCGCCGTCTTTGCTGTCCCCTGGTTCCTCATGACCCGAGGTTCGTCTCTTCTTCCTCTATCTATAACATGCGGGTGTAAAAGCGTTTTTTTTTTCCCCTGATTCTTCTTCTATTCCCTTGATTCCTTACATATCACCTATTTCATTGTAGTGGATGTGGGTTTTTTTTTGTATTTTGGGATTTGAACAATAGAATTACATTCTCAAGTAGGGTGTATTTGTCTCCTGGAAACCTAAATGACAGGAGCTTAGATTTGGTTTTGGGGGGAGTATTGAGAAATTGGCAACTCAACAGATACACAACTGTGAAGAACAATAAAGATACGAGACAGAAAACACTACACATAGGTTTTTACGTGGTTCCTCAACTGTGAGGTTGGCTGCATCCAAGGCTCACAGCAGTTTCCACTATGTATCAAATTAAGAGTGGATTCCACAGGTAACATCGGCTGTGTATAGCAAGTGTCTATAACATATGTTACATTAACATCACCAATCACCGTAATACCACTAGGGGTCTAGGTCGAACCCTGAATAGTCAGCGAAAGCAAACCAAATCAACTAAGGCTTCACAAGCCCAACGGGGAGAAGTTTTGAGATTGTGGGCAAGAAACCACATTGGTTTGGAGATAGAGGTACCTTTATGTGCACCCAGGTCACTGTGGATTTTGCAGACTATCAACTTTGAGTTGGGTAAGCTACATAGGTGCAATACTAGTGGCAAAAAGTTCAAAGAAAGAAAAGAAGCAGACAACCTGTTTTATTAGTTGTGTTTCTTGATTCAGATTCACAATTTCCTCAAAATAATGGCTAGAGATCATTTGCATTCTGTGGAGTTTGGGTTATATTCTCTTTCCGTTGCTACCAAAAAGAAACAATAGCATGACAAGAAATCTGTATTCTTTGTTGTGGATAGATCACTGAGTAATGGGGAACAACAAGGTATTTATGGCTTCTACAAAGGCATCAGTTGGATTGAGGTTGAGTGATTTTGTATAGCAATGGGAGGGCTATATAGGAGTATATCTATATCTAGAACGTACAATAACCCGCAATTTTGAATTTGCAATTATTGGGAGTTCTATAGGTCCTCCATGATATACGTGGAGCATGATGAGGTTGCTGATATATTACTTGGACTTTTTGCGACTGTGCAACTTCTAAGGTAACTTTGGCTATGGTACGTATTGTCTGGCAATGGAGCAGCAAAAGTTCTTCAATTTTGGTTGCTTGTAGGTAACCATAGGCTATGCCTTCTAGGGCATTAGATTAGATTTTAAACTTTTGCAATGTTTATCAGTGGTTTGTAGTAAGAAGACTGTAAGAATAGTCTTGGATCCATTATTGTCTTCTTCCTAATGTCAGGGCTCATCCTTTAGGATCATTCAATTGGCAATCTTTTGAAGAACGAGGATGGGCAACCTGTGCTTTCTCTTGCTATTTTTGGTCTGTTTACACTTGGTTTGAGGAAGAACAATAAGCAAAGGATATTGTGGGTTGTGGCTCCTTTATGCTTGCGTTAATGCATATTTGGTTACACAAGTAGAAGATATTTTGGAGCAATTGAGACGTCTGTATGTGAGACAAAGAGTCTTGTTTTGGCTCTGTGCTTTAGATTTGAATCAGTGGGAGGGTGAATCCCTCTCAACTGTTCATCAGTTGTCTAGATATTATGGTGACCCATCATTGAGTGTAGTGGCATAGCATTGTGTGTGACGTGTACATCGGATGAAGGGAACACCCCTTTGTTTTTGCTGTTTCCAAAAACAGGAGGGTAAAATAGAAAAGGAAAAGAAACAGTGTCATGGGTTAGTGTTCATCCCCTCAGCTTAGCTTAAAAAAGGTGGGGTTACTGTTCAACATCCCGCCAGTTTTAATGGATATTAGACTGCGACTTTACTGTGTGCTATTAGACATAAGACAGTCATGCTCAACATAGTGGTTACTGGAGTTAGAGAAAGTATACAAGTTAAGAATTGAGCATTGAACCTTTTTGTTGTGGTTCACTACGCTTATGTTTCACTTTCAAGTTTTCAACCATTTTACTACCATAACATCGGACTCACATGTCAACCATGATGTAGCAACACTCAGAAGTAACTTGCAACATTATCTTTCAATTTTCAAAGAAGATTAGGTCTTGTTAGTCCTGGGTTTACTTGTATAGTAAGCGTTCTTTCATCTCCTATGCAAGTTTGTTAATGCCTTGATCCGTGTTGTTCTGAAATACTTGTCCATGAAAGAAGGGGAAAAAATTGTACAGAATAAGGCTGTGTCAACATATTGTTCACATTAGTAATGCCTCAAATATATTTCATGACAAGCGTCTATTTCATTGCAGGATCGAAACAACAATCTCATCAAGATTACTTGGAAAAAGCTGACAAAGCGCGGAGTGAAAGACTTTCTTCCTCTAAAGCTAAATGACCTATAGAAGTTTTATGGAAGGGGTTGGTTTTATTGCATTGACCTATTGTTACAGATCAGTGTAGTTCTCCGAAATTTTGGATCATTTGCAGTTCCTTTTCCTTCTTTGTGGGCCAGGACATGCTTCTATTTACTTGAAAAGAGTGGTTATTGAATCCCCATTAGGGGCAAACTTCTTCTCTTTGCCTTGCAATTTCGGTGGGCATCTTGAATAAAACCTTCCGAAGTGCTAAGAAAGTTTGCAGCTGCGATGAAGTATGGCTATGTTGACCGTCCAAATCTCCCCTTTTCAGATAGGGTAATCAAAGTAATAAATGAGCATGGATTCCATTTCATACTGTACTTGAAATTTCAAATAAGTCCCCACTGGGAAATTTCCAATTCTTATTGTTATATTTCCCATATGCTATATAAGAGAGAAGGTCAAGCTAAGGAGAGGCAAATTCGTTGAGGACTTGCAGTCTTACACACATTGAGGAAAATCTTTCAATTTACAGAAAACAAGAGGAAGCCAACCAGGAAAGATTCTATACATCCAAATTAAGCGACTCCAATCATATAAAAAGAATCTCTCTCAAGGGAGCCAAATTTTCATTTCCTATCTTCCCTTTCGTATAAAGTACATAAGTAAATGATGACAACAATAATACATGTATATCCATCAGTTGTGCGTTTGAAGTAACTGCAATTTCCTTCTCCATCTATAGCGGCATTAATCTTCTATACCTGAAAAAACACAAGAATGAAAGAAATATGATAGCCCCAGTTACTCCTGTGACTATCAGGACCCACTTGAATGCACCCGGTACATCAAACCATGACATTGTGAAATTCATGCCAAATATCCCTGCTACAACTCCGAAGATGGCAACGACAAATGTCGCAGTTGTGAGCAGCAGCTCGAATTGTATAAGCTGGTTTCGAACATTATCCTGGAAAAGGCCAAAACAAAAAATGTCCACAAATGTTCAAAGTTCAGATATGCTCTCCTAGATTGTGACAAAATTCATTATATAAACCTTGAAGGGGAGGATCCTAGTGATGTTTGTGTTTGGCTACTTGAAAACTGAAACACCAGATACAATCCCAGGTTGCTTGGGGTTTATGGGTTTGAAATGAATGGTTTATTAGCATCACTTGTACAAGAAGTATAACATTTAAGTCAAGTTTGTACTTACATATTGGGCATCTTAACGGTCTATATTTAATCCTTCACTAAAGAATAATATTCTATTTGATTTACGCCTGCAGTTTACTTCCTACTTCATTAGAAATCAACCCGTACAAACAAAGCGTTTTTGTTGGTACACCCATGCAAAAACTCAAAGTTTATGACTTCGGACTTAGAGGGTAGTAACCACCCGGTACATTTTACTAGTTAAAAAGTCATTTAGCTATAGAATAATATCATGATTTTGACCAAGCGGATTAGCAAAGCTACACCGAACTGGGTTTGTCTTGTGTAAGTTTATTCAAACATACTCCACACCACTCATATCAATTGTTTTTAAGCCAGGGACACATACCAGATGAATGTTAATGAAATCTTCAGTGTCGTCAATGTACTCCTTTAGCTGAAATGAAGGAAACAAACAGATTGAGGAAACTGCTTCCACCATAATTAAGGTTGTATTCGAATCAAGAACTTGGGTCATGTTACGGAAATGAAAAGTGGAAGAAGATAAACATAGTGAGCCAGCCATCAGCTCCTTTTCCTTTTCTATTTCATTTCCCTTTTCCTTTCCACATACCGACATCCTTCATCCAAATACAGCCTAAAGGATATAAGACAGAAAAGCAAGTGGAAAGGGTAGGTACGGACTGATGTCAACTTGTTGAGGGTGCTGTCAATGACAACAAAATAAGCCTCCAACAACATTTCCAGTTCTTCAATACTTTCTGTAGTACTTTCAGTACTCCTAATGCTCTCATGTTGGCTTCTAACAATGCTCAAGCTTTTCTCAAGCTTTCTACTCTCCGGAGGTGAAGGAACGGGAGAAACAGGAGCAGACGCAGTCTGCATACCATCAGTTGATCGGTACCCCATTAGAGATTGATCACCACAGAAAACTGATTCCGTTCGCCTTTTCTTTTCAGAGAGATACATTTCGGCCATATCTCCATCATCATCCATCAGCTGCTCTATCTCATCTCTAACCTGAATTAAGAGGATTATTAAAATTCGAGACTCAGAACAAAAATGAGACATCTGCAACCATTTGTTTGCGTAATACAGTATAATTGACTAGAAAAACGTGAAACCTTCTGAACTCGCCGAGTTAAGGCAACAAGTCTGCTTTTCAGTCGGCGCACACGTTCCAAATTTAAGGTACTGATCTTCGATGTAAATTCGTCTAGCAGTGGATATGCTTCAATTTCTAATTCTGCTGCCTGAGTAAGTCGGAAATTCAAAAACTATTGAGTCAGTAACCAGATTTTGAATCAGAGGAATGGAAATTGAGAGTAATAATATCTTCACCAGAGCAAGAAAAGCAGCAATTCGCCAGATACAAGGGTAGATTAATAATGCCTTTCTATTTAGAAAGTGTAAGTAATTGAGCAATATCAATCAAATCCATAACCATAAGCATGACCATCATTTCACATACGCGGATAAGCGAACTCCTAAGTGGACTATTCTTTGAATGAATTTTCCAAAACAAGCAGAAGGAGACTTCCTATGATTACACAATCTAGACCTGCATGATGATGCATTGCACTACCATCACTACACTTGAAAATTTTCTTCGGTGGGTATGAAAGATCTTGTGTTCTGTAAAACTAGGCATTATTATACCCTCCCATAGGAACATGAAAATTTTGCTGGAAGTCCATTTACGGGGGGAAAAAAAAAAAAAAAACAAAACTCATTATTCAGTTTGAAAGATGCCCTCTATGCTAAGTTGTTGGGGAGCATGATGTCATCCTTTCAACATGAGAACAGAGGCTTTACCAAACTAAAAAATGCCTTCTAAAAGGTGAAAATTGTCTAGTAATGGTAAACACCAACTTGACATTGAAGTCTCCAGTAATTTGCTGGTTCTCCTCGGGTACGCACCTGAGAATCAAGAAATGTACAGGCAGACTCCAAAGCAACTTCAAGAGCCCTAAACTCAAAGGGCAAGTAATCAGGTGAAATGCTCCCAAACATATTGTCGAAACTCCTACTTCCTCTCCTCCTGCTCAAGTCAGTACCTTCTGACTGCCAAACCTCACGCGCCCCTGCAGTTTTCAGTCGCCGTTCCAGCTCCACCACATACTGCAATACGTAGTTATCAAGCGAATTCAAGATGAAAACCTCATCAGCTGTGATAATACACCGAATCTGCTCTAAATTTACAACAATGGCCTTTTCTCTTCCAAGGATTGTTGAGGGGTAAACGAATAGAGGATCAAGCAGGCGTAAATCGCGGTGAGGAAGATCACAACGGCGCATCATAGTGAACTTGTCAACTTCAATGACTTGGGAGTTTCCAAGTGAATCAACACGAATCCATGATCGAAGTCCTTGGCCGCGCTTTTTCAGGCCAAGAAAATCCACACCATGAAAAGGTTGGCGTTCAGAGGCAGAAGGTCTATAAGATGGGTCTCTGAGATTTATAGCTGACGCAGGCTTTGGTGGGAGCAGACGTTCTTTAAGGTCTGGCATTAAAAGGAGGGCTGCCAGAAACCAAAGACATGAAAAATTAGACATGAGGAGTTCCATAAGTAACAAACACTCATATTCACATAAGCCCTAAATTCAAATAAAGAAGCTCTTCCCCCCAACTGGTCAGAACTCACGTAAGGATTTCCCAGCATTTTAGTTACAGAAATTCATAGATCGTAGAGATACCGGGTTGAGTTATGTATGTTCATGCATTTCATTCGCATTTGGGCAACGAAAACCTTATGAAATATTACCGAATTTCTGTTTTAGGGGAGGATAACATAAGGATTGTTATTGGGAATAGAGTCAATACGCAGAGTTGGCTTTTGTAAAGGTGAGAATGTATAGCTTCAATACTACATTGAAATGACTCTATTCTAATTACTCAATTGCGTTGTTACTAGAGATGTTTTTGGCCTATAGTCTTTATAAGTAGTAGAAAATAGAAAGCTATAGCAAATTATAAAATGAAGAGGTTATGAGCTGCAATTGGAAAACCGTGACACCCATACTCACGTAAGAGCAGTGCACCTGTTGGTGCCATTTTACGGCACCCTACAATGTTAAAAAGTAAAAAAATAGCTGCACCAGCTTGGTGCTATTTGGCACAAATTCAAATCCAAACTATTCGATTAAACTCATCCCATTTTTTGACGCAGGTCTCTTGGCCTAGATGATCTGGTAGATATAGCAAAGCCAAACCTAGCTGGCAAATTTGGCACCAAAGACAGCTTTACCATGTTTTTGACAGCAAATTTGACTTATTATCAGTAGATTACCGCTTTAACTTGCCAAATTTGGCTTTGACAACCAAAATGGCACATGGGTGGAATTGCTTAAAGGGTTCAATTCAGACAAAGTAATTTTTTCCCTATCGAAACAAAAAGGTTACAAGCTGCGAAGGAACAACCGCGACAAAAACCCAATAGGCCAATACTCACATAAAGAGTTCAATTCAGACAAAGAAGCTTTTTGCTTCAACCAGCAAAGAACTTGTGCCCACTAGTTTCTCAACCAATTGAATTCTATTGACAACCAGAACTGTAAACCCAACTAAATGCACTTCAGAAAAAGTCGAGCATCAATCGAGGTGCACATAAGCTGGCCGGACACCTGATTATAAAAAAAAAAAGCACTTCAGAATTACCCTATACATACGCGTCCGATAAGATCAAAACAAGAATTGCCCTATGCACTTCTTAATCAAGCTTCTTTTTTTCACTTATCAAAAAAAAAAGTGTTCTAAACAAAGATCATAAGTTACCTCCGAATTCCAACTAGCAAACTAGGGCTTCCAACAACAGTGGGTCACAGGACTCAAATTTCCGCCGTCGATGAAGCGTCGGATGATCCAAGGACTTGCAAACGAAAACAGGATTCTTGAACCAGTACTCACGCAGACCATACTCTTATTTTTACCATATACATACATGAATGTTATACCTGATTGTGCATGAATCGTAGACGAATAGAAACCCAGATACACTATCCCGTTTGACCAAAAAGAAACCCAGATGCAGAATTAAAGGCAGAATCAGATACCAGACATAAGGGGGTTGGAGAGAGAGAGAGCGCGCTCCGCAAGTTATTGGTCGAAGTAGTCAGAGTTTGAAGAATCAAGAAACAAACAATCTATCTGTTTTTTTTTTGTTTTTTTTTCTTTTGGGAAATTGAAACATATATAATTTCTATCTCAATTCTCAATCATGAGTTTCTGATTAAAGTAGTTACAGTAATTTTTTGGAAAAATGACGGCTGATGACGTGTTTGATAATTAATACTCTTTAAGGGTATTTCCAGTATTAACAAATGTCTTCAACGTATTTTTTATGGGTATTAATTATCAAAATACTGGACCGTCATTTTCGTTTTTTGTGATTATTTGCAGTGATTCAAGTGGGGCTGGGGCATTTTCAAAAAAAAAAGTGGGGCTGGGCGGTCCGGTTCTCTTTGGGCTTACTCAGGCCCAGCTAAATGGTCTGAATTGATCATACGGTTAGAGTTTCATGATTAGATTACCTATGTATTAAGGTTAAATGGATTACAGACTGGCTGGTTTTTTATTTAATTTAATACTGGAGATATTCAGACCAGCTTACACGTATTTCGACTAATTTCAATTTTTTGGGCAATGAAATTAACGACCATACAAAATCTCCAATGACCTCGAGGTTTGAAATGTTTGGCCTCTGCGAGATTCAAACATACGACCTTATGGAAGACATGCACGTACTTATTATACTTTAAAATGTCCACTTGACCAAACTCCCTAGGTATGGACAGCATTTTATATTGGTTCACAACAATGGAATCCTACTTATCTTCCATTTTAGTGTTCCTTCCATACTTTCTTACAAGGCCGACTCAATTCCTATTCGCTCTAAATATCCGCAAACCTACGACCTAGGAGAAAGAAAAGTCTTAATGAACCAAATGGGATGGTTAGAGTATCTACAATGCTATAATCAAAAATTGATAACCATAAGATGTCACATTAACTTTTAATTGTTCATCTAAGAGATTGTTAAGGTTTGCAATATAGATGTTTACAATGGTATAATCAAAATTTGATAACCAAAGTTTGTTACATCATATTTTCAAACTACAAAAAACTAAAAACTGTGAACAATAGAAAATAAATTTTCTAAAAAGAGTTTTGAAACTAATAAAAACTATTTACTAGAAATAGAAAATAGTTTTTGAAATTTTTTTTTGGAAAAAACTATTTTTGAAAAAAAAATTAATTTTTTAGTAAAATATTTTTTTTCCCAAAATATTGTTCAAAAGAAAGAAAGAGAGAGAGGAAAAGGGAAGAGAGAACAATTTTGTATAATAATTGGTGTATTTGATTGAGATATGTATGGTCTATTAAATTTGGTTATTGTCAAAAGGTTGCTAATTTTGGTTATCCAAAGCTCAAAATTTGATTATTTCTAAGGAGGTTGTTAAGTTTGATTATAGCATTGTGAGCTATATTTATAATCAAAATCAATAACCAAAATGTGCCAAGTCAGTATTTGATTATCCATTTAGTTCATCATCAAATTTAACAACTTCTACCTCCACATTGGTTATTTTTGCATCCCGAACAAAACAAACCCTCATAATACACATTGCACATATGTTCAATCGCAAATGAGTTCCAATCACCCACCCGACCACACCAAATTATTCGTATCGATGAGACGATTCTAATGTGGGGTGTTTTTGAATTATTGAGTTTTGAATTTAGTTATTGAGTTTGGTTATTGAGTTTTGATTATTGGTAAAAGTTGTTAAGTTTGATTATGGAATGAGTGAAATTTGGTTATTTGCTAAAAAACTTGTAACTTTGTTTATTACAATGTGGGGTATTTTTTGAGTATTATTATTAAGTTTGCTTATCCACAATTATTTGCTTATTACATTGCGGATGCTCTAACATTGTTAACTTTAAAAATCTTTTACTTTTGATTATAGCATTGTGGATACTCTTATAGATGCACCGCAAATTTATGTTATTTGCGCTGATACTGCCTTGTAGAATCAATTGGATACAAAAAAGGAGATCGATATCGATGAACGAGGAGTAGGGCGATAGTAACAAATTGGACGATCTAGTAAGGATTGAGGTACTTGAACTTCTGCTTAGTTTTTTTGAATAAATGGTCTAGATTTCCGTCGGATATTCCTGAATCAGTTACTATTGTTAACTCCCTTTCTTGTCTACGTTCGCTCAAATCGACTTCTTTGTTTGCATGAGTTTGCCAATTAATATGTTCTGGTCTTTTTAACCTGCTCTGATCTTTGCTTATAGTAGGCAGTGTTATCTCCTATCAATGCATGCCCAAAACTGGTTGTGCATATATATGCAACGTTATCGGTCTTGGTTGGTTACGTACAAAATTCCTTTTGGGGTGGGTTATCACTCGCCAGGAATGGAACCATCATTATCATTTTGTAAACGCGGAGGCCGAATTATGAATAACAACATTTTAAAATTCTAAGGTTTCAAAATCTTTGTAGTTTGTTTTGTTTGGGTTTTGAGAGAGATTTTTTTAGTAATGAGTGAAGAGAGATAGAAAAAAAAATAATAATTGAAGGAAAAACTTTGGGGAAACTGTGTGCAGAGAGAATGGGTTGGGTTTTGGGACCCAAACGAACACATTCTTAAAGCATTAATTAAACAAGAATGCTACGTACGCTACCTATTTCCACCACCTCATCCACTGCCGTCAAAACGATGTCGTTTTGGGAGGTCCTCTCCAAAAAAAAACGAAAATCCAAAATCAAAGAAATGCGCGCTCCCCTTTTTCCCCAAACTAGTCGACCTATAGAAAGAGAAAGAGGAGGAGAAGAAGAAAAAGAGGGGGACAGAGTTTGAGTAACGAACAGTGGTAGTTAGATACCAATATCTATGAACAGTTGTAGAAGGCAGTGAATCCTAACTTTTTGTGAAAAAATCTCCAATATCTACAAATTGGAACCCTAGTTCAATCGATCCAGTGTTCTAGATCGAGAGAGAGACCTTCGTCATTGTACGGCTGCGGCGGCAATGGCGAGACCTTCGTCGGCGTTCGAGATCGATACCAGTGATTGTGGTTCGAAACTCATCGGCGCACGGCAATCGTGGAGGCGTCTTCTTCGTCAGAGTCGTCTGCACGGGTGGTGGTTAGCAGTGGATTGGATTGGATGTGGCAGTTATCGGCAGTCGTCTTCTTCTTCTTCTGTAACGAAGCGTAGGGAGGAAAACAGAGACATTGGGTTTTTTTTTGAGATTTTCGTTTTTTAGAATGGAACCCCAACACCCACCCACGCATCCACACCCACCCCCCCCCCCCAAAAAAAAAAAAAAAAAAAAGAAGAAGAAGATTGGAACTCTTCAAAACAACGGCGTTTTGGGGAGGTAGTGTACGTAGACTTTATTGTTAATTAAATGTCTATATAACATTCAATACAAAATGCAATATCTAGATGTTCTTAATAAAAAAACAATTAATATTAATATTGAAATTAAAAAAAAAAAAAACTGAAATGAAGGGCCTTGGCCCCCATGCCCAAGTCAGTTCCATCTTCGTCTCTTTCCATCAGAACCCAACCTAGTCATCCTTAGCATTAGATGTGGCAAATGAACGGGTTGAAATGGGTTGAGGGATCAAATATGGGTCAAATAGTAAATGGATTGAAATGAGTCAGGTTGAATATGGGTCAGGTTAACCCGCCCGACCCGATCTGTTTTCATCATCTTTTTTGTTTTTTTTTTAGCACACACAACCCCCCCCCGTCACAACGAGGTTTCCATGATCGGAAATTCTGTTTTTCTTTCCTGAATATTTAATTATTAATTATTTCCTCAGCTGAAATTGGTTCCCTCTCTCTCTCTCTCTCTCTCTCTATATATATATATATATTTTTTTTTTCTCTCGATAATTTTGTCTCTATATTTGGGGTTCAGATCACATCCAGTAAAATATTGTCCATTATGGTCCAGTTAAGGGCATGGATTTGTTGTAAGAAATCTAAGGTTCCCCATTATGCCACGTCATGCTTTTATCTTTGCTCTCAAAAGGCAGTAGCAGTTGCTAACGGAAAAAGCCCCCTTCAATGTGAAAAAAAAAAAAAAAAATCCTTAAATGGACATGATTTTGTGGGGCATATTTCGGGTTTCTTAAAAATGATTCAAATCGTAAGTTATTCTTTTTGTAGATTCTTGTAAAAAATAGCTCAATTTGATATTCGTTGAGACAATCCTGCCCTCACGAGTGATTATTGGCAGGTGGGTCTTTTAATTCCAACGCACATTGAACCCATTTTCAATCCATATAAACTCATATAAATAAGGGTTTATATGGGTTCAACTCATATCAACCCATTATATAATATAGGTGGATTGTGTCGGGTTATAAATGGATAGATTGGGCGGATTAAAAAAATATAGGTTGTGATTGCCACCTCTACCTAGCGTACATCTTTTTAAAGATGCCCTCTAATCTCTATGCTAAGTTGTTGGGGTGCATGATGTCATCCTTTCAACATGAGAACAAAGGCTTTACCAAACTAAAAAATGCCTTCTAAAAGGTGAAAATTGTCTAGTGATTAACAATAAATCTCAAGACACATACATTTTTACACATATCTTGTACATACACTTTTATGCCACATACTGCAATACGTAGTTATCAAGCGAATTCAAGATGAATACCTCATCAGCTGTGATAATACACCAAATCTGCTCTAAATTTACAACAATGGCCTTTTCTCTTCCAGGGATTGTTGAGGGGTAAACGAATAGAGGATCAAGCAGGCGTAAATCGCGGGCAGGAAGATCACAACGGCGCATCATAGTGAACTTGTCAACAATCGGTGGTGAACTAGGACTTGGTTTATTTGGCTTATTATTGATCTCCAGTCAATTTTTTTGGTATTTGTTAGTAATTTTATGTCATATTTTACGTTTCGGCTAGTGAAATCGAAAAGTAACTAAATATAATCAAAACTTAAAACATTCTAAATAAAGACAAATATTAGCCAAAAAAATAATAATATTTGCTTATTGTAGTCTTTATTTTAAAAAAAATTGACTTTTCAATTAGCATTACTTTTTCTGTTAAAAAAAAATAAATTAGTATTACCTTTTAATTTGACGTACATTCAATTTCAAGTTGGGCTTTTTGAATTTCTTAATCTAGATTGGGCCTGACTTACATTTAATTTCAGTCCAAAGACATTTGAAAATAGATCCAAATTTTACAAATCTGTTAAGTGGCCCAAACTTCTTCTTTTCTTGTACAAAAAGTAATTCAAGATAAATTTTTTTTTTTTTTGGTCTTTTTTTGGGTGATAAGAAATAGTAATTCAAGATAAACATTTATTTGAGCTCAAGCTTTATCATTTAGTAAATGAGTTGAGCTCAAACATACAAAATTTGGCTCAGCCTGTTTGCCCCGCTAGACGTAGTGGTTTTTTTTTTTTTCCTTGATCCGATAGATGTAGTGGTGACACGTTTGAATTCAACATACGTAAATAAAATTTTAGTAATTGTAGCTGTTTATACTTGTACAAGTTCTAAAATTTACCTATATAGTAAATTTTTCATGATATATATATACACACACACAGAGTCCGCATCAGGTCAGGACTCCCTAACGTGATTCCGGTCCACACCATCCGCACCTCCCTTTTTCCGATTGAATTTCGTTAATCTGAGCTGCTCAATGTGATCAGAACGTAATTTTAAGTGTACCCGCGAGAAATCGGCAAAAAAAAAAAAGATCTGTTAGGGCTTGATATAAGCTTATTAACAAAGCCTCCGTAAATAAGATTTACGGCATCAATCTCGCGTGTCTAAAATACTTTTGGACGGTCCGGATAATAACAAATTATTACCTACTAGAAATATTTATTACTGGTCAAAATTTAAAAACGTTTCAACCATTGATTGCCGAGACGGACGAATAAGATTGCACGGAGCCGTTTTTTACAAGTGAAAAAATTTCTCATATATATATATATATATATATATATATATATAGAGAGAGAGAGAGAGAGAGAGAGAGAGAGAGAGAGAGATTATGATGACGGTTTATCCGCTTACACACATAAAACCCTTGAAACACTTGCTTGCGGTATCACCCCAATTCCCAAATTTCTTCCCAATTCCCGAACTGCCTCCTCAATGGCGCGCACGCACAGGACTTGGAAGGCTACCGCGAAGAAGCTGGTGAAGAAAGTGGTGAGAGTGATACTCGATCCAAATCCAAAGGCTTGGGGATGCAGAGTTTGCGACAAGAATTTTGCGACGGTTGAGCTCAGTAGGCTATGCACACATGAAGGTTGGAGCCAATGTATTTAGTTTATCCATTTAAAACGCTTGTTTCTTCTCGTTGATTCCAAACGCCTTCCACTAATTTTAACAGGAAAGGCAGCTGCGAAGAAGAAGAAGAAATCGAAATCTAAGTGACTATGAATCAGGTTGATTACATAATTTTCGTTTCCCTTTGTTTTTGTTTGATTTATTAACTCGTTGATTGCAATGTAATGTTGTTATCATGTTGGGCCGGTGGTCTTAGGCTGAGACTTGGGGCTTGTTCGTTTTGAGTTTCAAAACCCCCTGCATACGGTCCCTAATTATGGTCCTGTGTATTTTCTCCATCCTAAGATCTTGGGTTCGATCTCCTCACCAACAACTCTTGAGACTATATTACCCCTACGCGCAAGTGTGAAATGGCTGTGGAGGTGGTAGGCATTAGTCCGAAGTGCGCACAAGCTGGCCCGAAACATCGTACATTTCCACACAAAAAAGATTCGCAAGAGCACGGGTAAGGGCGGAAAGCAAAAACGTAGGACAAGAATCGAGAGAGAATTTAAAGCGAGGACGGAAAGTCCTACCAAATGATTATGTGACCTAGGTTGGAACCCAACCCAACCGAATTAGGGAGGGTTCTAATTATTATTTTCATGCTTTAGATCTCGTTTTGTACACAGCTAGGGATTCTGTGACATATAAACACTATGTTTTCCACTCTTTTGATATCGATTACCACATTAAATACACCTCTTTCAAGATCCTAATACCTTGTCTAGAAACCATCCCAGATTATTTCGATCGCCATAAAACCTGATTCGAGCCCCAAACTTGCGCATAAAGAACAATATAGTCTGATAAAACAAAATTTGCAAAACTCACAAACATAATGCACAAGTACCTTCCGCCCTCGCTAACCAATCCACAAGTAACTTAAGCATAATTAACACCAAAATTAAACAATTATCGTACTAAAACCATAAAAACAAAAACAATAATAAAGCATTCCAATCAAGGTATTCAAAAATCACGCCTGTGCCAAAAGACAAATTGTTGGACATAAGGCAGAATCATAAATCAGGTACTGCAAAAAAAAGGTATCGGTTTGTTCGGTGGAGTAGTTTGAGAATCACTTGAGAGTATCCCCAGTGATGCAGCATTTAGGTCATTGCATGAAGCAGTGCGACAGCAACAAGCACAATTAGTGTTAGAAAAGCAATGTGCTATTTTGAGGGCTGAATCTAGCTCAGGAAATAGACCAGCACCAATTATACAATGAATATGATAAAGCCATGAAGCATTTTTCTTCTCATCGACAGGTTATGCAATCTGACTATAGTACCCTCATGCTCAGCAAAATCTGGTACAACCGAGTACAGAGGAGACCCATTTCCTCCTCCCTGATTGCATCTCTCTCTCTCCAATATGTCATCATCGTCCCACTTAAAAAGGACATGCCATTACATTACATCTATCCATCCACACGCACACATACATATACATATATGTACCCATGGATATCCTCATTTTTTTAATAACTGGCCTCTTCCAATAATAAGAGTTCAACAAATCCAACATCATCACCACTACACCTTTCTGCCAACTTTTTCTTTTTTCCTTTGCAAGATTCCCATTTTCGTGTGAGGGACATCTAGGAGATCAAGTGATTAGGTCAGGGATTTTTAGGGATTATAGCATTGATCTTTGTTGGGACGAATATTAGTGACAATTCTGTCTTTGTCGAATGAATCGGTTGAATCAGTCGAATTGGCCTCTAAGAACAGATCCGGTCCTTGCCTTTCCTGATAGTCTCCACGAAATGGGTATAGATGAGAAAGCACTGGAATGGATTAGAACAGGAGAAAAAAGTAGTTTGTGTCACCAAGCAGGTAGATCAATTGGGGGGTGGGTGGGAGGGTTCCATGGAGAGAGTGGAGTGTGTAAAGTGTAAAGAACACAAGGGCAGAACATCCGAGTAGAGGGTAAAAAAGTCACCCCAGGTGAAGAAGTCGTGGCATTAAAGTAAGTTGTCGTGGATTTAGAGGCACCCTAGTACAAAACCTATGAAATAAGAAAATGAATACTCCATACTACTGGCAGCTAGTAGCAAACCTGATGAACTGCACCTTTATTGGGGAAAGAAGGTTGTCATTGTCAATATAAGAGTTATTTTTCTATTCATGTATATGAGTTCTTTTCTTTTTGAAAAAAACTTCGCCGTAGGAACAAGGTTGTTTGAACCTATGCCATGGTTTTTCAGTTTCGGTAAGCAATATTTCAATATGAACCATAACGACTGAAATCATAATTTTCCTGACCAAGTTTGTGGAGTGGTTACTCAATGTGTACATCTCGGTGAGTGAGCATCATAACTCTTGTCAAAAAAGTCGGTTCTACACAACTTACGAGCTACATTTGTCCAGTGTGGTATGGTGTCCGTGTTCGTATCCATGCTTTTTAAGCACCAAACAGTCCACTCTTATGAAAGGAGGTCTCGACAGAAAAGTTTTGCCCCATTTCATGCTCAAAACTGCCAAAAACAGAAAAATTTCACGAGACCCAAGAAAATTAAAAACCCAACACAACTTCACAAACCATGCACTAATCTACACATTCCATACATTAGTGCTAATTAAGGGAATTTTGTTTCGAGAGAGAATGCCAATAGCGAGCCGAGTTCTTGAAGCATCCTTTTGCTTCATGTTCATCTGTGAGACAGTGCATACAGTTTTGAAGAGTAAGAGAATGAATATTAAGAAAGATTGGGCCGGGATGAAGTTTGTAAACCAAATAGAATAGTACTAAAACGCTTCTATGGACCTAAATAGCAACAATAAAAAAATTCTCTTCAGACTTTCAGTGAGATCTACTTCAACGATGATGTTAGTTCAAGGATGTTGCACGTGCATGCATCAATGAGAGGCAAAATCAGCCTAGACAGCCGCCTTGACCAGGGGCCTAGGCGTTGAATTAGGCACTGACACGATTAGTCGGCCACTAAGCTGGATTAGTCTACAATTAATTAGATAGGCGCAATTAGGCGGTTTATTACTATGAAACACCGACACCTCTAGAGGTCGACATATTGCAGTGTCAAACACGGGGACACGCGGTGTGTCCCATAATTTAATTTAAAATTTTTGAGAGGGACACCGATGGGGACACAGTAGGGGGTCAAGGTGTAATTTTTTTTTAAATATGCCGGTCAAACTGTAATTTTTCAATAGGGTTGTATTGAACTTGTGGATGTCTTTTTGTTTGAATGACAATGGAACTATGGATTTTTTGTTTTGTCCACATTTTGCCATTTATACTTGGAAAAAAATTATAAATAAATAAATATACACATGGCGTGTCCTCCGCCGTGTCTGTGTGTCCATTTATTTAGAATTCCCGTGTCCGTGCCATGCATCATAAGGCGGCTAAGACGGATTAGTTGGTGACTAATAGGCTACGGCCGCTAATCGGCTAGGCGGGATAAGGGAGCTAGGCAGGATTAGGCGGCGACTAATTGGCAAGGTAGATAGACAATATTAATCAGGGTTAAATACATAATTTTTCAAATTTAAAGGGTTAGCTGTTGTGGTAATATACTACGTGGGATTTTGGAGGGACATGTAGAAGAACTTGATGAGCAATTGACTAGTAATTTTGAACTACTTAGTTTTATTTTGTTTTGAATTTTGAGCATTGAACATTGTAATTGACAAGTTATTTGGTGCTACTTGGTTTATTTGGTTTGAACTATGAACTATGAACTATGAACAATGAACTTCGCATTATGGATTGACTAGTCATATAGTAGTACTTAGTTTCCATGTCTATATATAATATAAAGATTGATTTTAAGAGATGGATGGACGGATGAATGAATATTGGATGTTCTCATTTTCGGTGTTATGTAAGGTTTTGTGCTACATATGTGTTCTGCTTGTACAAAACTTAGGACGAGGTGGAGCATATTTTTTATTAAAAACAAAACCCCAACTAATCTCCATTAGTCCCTCATTAATCAGCCTAGGCACTAGGCGGTGCCCGGCCGCCGGCCTAGCGTCCTGCGACTTTTAGGGTACATAGATACATTTGGGGTCAAAATATAATTTCGAAAGCTCAAAATGGGATCAAATGCGCAATATTTGAAACCTAAACAAAGTCACATTGCTCCGTGTCCACACACTGTCAATATAAAGGATAGTTCACCATCAGCCAAACAATAGAAAGTATTCCATTTTGTCTGGTCATGAAAGAGAGTCAAGAAATAGTTTTTGATTCTACTATAACGGTGGCACAAATAAATTCTATCGGTACTACTTTTGCGCCCTCACCACACAATGAAGTGGATGAAAACATATCCTTATTATTTAATAAGTCGCCTGTCTGTGTGTCTGGGTCGTGAGGTGTCTGTATTCGTGCTTCTTAGGCGCCAAAAAATCCACTTTCTTGAAAGGGGGTCTCGGCAGGAGGATGTTGCTATCATTCGTAAGAATATTCAAAGTTTGCCAACAAAGCAAAATTCTCACAAACGAGACCCAAGAAAATTAAAACCCTAGCACTAATTCACAAACCACAAGCTAATCTACACATTCCATACGTTGGTGCTAATTAAGGTATTTTTGTTCAATAATGAGCAGTGAGCGCATAAAGGTTTGAAGAGTAAGAGAACGAATATCCAAAAAGATTGAGAGAGGATGAAGTTTGTAAAACAAACCAGAACAGTAGTTAAACATTTTTGTGGACCATAATAGTAGCAATAAAAAATCACTTAGTTTAAACTTCAAGAAAGAGATATACATGAATGATGATGTTTCAAGAATGTTGTAGTTGCGGATCAAAAAGAATGCTGTAGTTGAAGGCAGCAATGCGAGGCAAAGGGTGCATATGTAATAACATGGGTAGGGTGAATCGAAAACCCTAAAGAAGTTTACAACAACATCGTGCACGCTTTGTGTGTGTGTGTGTGTGTGTGTGTGTGAGAGAGAGAGAGAGAGAGAGAGAGAGAGAGAGAGATCATTCAAAATAGGAGAAACAAGAATGAATGGAGACGAGAAGTGTGCATGTTTGCAAGAAGTGTTTGTCACATTAGAACCGAACAATTGGAAAAGGAACTTTCATTAAGAGAATCTCGTATCTAAGATTCTCACTACTACACTATTCATATAATGTAGAACTACTAGAACATATACTTTTAATTCAAAGATACACTTGTTCAAAGTTATATATTCAGCCTGTGCTTCTGCTTTACACATCTTGCATTTTTCCCTTTCTACTTAAGTGCTTGAAATGTAATGAAACATTGAATTTCATCATTTTCAGGTAATGCAGGAGAGGAGATTTTTCTTTTATGTTACGTAGACATTTTCTGATGGAGGCTATTATGTAGACATTATGGAGACATTCTTACGAGTTTTTGACTTGAGCTGATGCAGGATGTTGCACATTATGTCAACATCATTTCCAGGCACTAGTTGATGGATGCAGTTTGTGTTGTCCTTTTGATTTTGTGTTGAATTTATGCATCTATAGAGTATATCTTAGTTACATTTGTGGTTGTTCGAATTATATCTTCCATCCATACTGAGCTTGTTTGCAATCGTTAAATAAACAAAATAAAATGATCCTATTAAAAATGTTACTGGTATTAAATGGCATCCAAAAATCAAATTGCAGAAAGAACGATTTTGACAATTCCCATATATGCACGAACGGATTTTGGTAATTACCAAAATGCATGCAGGTTTATAATGCACCATTGGAATGTTATAGCGAAAAGGGACTTGCCTACTTAGCTAGTTGAGCTGGAAAATCCTATACGTAAATTAGCCAACTAAGGCTTGTACGCGATTAAATTTTGGCAAAGCTATGTGGAAGTTGATTTCAATTCTAATCCTCCACACTCCTAGATTTGATGCATCATCCTTCGAGCCCTTTGCAATGCTCATCTTGTAGCATTTCTGCATGTATTAATGAATAATGTTTATATAAAGTGGGTAGTGAACTTGCTAAGAACTCTAGGGGACCCAAAGGGGGCTAAAAGTAAGAAAACTGTAGCTGAAAATCCTGCGATTCAGGGGTGTAAGCAACCTCCAATGATAACAATCCTACTTAAAATGTTGGTAACATATCTGAGCCTGAGAGAAGACAGGGTTGACGGGGTCTCCTCGGTAGTCCATGGAAGGTTTTGGGCAACAAAGAGTTCTTCCCGCTCAGGAGGAGAGCAAGATTTTGAATCTAATTACGATGTCAGCTATTCTTGAGGGATTTGTGTTTGCCATCTATAGAGTTCCAACTTCCCCTTTGAGACTAACAAGAGTTTCTTCTTCTCTTATTAGCCCCATTGCTTCTTTTCCAAAAGTGGTTTCAATGGGCAAGGGTGGACGACCATGAGGTGGTGGCAGTAAGAGATTTCTTCTACTTCAATGGGGCCTTATTTAAGATTGGTTCTCATACGTTAAGCTACATAACCTCAGTTTGGTGGGCTGAGCAATATCTAAAATTAGAGGAGAGAATTTTTTTAAATTGTGAATTAGAGGTGAGAATACGGTTCCATATCCTGCTCATTGTTTCCCTATCAGTGGAGGATTGTCCATAACTTTAGCTCGGTTCGAGAGTTATTCAAGGTTTGGATCCTCAAACTCTAGTTGTGGATGTTTTGCATAGCACACAACTAATTGCTGCTAAAGTTGGCGTTCTTGTTGAGCACAACTCCTCATAATGACGCTTGGAATAATGCTTTTGGTGTTTTTCAAGTTGTTCTGTTTAGCCCTAACATACTTGGCCAACCCTCCTTTATGAATTCTCTTTTGTCTATTATATGTAACTTATGCCTTAAGTTCTTGAATTTTGCATGGCACTTGAGAGCTTTAAAGGTGAATGTGTTGATATCTTGGGTTTAGAATATGAAACGCTCCCCTACGCTCAGTGCTTCTACGAGTGCTATTGAAAAGGACTCGACTCGTTGTTGAGATGGCCTCCAATAGGAGATTAAAGAACTCAACATTTATCCACCAAAAAGTGTTTGCTTAAAAGATGAAATATACAATATCTTCAGTCAGTTGACTCTGTTCAATGCCCAAGAGGAAGGATTGAAAGATGCAAAGGCTATAAAGGCTCAGATATTGGAGTATCATCAAAACTTGCTCGGGGCTTAATTTCTTCAAGAAAGGGATGCTCTAACCTTGAGTACAACAACAACATACAACATAACATAACCCATCTGGTCCCCAATCATTGAGGATATGGGCGGGGGATGATTGGAGACAGACCTAACCTTTGGCAATATATGCACAAAGTGGCTGCTCTCAAAGTACCAATGAAACAGTGGCCCCCCTAAACCTCCAAGAACCGAGGAGCTACAGGAATGTTTTGTTGTAAAACCACACCCCCAAATCAAAGTCAAATGGCATTAAAGAGGGCAGTCCTAGAGACCCAAATCAATTTATGCTCTAACCTTGAGTACGAAAGGGAAAGTGCCTTTATATTGTAGCCAAATTTGTCGTGTTATTGAAGACGAAATTAAGGCAGTTCTTAAGTCTATTTAAAAGAAAAGGCACAAGGGCCGCTGGATTCATTTTGGTGTTTTATCCAAACATATAATATGCACCGAGCCCTGGTATATGGTGGGAGGGTCGATTTCTACAGCTATTTATGTTGTTAATAAGACTATATTTGCTGCTTCCATAAGAGTCTATAGAAATTTTAGAAACTGATATAATAGGTTGTGGCCTATCTCACATATAATCATTAGTCCTAATCAGTTTGCTTCATCATGGCCAATATTTTTGTTATGGAAGAACTAGGCAGGTTGTATAAGAGAAATTGTTGCAAATCTAAGCATGCTTTGAATTAGACTTGATGCAGGCTTATGACTCATTCATCTGAGATTTTCGCTTGGTACAATGAGATCTTGTTAATTTACATGACCCCAACTCGCCACAATGTGCACTTGCCATGGTGCTCAACTACTATTAAATTCATGTCCCTGTCATCTACAAAGACAATATAATGCAGAGATCTTGCAGAATGCAGATACAGACAAGGGGAAAGATATGCATGCCCAAAACTTTATACTTGATGCATCACGTACCATAGTATACTTGCTTATATAAATTAGCATTGAACCCATATCGTGCACGGTGAAATGCATCAGATGACAATAGTAGTTTTAAAATACCACAAGTCAAAAACGTATACCTCGATGATATCATTCTTCGGAAATGTGCTTAGGGAGCACAATGTTAAAGACCAAGTAATTCGCGTACCAAATAAACCTCATCTTCATGCATTGGGAAGATTGATTCTTCTGGATAACATTGTTCAGCTTCGGGTTCAAAACTTCCTGACCAATTTGACGCATATTACTAAGTGAAAAAAATTTCGCGGGTTTAAGGCATCTATGAACTATGAAGGTACAAAAGAGAACCTAATTATCGGCACTTGAGGGTGTAAACGAGCCGAGCCGAACCGAGTATTGGCAGGTTCGAGCTCGGCTCGATCAGAATTTGTCTGGCTCGAGCTCGGCTTGAGTTCGAATTGAGCCGAAAAAGTTCGGCTCGAGCTCAGCTCGACAAACATGTTCAAAGCTCGGCTCGGCTCTAATTCGAGCTCGAATTCGTCAACTTTTCAGCCTTAATATTGAAAAATTGGCTAAACGAGCCGAGTCGAACCGAACCGAATATTGACATGTTCGAGCCGAGCCGAACCTATATATTTCGAGCAGAGACAAATCTGTTTGTGAACCTATATATTGGCATGTTCGAGCCAAGCCGAGCCGAGCCGAACCTATATATTTCGAGCCGAGACGAACCTATTCAAGCCAAGCCTTACTAGGTTCGAGCTCGGCTCGTTTATCAAACGAGCTGTAAAATCGAGCTCGAGCTTGGCTCGTTTATCCTTCGAACCGAGCCGAACTCGCGAGATGCTCAGCTCATTTACAGCCCTATCGGCACTACATGTGACACCTTCATTATAGAATTTCTAAGTTGTTAAATCTAAGTCAATACGATAACCCAAAGCGATTTCAACTACTCCTTGTACTCAAACTTTAACCAAAGACCAAACAGAAAACATAAAAGAAAGTTCATTAGCGAATGACCGAGTCATAATCATATATCTAGGTGTACAGGTCCAAGGAACAATGTCCACGCAATAGGAAAACACGTCAATTTTTTTTGCTGATTCTCTTTTACAACAACATATTGTGTTTCCAACATGCTTAAGTTTATTTCCAAAAACCTGAGCAATGAAGTCCATTTACAATTTGTGAGTCAGCATACTTCTGATTGTGCAACAACAATTTAGTATCTGCATCCCTTGTCACCACATGGAGCTTCAAAATCAAATTTTAAGCAACTTTCAATAATGTTACAGCAACAGGACAAAAATTAAGGTGACTTACCTTAGTATAGTATCTGCATCCCTTGTCACCACATGGAACTTCAAGTAGTTACTACAGAGAAACAATGCCGACTCATAGTCGATCTTATCAACCCCAGGGAGGAATCAAATGCATTGTCGCTGACCTTGGTCACTTCAGCCTTGTCCAGAATAATCATGATCTGCTGACAAGCCTCCTCTGCTGAAGGCCACAGCAGCAAACCACAGGTTGGGATTAAAAGAGAGCAAGGCACCGGTTTCCTTCGGCACTCCATCACCTTCAAATGAGCTGATCTTTCAGGCTCCACGATCAAGGTTGTTGAACCACAGTGGGATACATTGGCCTATATTAATGAGAAGGTATTTAAAAAAAAACGCCAATAAAGATTACAACCACTTCCTCGTCATAGTTGAATAAATGTTACTACAAAATACAAACAAATAAACAGGTTTAATATCAGTTTTTCCCCCATAGGCCTACTTCACCTTCTCATCTACCAACAGCCCCACCAACTCTCACCATCAATCAAGGACAATTATGTAGCCCAAAGAACGGAACTCTCTCTCTACACCAGGCTAGACCGGTTAAAAGAATGCGCCGCTTTTGGTCACTTCTTCGAGCATTATCGTCGGGACGTGAAAGTACGAGCAATGAAAGCCAAAAGGCAAGGAACTCTAGTTTTTGCGAGATAGAGTCGTACCATGCCTTGCCGGTGACAAGAACACGTCTTGCCTAGCCCGTCTGGGCATGCCCCAAGGGCCAGAAGTGAGATCCATGATCTATGACAATCATGTGCCATTCAATCACCCTATTTCAGGCAAAAGAGATTTTGCAGGCCAACAAAAGGTGCTACCAAGGAATGGAGAAAAACAAAAACATACATATAAATATTTATAAATCATAAAAAAGAAACGTTCAAATCAAAGACAAAAGGATTTCTCAGCAAAAACAAAATCACAATACGTGCAAAACCGATGGGCTATACCCATGCCACTCATAAAACACATCTTCCCATTCCGTCTACAAAGATTTGTCTTTTTCACATCAGCATATATTCATACATCTCTCTAATCAATAAAAATCAAACCTTCATACACGGATGGATTCATCGTAAAATATTTGATTTTTACATTTAAAACTCAGACACGCATCACATATGTGAAGCAAAGTTGCATAAATCGAACCTTTTTGCACCGATCTGAGAAGGAAAAATGGAATCTTGCACCCATCTAAGAAGAAAAAAATGGAATCATGCACCCATCTGGGAAAAAAAGATAGAATCTGTAAGAGAAGGTGATGGAATTGACTCTCTCGCTCTTTCTTAGGTCGATCTATATACATATACAAGAAAGATCAAAACCCAACCCAGATTAACCGGCGGGAGAATCCCGGCGGCTGCAGCTTTTTGACTTCTGAGATGAGAGAGACAGGATGAGATTAAAGGGTTGGGGAGATTGAACGGTTGTCAGGCCCGATACTTTAACTTCTGACTTCTGAGAATTTATCCAGTGGCCCAAGTTCATTTGACAAGACACTGACGTGGCGAAATAGACCAATAGGAGAGTGGCCTACTGAAAACTATGAACGGACGAGATGAGAGTGATGGAAATAAACATCCCGACGACTATGGGTACACCGTTTGGTGTTGAGAACCGGATCATGTAGAACTCACCTCTCAATTCCATATTTAGTAAGTGGCTATTAGTAATTATAATAATCGGAGTCGTTTTTTACCAAAAAAAAAAAAAAAATCTAAAGATATTTGTATAAAATCAAAGTCTGTGTTAAGTAGTTCGAGAATTTTGTCATATGGTACACCATACTACTTTATAATCACACTTTTCTGTGAATGACGTAGAATACGTGGAGATCTAATTTCATGATCAATTAAACCGGTCGAAACCTCGGAAGCCCAAGTGTTATTTAATTGTAAATTACCGGATTAGGCAACTTTTGGACAAGCTTGGATCGGACCTAAACTTGATGAGCTGACTTATTATCACGCTGCGGTCAATACTTATCAACCCTAGGTTGATGATCAATGGTGTTTCTCAGCCTAATCCATTTGTTTAAGCCTCGAATTGGATGTTTTCTCCATTTTAGAAAATATTTATTTCGTTAATAACTTTTAGCGTATATAGAAATTGATTCTTTTTGGAAAAATCATGTTTTTCTTTCATTTTTTCAATTTTATTATTTTTTCCAAAATTTGGAAATTTTCTTTTTTGAGTTAGGGTTTTACTAGGGTTACGCCTTTTTCTTATGAAATGAGTTGTAATCTAATGTTTATGCAACTTTACATTAATAAAATCTTAAACTTTGTCTATTTCTCTTGAGGATTCAAGAACTGCTCGTGGCTATGAGTACCTATCATTTGTTTGATTAGTACGCAACTAATCTCTCTGTTATTTTTGTTGCGTCAGTGGAGTTCATATACTTAGTGACAGAACCCACAAAAATGAGTGATTATAAATAGTAGAGAGTACCATGCCGCGGTACTTCCGGAGTATTGTATAATTTCACATTGTAGACACCCAATTTTGGACTTTCCAAATTAGTTTACTTACGGTCTTTGATTTCCCGATGATGAAACGGATCAAGAACACCCCGGAAATGTTAGTATGTTTGAACTTTAAGCATTCCAAAAACTCTTTCAAACTTCATTTCAAACCCTTCAAGCCAGAACCAAATGGCCTAAGCAAAACCAAACTTGCTTACGCCAGTACTGTGCTAGCGTGCGCCAGTAAACTGCCACGTGTCGGTCATCGACCGTTGTTATCACTGGCGCACGCAAGTCAAGTATTGGCGTACGCCAGTCAAATCCAGTCAAAGCATCACTATTCAACCACGTGCTCGAGACTTTTGTTGCCACCCAACACACTCTACAGTTCCCCTGTTGATTACATTCGGCTGGGCTGTCCCCTTTTCTCCCACATCCCCTTTCAAGCCAAGTCACATACATTCAATGCATGGGAGGTTCCCTTCTAACCAAATCAGCCCTAACCAAGCTGGTTAAGGCCTCCTCCTCAGTTAGCTCCCCTCTATAAATACACCCCTTGCATTCATTTGTAAGGGGTTAACCACATTAAGTACCCAAAAGGCCATCTTTTCTTCTTTGCTCTCTCTCTCTTCTCATTCACTCCATTGAAAGAGAAAGCAAAAGGCCACTCTCACACATCTTGTGAAGCCATCCTTTCATCACCCAACCTCCATTTCTCAAGTCCAAAGCTCAAGCCCTTCATTCATCTAAAAAACCAAAGGTATACCACCTTTTTGTGTGGCTTTCTGTTTTGACCCCTAAGGAAAACCAGTAAGGTCCAGGCTGGTAATCAATACCAGTCCTGGCCTTAAAACTGGTCAAATGTAAAGATTATGTGTAGTGAACAATGGCGCACGCCATGTCACGCCCCGCCCCGGAATGATACCCGGAGTGGGCCCGAACCGACACAGCCACGTGACATTCCACGCAGAAGACCAAGTCACACTTCACAAGTTGTCAGAATAAATACCCAGCGGAAGACTTATCACATAATATAAAAAAAGAGTAAAAGCGACAATGTTTAACCTCAAATAGAACGTCAGCCATCAACTAAACTTAATTACAACATATACAATTAGAAGCTCCAAATATCCTTAGCTACAACTATTTTACAAACAAGTTCTGCACCAGCTAAGACACTCCACAACAGCGTAATCAAAACCCCACTTGACGCTAGTGAAACACCACCAAAACTGACCAGTAGTGGACTCACTCAAAACAACCTGCTACCTGACAGACCAAAAAGGAAAATCAGAGTGTGTGAGACATAGAAATATTCAACATAATACCACAATACCCGAAGAAATATCAACATGAATACACATCACCAAAGTAACTAAATACTCAAATGTATACAATAGTTATAATCACCACATCCCCAAACACAGCAGTATTATCCAATAAACAACCACACAACAATAATTGAATCAATAACAGTATGAATATAAATTACCCAAGCATGCAGTGACACGTCTGCCACATTCCTATGTATCCAAGGCATTGTGTCTCGCAAACCATGCTCCCAACCTCCGTTAATTAGACGGAATGGCATATGAGATGGCGTGACTCACTCCACAATCCATTCGCGGGTACAATCAACATACAACACGCATGCATACCATTAGCTAAAACAACATATAAGATGATATACAATCTCCACCACATATATCCATATCAATAGCTAAACTTCAATTAGCATGATATCATTGATATACAATCACCTCCACCGCATTATCTACATAACGATAATCATATCGAAAGCTAAAATACCATTAATAAGATATATACTTACCACCACAGCAATATCTTATTGAGAAGAACTATATCAGACACACTCACCTTCGTGTCGACCGAAGTATGTCAGACTAAGGTTTCGGCACCTCCCGAAAGACCGGCTCTTAACCTAGCCACAAGTTAACTTATATTCGTTACGAATTCAACGAATACTCGGTACAAATTTACCAAGCTAACAAGAAGCTAAACGATGTCTATTGAATACAAATATGACCAAGTCAACATCTAGGAGTGTTCCAAAATAAGCGTAAAGTTCAAATATGAAATAACTCTTGAAATCGGTTTGAAACCTACGACCTTCCCGTCATATTTTGACCATAAATTCTTTTAGGTTTAGAACTAGGTCATGAAACCACCACCATTGGAAACTACATTTTCAGTACATCAATTTTGATATAAAATTTGTCCAAAATGGAATCCGGATGAAAAAGTTATGCTTGTCCAAAGTTCACCTGTCAGACCGGTACCGGTACCAAATTTTTGTGGTACCGGTACCAACTGGGCAGAACCAAAATCCAGCAATTTGGGTACCGGTACCACCCCAACTTGGTACTGTTACCACCTGGGTTTTACAGCGAAAATCAATTCGTTCTTCCTTAGATTTTCAATATTTTTCTCAACACAAAACACATCCGGAACACTTCAAAATCCCACAAAACCACACTCAAACACTAATGACTCAAGAGCTACCTTAAGAACACATGATTCATACACCAAAACATGTATCTAAACATCAATTTCAAAGAAAATTAAGGAGAAGCCATGATTCCACCATGAATTCCAACCCGCAACCAAATTAATCTAAACTCATCTATTCTAGGCACGTATTAGACCTCCAAACATATGAACTCAACATAATAAACATGAAATCAAATAGAAGAAAACATGAATTACCATGTTAGGATTTCAATTCTAGGAAAGAATGATCATCCCCAGGCAAAACCCCTTCTCTTCTCTTCTTTCTCTCTTCCTGGCGTCTCTCTCTCTCTCTCTCGCTCCTAGTAAAAAATGATAAGAGTCTGGATATTTATTTGGTCCAAAGAAAAATTATCGTATGCAAACAAAACCATGTACAGCTTATACTCCAAGTCATAAATCGCACACAAGGCCCTCAGACTTCCATCATTTGCAAATAAACCCTGGAAGCATATAATTGAATTAAAAGGTGAATTAAATACTCTAATATTCAGGACGGGTATTACACCCCAGTACCATCAAGCCGTATGCCATTAATGGCAGTACATGTACCACTGGCGTGGGAATCATTGATCACCTGTTTCTTGCGTACATTTTACCTTTATCACCTTATTGCATGTTAAAAACCAGTCTACTGCTTTCTGTACTTTAGAACTGCATAGCTGTAATGTTAAATACTTGCTCATTATCTGTTCTAGAAGGCCTTTTGGGATTTTTCTGGTCATGTTGCAGAGCCCAGATGATACAAAGCCAAGCACAGGACAAGAGGTAAAACTGGTGTACGGTCTTTTATGACTGGCGTACGGCAGTCACACCAAAATCCAGTGGCTAACCCTTACATCGTAGTTTAGTCTTGGCCTTTATTTATTTTCCCACACTGTTTATGGGACATTCTGTTTATTTTCATGGCTTGAAGCCCTTTCATCTGTCTGTAATTATATAACTGTTGTTATATTGACTGCGTGGTTTGTCCTGAGTGTGCGCTGGTCCCTTCCAGAGCCCAGAGGGTTGAAAACAAAGACTGTGAGCCTATGGTAACTGAAGTACGCCGGTAAGGAACTAGCGTGCGCAGGTCGTATTAGTGTGTAGTGGCCCGGCCAGTGCATACTGGTGTGTTCCCTGCTCACATCCTTTCGGATCAGCGTACTCCAGTTTACTCAAACTACTCCCGGTGCTTGTTCTCAATCTATATCTATTATTACAAGCAAATCATTCATAAAACATTTCGTCGCATAACTGCAATTTGTTATAATTTTAATTCCCTTTAACTGTTCCCCTGTCTTAACTGGCTAAAAAATGATTAAAGAGAGAAAAATGCAAACGTTTTACAAAATGCCTAAGTAGAGATCGATCTCCGGATTGGGCGAGAGGGGTGCCATAAAACCCTTCCCCTCTCGTAACCTGGTTCCCGAACCTCAGATATCGATGGTGACGACGGACCGGTCTACGCCTTTTCAAAATCAAACAACGTATCAAACGTTTCAAGTTCGGTTCCTTCGGTATTTCACTGCTAAAACCAGAGTAGCGACTTTGAATCGAAACGTTTCGCCGTGCTTTTCCAAAAAGGGCTGCACCCAAATTTTTCGTAATAAAATTTTCGGGGCGTGTGTCCACACACATTTTTTTGGTTGATTATTTGCAGTGATTCAGGTGGGGCTGGACGGCCCAGTTCACTTGTCGTGGGCTTAATCAGGCCCAGCTCAATGATCTGAATTGATCATACAGGTAGAGTTTCATCAGTGGCAATTCCAACTCATATTTTTCAATCCATCCAAATTCGCTCACTTATAACCCAACTTAATCCGCCCATATTAAATAATGAGTTTATATTGGTTGATAAACCCATAATTGTATGGATTTAGATGAGTTAGATATGGGTTGGAGCTAAAAGATTCACTTGCCGTTATTTTTAATATGCTCCCACTCAACTCAACTGATTTCCAATTTTCCACAACTAAACTCCCATTATTTTTATTCACTAATCTCTCTCTTTCTCTCTTCAATCCCGTTAATTTTTAATCGATGATCTCTCTCTCTCTCTCTTCCATCTACTGTGTTTTGTTGGAGAGATTAAATTTTAAATGGTGAGAAGGGAGAGAGGGTTTTACTTTGGACCGTCCAACATATTTTTAAAGTGACATATTTTACTTTTTCGATTTCTCTTGCTGAGACGAATCAATAAGTCACAAAAATTTTATACAAAATTAAACTAACAAAACTGAATGTTTTTAACAGAGACAAAAAAAAGTCACTTCTTACTTTTTAATCCAAACCCACCCTTTGTTAACTGTTTGTTTACCCAAAACTCAAAAACTGCTTTTTTTCCCCCCTCGAAACAAAAAAAAAATATTCGAGAATCTCACAATCTAAACTGTTTTTAAAAAACACAGAAACAGTTTTGAAAATCAAAATAGGCTTCTTTTTGGAAAATGGAGTCCACACCTTTACTAGCCAAACCTTTACAAACCACGTAAGTAGAGTGGAGTGCCGTTGGTATCTTTCTTAAACTCTAAGCACATGATCAGGGTTCGATTCCCATAAACATTCATCTTCCTTCCCAAGAGGCAAACCTTTACAACCACACAGGCACACACACTTTGAAAAACAAAAAATAATTGCATTTGTTAATTATACGTCAAACTCTTGTAACTTTTTTATTCGTCTCATTGAGAGGAATAGAAAAAGTTAGAAATTATGATTAAAACTCGTAATTTTTTGAATAAAGATAAAAATTAAGTTAAAATTTATGTCTTTTTGGCTCATTTTCGTTGTTATTCAAAAAAAATTGAGTTTTAATAATAATTTTTTAAAAAAATGGAAAAGAAAAACGGGTCGGGTCGGGTTTGACTTGACCCATATTCTACCCAATCCGTTTCAACCCATTTACTATTTGACCCACCCATATTTGAACTATGACCTGTTTCAACCTGTCTAAGTCCACTCGTTTGCCACCTCTACGTTTCATAATTAGATAATTATAGATTTTATATAAATGGATTGAATGTTATATTTTGCTCTGTAAAAACAGAAAGGTTTTTTTAATACCACATATGCGGACTAACTTGGGTGCACTTCGGCTAATTTCTGGGACATAAAGTAAGGGTGTGTTCCGTAAAAGTAATTTTTTAATTAAAAATGATTATTATGGGAGAATAACATGTCTCGTAAAGTGAAAAATAAATACTTAAAAAGTAAGAACCTTAGTAGAATATGGCCACTTCAAAAATAAGAATCTTAGTAGAACACGGCCATAACGACCGGACAAATTCTTTAGTAGTTCCAAGGTTTAAAATGTTCGGCATCCGTGAGATTCAAATATGTAATTTTATAGTTATAGAAGACAAGCACTTATTATTTTATCATGCTTAGTCGAAAATGGATAAGGGGTTTGGGGAGGGGAGAGAAAGTGATGAGATTAAGGAATTGGAGAAATTAGAGTCAGGGTTTGGGAGGGGAGAAAGAGGGGGCAAAGAGGAAGAAGAAGAGGAAAATAGGGTGGTTGTCACTGAATCAACATCTACGCATGTAAGTAAGATTTTTAGTCTATAAACTCGTGATTTTAGTCCACTCATTTTGATTGGAACCACTCAACAGTTCAGTCTTGCTAGAAATTCTGTTGAGACTAGTCACCTGTTGCAATTCCTTGGTCACCAGCACTCTCGATGGGAAACGACTGCTTGTGCTTCACTATCCCAGTCCATGCACCTATTGCGCGCCTGTCTACTAACCACCATATATCTGGGTTCTTCGTGAGATCAAATAGTACTTAGTAATTGGCAGAAGACATGCACTCAAGTTGCGGTAAGCCGTTTGTTTGTTACAAAGAAAAGAAAATAATCTATTAACCCCTTTGTTGATTCACTTGGCCTTGAAAAAAATCGGTTATCTCCTCTTTTGTTCTTCGCATCACTCCTGTTATAAATATGTATATAGTTTCCACATGGATCACAAATAATGTGAATAACCGAAATGCGTACATGAGTTTAGATGCAACGTTAACACACCAATTAGTTACCATTTGGAAAACATAGTTATGAAAACAATGGCAGACATGGGGTGTATTGTTCCCCATTGATTAGCGGCAAATACGTCTTTTGTTCTAGACCAAAAAATGAAAGGCCAAAAGCTTCTCTAGGGTTGATACGTGAATGGATTCTGGTTTCAGACTTACAGGCACCCAAACACCCAGAAGTTGAAAAGGCAAAATCTAAGGGTTTTGTTAACATATGCCCCATAGGCATATGATAGAAACTATGTATACTGTGTAAGAGTAGCAAAACAATAGTACTACCTCTTTTATTGATGATGACAATAATAAATTCATAAAACCAACATTTATAGAGCAGCTGGCATTACCCATTTTGGAGGCAACCAGTTACTTTTAACAGGACAAGGTGTAGAGAACGAGATGCTATAATTTTCCATATCAAACACATACAAGTCCCTATCGTTTCCCTCTACAAAGTAAATGCAGTTCTGCTTGACCCTTGATTCCGCTGTTGTTGTTGTTGGGCAAGAAAAGTTGCAACTAGTCCCACTCAAGAAAAATGCTCGATTTCCCAAGCTTTCTACCTTCGTCCATGCCAATCTCGAAAAGTCCAACTTGTAAACTTCAATCTCTCTTATCTTCGAAGTCCCTCCCAGGTAATACTTGACCACACCAAACAGCTCCCCACAAGATTCAACTATATCATAGCAAAATTGGAATGCCTCTGGGATTGTTTCTGTTGGTAATTCCTCGACCCCTAGTTCTGTAACAACTGAATTCGATCCAACAATGTTTACCGTCACTAGAGTTCCGTCGAAAGTAACCCCATAAATCTTCCTTCCGCACACGGTAGCTCGGCTGAAAACTTCCCGCTCGGATCTCAACTTTTGTTCGGTCCACTTGCTTTCGCCGAGCCGAAGAAAGATGACAGATGAATTTTCGGTCATCACAAAGATGACAACACATTCAGGATCAGTTGGGGGTGCTGACAGAATGCAAGTGGTGAATGAAAGGGCTGGTGGCAGCTCTGGAAGCATGATTTTCTCCATGGAAACAGGATTCAATAGAAAGCAGTCATCGGATGTATAATCAAACAGTACTAGCCATCCATGAGCACAAGTACAAATTTTCTTGTTGAGCATCTCTGGGATGCTCACCACGTCGTAGAGATCTTGTGCTATGTTAACGAAGGTTTGAGTGGAGTAGCCTTGTTTCTCTCCGTGATTGATGACAAGCCAGGGACATGATAGCAGAGAATGCGAAACGGGAAATTTTGTTATTGCCATTGCCATTTGAATAATTTTCATCCACCTGTTAAAGAGACAGAATCAGCGAATTAAAATTTGTTTGCCAAACACGGAAAGTAATTGCACATTTATTTTGTTCACTCGTCGGGAGACCTGGTCTCCTGTTCATGTGAACATATACCCTTTTGCATTGGTTTATATCGTACATCAAAGAAGTTGAACAACATCTAAAGTCGTCTAATTAAACTCGTGCCCTTCTCTCTTTTCTTCATATATCTAGCCTCTCCCGAGAACTGAAAATTTGTGTAAAGTTACGAATTTTAATTGCTGGATGATTGTGAATTAGAAAAACCAAAAAAATACAATGACACAAAATTTTTTGCATCTATAATGTGGTCCGAAAGAATTTAATTGGTCCCATCTTATACCTAACATGACGCATCTTCGTACCATCGATTAATTTTTGAAATAAGCATCATCGTACCATCGATTAATTTCTGAAATTATCGATCGAATCTTACGATTTATTAACGCTAAAACTCGAACCCAAAATAGTATCACAACATCAAATCATAACCACGCGAATTAGAACAGTTGTGCTCAACCCTTAAACCAATCAGAGAGAGAGAGAGAGAGAGAGAGAGAGAGAGAGAGAGAGAGAGAGAGTTACTACCTCTTTATTTTCCTTGAGAGACGGGTTGCTCAAGTGCAGAGCCCAGCCAATTGTTTATATATATGTATGAGAAATCCTATCGGAACTAGGAAACCTTTAACTTTGGTAATTAATTTTGATACTAAGTTTTGGTAATTGCTTTTCACACTCCCCTCCTTCATAATTACACTTGTTTTTTTGTCTGATGTGCATTTACAGTATTATCCCCCAAGTGTAATGAAATATACTCGTGAAAGGCTAATCATGTAAATTCACATATAATAAGACAGAAATATGAGGGTGATTATCAGGAAGAGGAGTGTGAAATTTACGAAGAGATTAATTTACATACTAATCCAAACGAGATAAACACTCGAACTCATGAGCACACCTTGCGCACGAGGAAAATATATAGAGAAAACTTTGAATATTATTAATGAAAAAAATTTAATAATTGAATATGTTACAATCCTTTTTACAAGCGGCATTAAATAAAAGATATTTTCTAATTAATTAAAATAAAATCTCAATTCTTGTACACCAAGGATCCTAATATAGGTAGAAATCAAAATCAAACTGAATACGGAATGATAATCACTATTCTTACCTTTTTGAGTTGGAAAGGGAAAAGGAAAAGAGGAAACAGAATAACAATCGGAACTGAACAATCAATTTAGAAAAGAGGAAAACTTATTACGGAGCTCGTGTGTGTATATATATACACACTCATATATACAAAAATGATATAGTGACAGAGTACAATTCTATTCCTGGCTCAACGGAAGGAAAAATATATTGGGGATCGTGGTTCCGAGGGAAGGAGGTAATCTCTAGTCTTAGTTAATCGCAGATTTTCCTAATCCTATATCTTTGCATGATTTTGTTGATAGTCAAAAATTGCGACTCCTTAAAGCTTCAATTATTTGTTCTTCCGAATTTCGTGATTTGAGGTTACGTGGGTTTATGGTTTGAACAAAATTCACAGCACAGATATACACATGGACTATATTTTGTGCTCTTTTTTTTTTTTTTTTTTTTTTAAATTTCCTATGCTTACCATTCCTTTTTTTTTTTTTTTAGGGTAATACAACTAACAAACCTCTCAAACACCCCACCTAATTGCACAATCTATGTTAACGATTGCAATGATTAATTTTGTTGGTTTCAACATGCATATTACTTGTATCAAAAATCAGTTCAATCAAACTTTGGTAGCAATTTGAAAATTTTGAATTTGTCTCGGGAGAAATAGACCGTTATAATTCTCGCCGTTTGTCAATTGATTTGAATCATGCACTTATGGATGTCCGATTAGTCTGATTTTTTGCGCAAGTTATAATATGCGTTTTGCATGAATCTTTTGTGTATTACTTCTACACAGTGGCGGCTCCAGGAATTCTTTCAAGGGTGTTCAAAAATTACACTATATTATCTCGAGAAACCACAACTATGTATATAAACAAAAAGTCATACATAACATCTACAGTGCGACCCAAAAATAGCAAAGTATATAAGCTATTACAATTGTCCTCGACGAGTTTTCATATTTTGAAACCATTGCATGATATCCTCATTATCAACGGTATCAAATACATCACTCTCTATATAAGTAACTAAGCAATCATTCATCCATTGATCTCCCATTCGATTGCGCAGATTGCTCTTTATGTACTTCATTGCTGAAAAACTTCTTTCAACTGTTGCAGTGGCGACAGGAAGAGTTAACACCAATCTCACAAGCAAATAGACCAATCTATATATGACATGCTTATCTGTCTCCACCAACTTTACAGCAAGATCACCAATCCCTCTGAGCTCTGAAAAATTTTCATCGACTTTAACATCAACAATGTAATTTTGAAGTTGAATGTCCAATGCCAGTAGATCCACCTTAGAAAAGTCACACGGGTAAAGTTCCGCAAGACGAATCAACTTTTTCCTATCAAAAGTAGAAAATGAATTTCTAGGATTCAAGCAACTCATACAAAGTAGCAACTCCGTATTCGCCTCTGTGAAACGATTGTTTAGCTCCATAAGTTGCTCAAAACAAATGTAAAGAGATTAGGAGAGATAGTGGTGCTCTTACTTTTTAGGGCAAAACTCGATGAATGTCAGAATGTGTAGAGACAAAGAAACACCCAATATTCAATCTTTATCCATATTCTTGAAGGTTGAAGCTCAAAACCCTGAACAATTGGAAGAAAAATCAATTAAACCGAAATAGAAATTGGATAATATACAACTTAGGGTTTACCAAAAGCCCAATTGCCCAAATCCAAAACGGCAAAACCTGTGAGTAATTGAGGGAGAGAGAAGGAGAAAGGCAGAGAGAGAGAGAGAGAGAGAGAGAGAGAGATGAATCACAAACCTGTACCAAAGTTCGAACAGAGTTACAGAGAGCCAGAGAGGTCGGAAGAGCAATTTTCCGGAACAAGAGCCAGAGGCTAATCTTACTAATTCTTACTTCTGCGTGTTTTTTTTTTCCAATTTGTTCATTAATTTTCTTATTTTCTTTTTTCATTTTGTTATTTCTGAAATTGGGTTAGTGGGCTGAAACTTGGGCTTTCAATTTCAAGTGGATTAATTTGTGGGCTATATTTGGGGTGGATGTTCAATAATATTTAGGGAAAATAACAGCCCAGGACGTGTTTTGATAATTAATACCTTTTAAGTTAAGGATATGTCAAGAACATTTGTTAATGAATAAAATGTCCTTAACGGATATTAATTATCAAAACACATCCTTGGCTGTTATTTTCCCATAATATTTGGGTTGGGTGTTCAATAATATTTGGATTGGGTGTTCAATAATATTTGGATTGGGTGTTCAAAGTAATACTAGTCCAAAATTTTTACATGTATCCTAAGCAAAAAAAATTTTTTGGGTGGTCAGTTGACCATGGTTTCTAAAGGGTGGAGCCGCCTCTGCTTCTACAAAATAAACAACGTGAATCACTAAAATAGATTGTTTTACCGCACGTCATCAGTTGGTGCGCTTGAATAGTATGTTCGAAATACCGTGAACGTAGCATGACTCATTGGAGATTCAAGTATTTCGATATCTACTTACCTAGCTAGCCACTGGCAATTTCCAAAGAGATCGTAAAGCTAATTGTTGAAATTTTTTCCTTTAATTAGTTTACCATTGCGAACTCCATAAAGAAAGTTTATTCTCTTATAGTTTTTCTATCTTTTATTGTAGGAGATGGGAATGGATGGGAAGTTATTAGAGCAGAAGACGCCAGAGCTAGAGGAGACATCCATGGACGAGCAAATCAGAGATTGGACTGCTCTTCCAACTGAGATTTTGAGCTTCATCTTATCACGTCTCTTTCTTGGTGACTTCGAAAGGTTTCGTTCCGTCTGCAAGAAATGGAAGTTAGTTCCTTCCTTACCAGTGCCATGTCCAACTCAATGCCCAATTCCCCAATCTCAGTGGCTCATGTTTTACTGCGGATGTAGCAAAATGGAATTGAATTTTTTCCACCCGTTGTATAAAGACACTTACCAGATGGATATTCCTAAGTTATCTGGTGCATTGCTTCGCTTCTCCAAGGACGGTTGGTTGCTTATGTCTAGAGGCAAACATTCTGTCTTCTTCTTTAACCCCTTCACCAAAGCTAAAATTGACCTCCCGGATCTACCTCACCACTACAATTTCGATGCTATATCCTTCTCTTGTGCTCCAACCTCCTCGGAATGCATGGTCTTTGGTATATATGCCTTTTTTGACCACGTTAGATTTTCAGCCATTTCTCGGGGTGAGGAAAAGTGGACTGGGGATCAGATTAAAGGTGAACATGATTTTCACCATTCTCACACCAATCCAGTTTTCTACAATGAACTTGTTTACTGCTTGGGTGAAGATGGTACCTTGGGGGTGTTTAATCCAAAGGATTTCAGCTGGAAAGCTCTTGAAAACCCTGAGAAATCCCGCCATTTTCTATACGAAAGTTATTTGATGGAGTGTGATGGAAAGCTATTGGCAGTGTTTGTGGGGAAAAAAGGAAGAGGGGTTTCTGTTTACACTCTAGATGATTCAAAGATGGCTTGGGAAAGAGTACGTGATTTGGGCAGTAAAATGTTGTTTGTGAGTCATGCGGTATCTTTTTCAGCCACCAAAGTAGTAGAGGGAATGCAGAACAAGATATATTTTCCGAGATTTCTTGGCAAGGATGGCGTATTCTTCTCTCTCGCAACCCACCGGTATGAATCTTTTGGGAGTCGCCTCTCTAGAAAGGACTTTGACGGAATGGAAGAACCGCTACACTGCTGTTGGATTGAGCCGAGAACTGAAACATACTGCGAAGAAGAGCTTAACTGGCTATCGACAGTGGAATGATCAAGAGAGAGTACCTTTTATTTCTCACATGGAAAAAAATTTTGGTTGGTTTTATGGAATACAAAAATTTGTAGGCCAAGTTTGACGTGTTAAATTCTTGGGCGTAGGCTCTATAGAACAGTAGTTTATAAAACGACATCTACAATTTGTAGAATAGTTTCGTGCTTGCTCTCCTATTTTGATTAGCCATGTTTTGATTAGGCGCCTGGTACGTTCTTGGTCTCGGGTAATTTTTCCCATTATCAAAGTGGAAACTTTTCAGTTGTGCTATTGCACAGAAATTGTGCACATATGATTTTTGAGGGCCCGGCCACCTCGGATCCCACAAAAGTTGGGTCCATACAAATAATCAAAACTGCTTATTTTTTTCAAATACTGTTTTGAGTTTTTGAAAAAAATCAGTTCAATTCGATGTAAGTGTTTTTTTAGAATTCTTAGGACGAATGTTACGCCTTAATTAAGAATTCAGAAAAAACATGAACTTATATATGATTGAGCTTTGCTGGGAAAATTGCGTGAGAAATATATTCCCGGAAAAATTTGATATTAGTTGAAGAGACTTGAAGTAAAGGAAAATATATATATTTTTTTCGTGTATGTTCTTTTGACAAGGAATATTGCAAGAAAATGAAAAAAAATTCTTTTGGCAAGACCTATTTTGCAAAAACATATTTTCCAGCGGGAAAATTGAAATTGTAGGTTCTACAACTTTCTTGATAACTAACGTTTGCCCATAAAAAAAGAAAAAACTTTCTTGGAAACTAAACACTTATAGAAAGCAGTAAAGATTGAGGTATAGTAGCGGCTGTACAGCAGCCCAGTACAGATGGGTTTTGCACCCGTCTCAAGTCCCGCAAAGATGATTGAAGCCGCTCATTTTATTCAAAACATGTTATTTACGATCCCTATAAAAAATCATCTCAATCCGATATCGGCTAAATTCTGAAGCAAAGTTGGATGATTCGTAAATACCTTTACCGATATCGGATTGAGATGATTTTTTACAAGGACCGTAAATAAAATGTTTTGAACAAAACAAGCGGCTCCGATCATTTTTGCAGGACCCAAAACAGGTGCAAAACCCATCTGTACTGAGTTGCTGTACACCCATCTGCTCTCTATAGAAAGTTAAGCTAATTTTCACATCTTTTCCCGCGCAACTAGTCGGGACCGTGGGACTCTAATTTTGAACCTAAATTTGGGGCTTAAGCCTGCCTTGTTTACCTCAGCTCAGAGGCTAATCCTGATTTTCAAGAGTAAAGTAGTCCGGTAAGAAACATAAGCTAAGAACACCCTCTTCTTCTTTTCTTTCTTTCTAGGATATCAATATCCCAGTTACTAGAATTGGTAAATACGGTTAATCATCAAACGGAGCCTAAATTTCAGCTAAAATACTGGCCTGTATCAACTGGCGCGACTATTTTCAAGTTTATTTTTCAGGGTACCCTAGCTAGTAGCAACTCCTATTGGCTTGTTTCACCAATTCAGCTGGTCTAAGAATTTACGGTCAAGATTTTCTCGCATTGCATTGGGCTTCCCGTGAACGGGTCAAATTTGTTTTCTCCCTTGTTTAATTAGAGCCCACAAAAAACGGTTGCGAGGAGGTTGCGAGGAGGACTAGGAGAGAGAAGGATATAAAGCCGAGGTGATTGTATTAAAGAGCTCTGCTATGCACACCGGGTCCGCCCCAGCTCGTCCAATCCAGTCCATTTTTTTAAAGATTGGAATGTGTATTTAGGCCCATCGAGTAGGGTTGGGTTGAATTTTAAGTATGTTTAATTAAAGGGATGGACCTAAGAATAGCTCTTAAAAACAATCCCGACCCTGACCCGATAAAATAATGAAAATGATGGGCATTATATATTTATATTATTAAAAAATACCATTAAGAAGGAAAATAAAAGCTACTATATATAGTTCCCTTTTTTCAAATGCATACATACACGTATAGTCCTTGGTCTTCATATACCTAAAATTATTATGGTTGTAAACTCTGCTTTATAATAGCATGGATAATTAATTGATACTTAGAAAAATAAATAGTCTAGTGGGACAGGTTTAATAAACAATAAAAGTTTAAGAGGATCGGGCTTGAAAATATTAAAAATAAGCCCAATTATTAATGGATTGGACTTGGGCATGCACAAGTCTTGTTATTATCAATTACAATCCCGGCCTATCCCACCGTATGTGCAACCCTAAATTTAAATGAGTGGTTATTCAGAATCACTTAGGTATGATGTGGCCGTTCTTCTCGCCACTTCCCACCATATAAGTGCTCATATTTTTGTGGCATTAACACACTTTTAAGAGTACACAAACTTAGGTTGGACATACCTTTGGGCACAACCTAGTTGGTTTGATTCCTATGGATGAGAGATCAATTCATTGTGGTAATATTAACTTCTAATACTCTCTATTAACCTCAATAACGTGTTTTGATAATTAATACCCGTCAATGATATTTTTAATATTAAAAAATATTCTTACCTTATCCTTAACGAGTACTAATTATCAAAATACATCTTAAGCCGTCATTTGCCAATGTATATAATGTTTGATAAAAGCAGAAAAACAACTTAGGTTGGACAAACTTAGGTTGGACTTTAATTGCCAGTTGGTGGCTTCGGGAAACACGTTGCGGCCCAACAAAGAGCCCTTGAGGAGCACCCAATAAAATCTCAGAAGTTAAAAAGTTACTCCGTACCCAAAATTAATTACAAAGCCCTCTGACAAAGTTGTCTTCTATCTCTCATCGTGTCTATCGAGAAACCCAGCCACCCACAGATCTCCGAACTGGCTTGGGTTTGATGAGAGAGAAAGAGAGAGAGAGCGGGGGGCAAAGAGTCGACCGTAATACCTTAGATCGGTCATCGGTGCAAAAAAGTTTCGACTTGTACAAATTTCCTTCACAGATCCTTGTAAAAAAGGAGGTTTGGCTTCTTTTCATTGCCGTTGTTGTTGTCTGTATATCTAATATCTACGTTTTTAACGTGAAAAATCAAGATGAAAGACAGAGTCAACCAAGCCACATCTTTTGTTTTCAAATTGAGTTCTGATATTTGGAGGAATCGTTGGGACGATGATTCGAGATCGGGATCGGCTTTGGCTTCGACAGCGAACGAGGAGAGTGTTTTTTTTTGTTGGGATATCACTGTGATTATCCCTTCCGATCTCTGATTGAATCGAGCAACTTTTTGGCGAAATCGTTCAATGATAGATCTGCGAACATCATTGTTAGAGAAAATTGTAAGTTCCAGTTATTTTCATCTGATTCTTTTCTTTTTGTACATATATGTGTACACCCATAGATCAAAGTTGTTTTTTTGTGCAGTTTCTCAACTTTGTGATAAAGATTGGGACTTTTTTTGCGGGTTCTCAACCCGTGCGTCTTTCGATTGTGATAAAGAAAATTTGGGGGTTTTCGATTGCGGTTTGAATTCTGATTTTACTGGTCTGAATGAGCTTTGCTCGATTGTGAGACAAATTTGGGATTCATGTTTGCCCGTGGAGTTCTGATTTTACTAGTCCGAACTCTCTCAACTAGTGCTTTTTCTTGAAACTAGAAAAGCACACAAACTCATGGTAGTTGTAACATCTACTCGGTCTTCTCATTGAAACTAGAACACCCTTTCTTCCGAACAACACTGTTACATACAGCAAATTGTAAGTTCCTGTTATTTTCATGGACTTTTTATTTTGATTCTTTTCTTTGTGTACATATATGTATACCCGTAGATAAAAGAAGAAGTTTTTGTGTGTGTGTGTGTGTGTGTGCAGGTTCTTAAACTTTGTGATAAAAATTGGGACTTTTTGTTTGCCGGTTCTCAACTTGTGCGTCTCTCGATTGAGACAAAAAAAAATTGGTGGGTTTTTGTTTGCCGTTTGAGTTCTGATTTTACTGGTCTGAATGAGCTTTGCTCGGTTGTGATATAAATTTGGGATTTATGTTTACCCGTACGCTTCTGATTTTACTAGTCCGAACCCTCTCAACTAGTGTTTTGCTTGATTTGGGTAAAAATTGGAGATTTTTGTTTGCAGGGCTGAGTTTTGATTTTACTGCTTTGAATTATCTCTCTCGAATTTGCGGGTGGGCAATTTGGTTCTTTCGGGCTATATAATTGTGCTTGATTGACGGTGAGAGCCTGATTGGGCTTTGAGGTTGACGGTGGTTGGGCTGTTGGTGGGTTTGAGGTAGAGGAGAAGGTGAAATAAAAAACGAAGAAGAAGAGTTTATTAACACGTTTGCTTGTTTGTGTTTTATAATTAACTTTGTCAAAACATGTTTTTCACTTTCATTTTTAACGGAAATAAACATAATCACGTTTTAACAGTTTCTTATCAACAAAATACACAAAATTATAGAGGTTACCAAATGCACCCTAAGTTGGTTCTCTTTCCTTCTGGCCGGGGGTGGGAATTTGTTGCAAAAAGCTTTTATGCACCTACCTAATGAAATGCGATCACTGATTTTGACGAACTGTAATAAAAAATTGAAATTGGAAAATAAAAGGAAAGCACTGTAAAAGTACATAGGAACTATTACTTGGACCTCCTTCCGTGATCCAAATATTCAAATAAATTGGATGGTTTAATTTCTTTTCCGAAAATTGCTGTAGTCAAATATGACAGAGTAAAGTGATCTTTATTGACGTTTTTCAATTGCCTTTTTTTGTTAAAACAGGCCAGTGTACTCCGCTGTGGTTCAATAACCTTGATCGTGGAGGCTGACGGTCGGCTCAATTGAAGGAGATGGAGTGCCTAACGAAGCTGTGCCCCGCTCTCTTACAACTTCAACCTCTGGCTGCCACTGTGGCCCTCAGCAGAGGAGGCCTACGATCAGATCATGATCATTTGGGACAAGGCTGAAGTAATCGAGGTCTGCGACAATGCACTTGAACATCTTGAAGTTCCTCGTGGTTATAAGGGATGCAGATACTTACTAAGGTAAGTCAGCAATATCTTTTTTTTTAATACAATACTTGCCCTTTAGCTGTAACAGAACTTAAAATTGAAGTTGCTTATAATTTGATTCTGAGAACTGAATTCCCAATATGGATGCTTTTTTTCATATGCGTCCTTGGAAGACCTGTGCATTTGTAATACGATGCAATGCAACCAAAATGTGAACATACTAGCACTGATATTGAAACCACATCAATCCCAATTTTTTAAAAAGTACTGTAGGCTCTGTCTCATTGTGCTTAATCCGAAAACTAGATAAACTGAACCCTAAAAAGTTCCAACATAACTTGCAGAAACCTATGAAAAAGTTCCAAATAAGAAGAGAAAAGGCGTCATGCTACGCTCTGCTTCTTAGGCTTCACTCCTACTCTCTGCAAAGCCACATTTACAAAATATATATCAAATCACAAATGAAACATAGGCTTTCCAGGTTCAACCCTCTAATCCATGTGCTAGATACTTGAGATATTCTTTAATGCATTCAAGAAGATTACGAAATTGTGCAAGTCTTACCAACAAAACCACCAGTTACAGTTACTAGGTTTCAATAAAGGGAGTTAGTCAAACGAGCAGCAAAAAAAAAAAAAAAGTATGCTGTTGTAGAGTATACACACCGCAACAATGGTTGTTGTACGAAGAAGGTCCTAACAATCCATATGGAAACTATGTACAAAATGGCATATTGGCTCCTGTTGTCATATCAACATGCCACAAATGGTGAAAGAAACTCAATTTCCTAGTTTCCTCACTACAGGGGTCCTTTCTACTAGTCAACTCACACGTGTAGGTGGCTAAATAAGGTGAGCAGAAAGTAAATGCATATTCAAGAAGTTCGTATAAGCAATTCCAGAGTAAAACTAGAACATAGAAATTAATATTATGGTGTTCTAACATTACAGTTGTTATTTTGTGATTTCGAGATTTTCCATTTGTCTCCCGCCAAAAATGAGTTATTTTGCCTTTTAGTGAGAGGTATTTTCTGTTTGTGGGGGGTTATTTTCGTATTTTCAACTGGGACTCCTGGGGTGATTAAGACGTGTGAACAACTGCACATGTTTTCTACTTTTCCCTCATGTACCATACATAGCCACGTACCCTTTTCTACTCCTTCGCGTCTCTCTCTCTCTCTCTCTCTCTCTCGTTTTATCTTCTACACGAATCAATGGCAGATGCTAAGATGGGGTAAAGAGAGGCATTCGGCGTTCGCTTCCCAGGAGGAGATCGAGATGATGATTTCCGAGATCGATTCCGATGGCAACGCCTACATCGATCTGAATGGTTGGTCTCTCTCTCTCTCTCTCTCTCTTAGATCTCTATCTTTTTTCTAATGCTTGGTTTCCAGGGGTTTCATAGTCATAGTATGGATTGAGAAGAACTGTGGTATTTTCCTGATGCTTGGTTATGCGCACTCCCTGTAGAAGCTATTTGTGCCTCTGTTATAGTGAAATAGGAAGCTACTTGTTAACTCTTTCTTTCTTGAACATGCAAAATGGAATACTTTCTAGGGTATGGTTAAAGGTGAACTTATCCTTTATACTGACAGTATGTATGGACAGGATGCGATGTGCCTTTGTTTAGGTTCCAGATATTACACATTTGATCCCATTTTGAGCTTTCAAAATCATATTTTGACCCCATATGTATCTATGAACTCTAAAAGTCATTTGGGCGCCAGTAGGGCGGTTAGGCACCGCCTAGCACCTAGGCTCAAGGACTAATCGGCACCTAGAGTTGTGGGTTTTTAAACAAAAGATATTCTCCACCCCATCCCCAATTTTGAACTATTAGAACAACATAAGTAGAACAAAACCTTACATAACATTTAAAACCGATAATTCGGCAATCCATTCGTTAAAATCTATCTTTCTATCATGTAGAGACATGGAAATTAAGTACTACTACATCACTAGTTAATCCATAATGCAAAATTTCATTGTTCATTGTTCAAACCAAAAGTCTACTAGATAACTAGTCAATCTATAACGCAAAGTTCATATTTCATAGTTCAAACTAAATGAAACCAAGTAGTACCAAATAACTAGTCAACTATAAAGTTCAATGCTCAAACTTCAAAACAAAATATAACTAAGTAGTGTGAAATTACTAGTCAATTGCCCCTCAACTTCTTCTCTATGTCTCTCCAAAACCCCTTCAGTATATTCCTGCAACAGCTAACCCCGATAAATTTGAAAAATAATGTATTCAATCGTGATTAATCTTGCCCAGCCGCCTAGCCTATTAGTTGCCAATTAATTCGTTTTAGCTGCCTAATCCCGTCTAGTTGCCTATCCAATTAATTGCCGCCTAGCCAAGTAATCACAGACTAATCCAGCCTAGCGGCCAACTAATCGTCTGATTAAACCCATAAACCACAGAAACAGAGAAACATTTTTGCTCAGCCAAAACCTCAACAGAAGACACAATCATTTGAGGAGAACAAAACACTAGAGACATCTAGAACTTGAGGGTCCCACCCCACTATAATCCTAGCAGTAGATGAGTCACCGACTCACTAGGGGTGTATACGAGATGAGCCGAGCCGAGTATTGGCATGTTCGAACTCGGCTCGGTCAGGCTCGAGCTCTGCTCAAGCTCGAATCGAGCCCAAAAATCCGAGCTCGAGCTCCGCTCGGCAAACATTACAAAGCTCGAGTTTGGCTCGTTAGAACTCGGGTTGGAATAAACGAGCCTACTCGGCTCGGCTCGGGCTCAAATTCATCAACACAGCCTTAATCAAAACTAGCTAATTCCATCATTTTCATCACCAAAACTGTCAAATTTTATGATTTTTATTATAAAAAAAAAGGCTAAATCAAAATCATTCCAAACAAACTCATCATTCATTCCAAAGGCTGATTCCATCATTTTTTTTCACAAAATCATAGCTGCCACTACGTGGCAGTACCAGCTTAATTCCACATTGGTAGTTCTCATTGTTCACTACAAATTACAAAATACCCATTGTTCATCACTACAATAGGCTGACAAAAAACAGCCATCGAAAACATAAATGAGAGAGATTAAAGTTCTTGAAACATGCACAGATGCACTTAACCAAAATGGCAACAGTCAAGTCTGGCTTCCTAAGATTTACACCAAACCGCAGATATTTATAACAAAAAAGCCAAAAGCAGAATGTCTTGAGTAGATAATGCGCCAAACACCAACTTCCAAAACACCAACTTGGTCCTGAGGTATAAACAAGTGATACAACAGTTAGTATTTTTCTGGTCCTTTACATTCTCAATTTTCACAAAAAAAATGCTTGCATGTATGACATTAGGCTAACAAAAAGAATTTCTATGAACTAAAGCTATTCCAAAGCTATTCAAGTAATAAAAAAGAAGACACGAAAGTACTTATTTGAAGTAAAACAACAAGAACAAAGTAATGCATCTGTTGCTCAAAGTGAATTACACCAACGTTATGGAAGTTCCTGGATTGTGTAAAGTAATAGCTGAGGAAGGTTTCAGCAGTCAAAATCTAGTCTAACCATCTATCATCAGTATCCAACCAATACTAGAAAAGATCAAGAATACTCTGAATCAGATCCACAAAGGAAAAATTCAATAAGATATAATGTATTGCATTAATAATGCAGATCAACGCATCTCTGAACCAAGAAACACATTAAAAAAAAACCCAGCTATCCCAATTGAATTCTACATGATATAATTGTAACTATGTAGTATGCATGAGATTAAAACATGAATGACTTGAAAAATTGCAATTCTTGTGAACCTACCAACACATAGGCAGGCAGAGATTAAAAAAGGAAGAACAAAGATTGCTTATGAATAATTTTTCCTGTACACATCTTTCATTCAACCAAATAGAAACACAATTGAAATTTGACCATGATGATTAATATAATCCCATAATACACATGCAGGAGTAATTAACATTTCCCTAATTAAAAAACCTCCTCCCATTGAATCTCTCTAGAAGAATACGACAATAAACTAATCATCTACTAATAAACTAATTGCCGTTCAAAAAAAATCTACTAATAAACTAATCATCTACGGATCTACCTCTGTTTCATCTATATGCATATATCTGTTTCATCTATATGCATGTATTAGTGTGTCTCCCGTTAGATATTAGTGTGTTTCATCTATTACCTCTGTTTCATCTATCTGTTTCATCTATATACATAAAAGCTGTATATATAACGGGAGAGGAGAGGAGAGGAGAGAGAGAGAGAGATTCATCATTCATACGAATCATACTAGGGGCTGACGGAGGCGTAAATGCGTGACCGGCTTACGCCACCGACTTGAGTGAATCGGAGAAAGGAGGTGATGGCTGGGAGTGAATCGGAGACCGGAGGTGATGGCTGAAACTTGAAAGTGAATCAGAGAGGTAGGCCGCCCCACCCCTTATTCTTCGTCCTCCTCTTCTTCTCCTCTCTCTCTCCTCTCTCTCTCTAAAAACGGCGGAAGAAACAAGAACGTGGAAAAGAAATGGTCAATGGAAACCCTAAAGTTAAGAAATATATATACATATATATATTTATAATCGAGCCGAGCCGAGTCGAACCGAGCCGTTTTCGAGCTACTAGCGAGCCTGTCGAGCCGAGCCTAACTAGGCTCGAACTCGGCTCGTTTGTTTAACGAGCCTCAAAACCGAGCTCGAGCTCGAGCTCGCTCATTTAGCCATCGAACCAAGCCGAGCCGAGCCGAGCTCGTGAGTAGCTCGGCTCACTTACAGCCCTACGACTCACCGAGATTGTGAACATACTGCCAATGCATTGGAAAACACCTAGAAGTAGAATTAGGAAGATTTTCCAACCTAATTTTAGCTTCTATAACGTCAAAAAGGACAATTTATTCAACTTAATGAACGAACAAACCACTTTTGTTTCAGGGGATCTTTGAGGCCCCTAATATTCCAAGAGCCAAACCTGGTCATTTAATACCTTTGGATTTGACCCCACCACCACCATTACCTTTCTTCTTACCCCTACCCTTTTGACCAGGAGGGGGAACATTCACAGGAGAGAGCTGTTCTTGTGCCACAGGGGCAACAGAATCCAGCTCTATCTCATGCACTTGAAACGAGTGAGGAGGACCAGTTTCCAGAACAGGATCAGTTACATCCTCATCCGCATCTGCATCACAAATTAAAGGGGAAAATTGATTCATTAACAACCACCAGTCACAGCCAGCCACAGGACTAGAAACAAAGCCATTCTCACCCAAATCATCCCCATTAGGCAAAACACTCATACCCAAAGGAGGCTTTACACCCACCACATTGAGAGACCCACCATACTGATTCACCACCTCATCAATAGCTGCCCCATCACAAATCTGAATTTTAGATAATGCCTGACCAGTCATCATCTTGGGAGATCTTGACTTCCCTCCAGGACTCCCAATTTTACCAGAGGTAACCCCAACAGGAGCAGAAACCACAGGAATAGAATCCACCACAGTAGCAATAAGAGGGACTAGAAGCCTTAGGAGAAGCTGGTGTAGATCATCCTCTTAGGAGAGCTTTACTTATGTATAGAATTTCCAATAGGCACACCATTATCAGAGGATGCACCATCAGAAGTAGAACCCATAGGAACAGAATACCCAACAACAGCAACAGGAGGACTAGCAGCCTTAGGAATAACAGGACAATGAGCCTCAGCATGCCCAAAAACCTTGCAGCAATCAACAGTCATACTAGGGCTAGAAACATGCATGAATCAATCAATTCCAAGAGTAGGATCTACACCAAGTTCAACGACTCCACTAACAGCATGAATTGATCGCAGAGAATTTTCAGCAACAGTAATATTCACAGGAACGAACACATTAGGTTTTTTAGGAGTTTTTCCATTTTTAGGGTTTTTTTCCATCAACGAAGAACGTAGAACAAGAAAATCTTCTACCAGATCCATCAAAGAACTCGGAAATCAGTAAGCATCAACTACGAAATTCACAGAATGCCATGGAATTTAAGCAACAGAAGAAGAAATCGATCCAGAAGTACGAGAGCAAACTTCCCCTGCCAGACCCCTCATTGTCATTCTGTACTGTAAATTTATAAGACTGATTAGGAAAGATCCTAATACTTATTTACAGACTAAGGCACATCTCTATCCCTTAAGCACATTGAGACATCTGTAGAATGAAGTCCTGTTCTGTTATTTGTATTCCAACATTGATCATTTTCTTTGGCTCATGTTTTCTAGTTTTCTATTCAAATGGAAAACTAAGTATTTGGGTATTTGAACCAGCTGTATGGGACGTAAGAGCTTTCCTTAAAGCTTTCCCCTCTCCTCGTACCTCTTTATGAATGACGTGGACAAGAGGATCGGGGATCCCCTCTCCTCTCTAGAGCTCACTTCTGGGAAGTTCACATTGCATCCTATATGCCAATATCTGGGTATTAATTATATTTGCATTGCTGATGGTCTTTTTACCCTCTGCTCTTCCCATCTAAGGTGGAAGCAGTTGCTTGCCGAGAAGCAATTCAATGGGCACAGCGGAACATCGCAATCCACCATTCCTCACCAAATTAGAATCATCCATCCAACCCGGTTGTCGTAGAGATTGAATCGTCGAAGATATTGAATCGTTACTTATGTAATTACTTCCAAACTGTATTCACTACTAAAGTTGATTGTTGTAATGTTAAACCTTCCCAATTCCCATATATTGGCCGTAGGGCCTTGCGAAGCTTGGTATAGTTCTTGTTTGTGTTTGTATTTGTGCAATGCGTTTCCTCAAAAAATGAAACCAAAACAACAAAAATAGATCCCTACACACCACCAATTGAGAGTGAAATTCCGTTTGACCCAAAAAAAAAAAAAAAGAGAGTGAAAAGAAACGAGAACAAATTGTAAAATAATGAACCTTTGCTCTACTTCTGTAACGATTCAATGTCTTCGACGATTCAATCTCTATGACAACCGGGTTGGATGGATGATTCTAATTTGGTGAGGAAAGGTGGATTGCGATGTTCCGCTGTGCCCATTGAATTGCTTCTCGGCAAGTAACTGCTTCCACTTTCGATGGGAAGAGCAGAGGGTAAAAAGACCATCAGCAATGCAAATATAATTAATACCCAGATATTGGCATATAGGATGCAATGTGAACTTCCCAGAAGTGAGCTCTAGAGAGGAGAGGGGATCCCCGATCCTCTTGTCCACGTCATTCATAAAGAGGTACGAGGAAGGAAAGCTTTAAGGAAAGCTCTTACGTCCCATACAGCTAGTTCAAATACCCAAATACTTAGTTTTCCATTTGAATAGAAAACTAGAAAACATGAGCCAAAGAAAATGATCAATGTTGGAATACAAATAACAGAACAGGACTTCATTCTGCAGATGTCTCAATGTGCTTAAGGGATAGAGATGTGCCTTAGTCTGTAAATAAGTACTAGGATCTTTCCTAATCAGTCTTATACACTATACTACACACTTTCACTACACCATCCACTACATTTTTTATGGGACTCATTTCGGGTCCAACAAAAAATACAGAAAAATATCCATAAATTTTAAAATAATATTTTAGGGGGCCCTGTAAAAAATCAGCTCTAACGGATATCGGTAAGTATTATTTCTAAATTTATAGGAGCGAAAATGCTCAACTGCGCAGTTTCGAACATACGAATCCAGAAATAATATTTATCGATACCCGTTAGAGCTGATTTTTTACAGGTTCCCCTAAAATATTATTTTAAAATTTATGGATATTTTTCTGTATTTTTTGTTGGACCTAAAATGAGTCCCCATAAAGAATGTAGTGGATGGTGTAGTGAAAGTGTGTAGTGTATGTAGCATTTGTCGTCTTCTTGTTCGCCGCCCCTTTCTCCTTTTTCTTGTCGTTCTTCTGCTTTTTCTTCTCGTTCTTCTTTTCTGTACATCACGATACAAGATTATCAGACTACACTATTTAATTTAAGTGCAATAATCTCATAAAATAATATATTCACCCTTGGGATTGCAGCAATTCCTAGCAGATTCAAGGCTGATGTGCCTGCTTTTGCACCAAGAACATTCCCAATCCTCCTTAGGTTTTGCAGACACGTCGGGTGTTTTCATTGGTTTTTTGTTTTTCCCACCGGATCGTTTGGAGCTTCCCATCGGAGAACTGATTTGGGTGGAGAACCGATTAGGGTAGGAGAACTGATTTGGGTGGAGAACTGATTACTGAAAAAACAAAAGGCCTACAAATATTAGTACTACTTTAACCCTTTTAAAAAAAAAAAAAAATCCTCACATGGCTTTAACCCTTTTAAGGGAAGGTTAATATGGTCAATAAATCATGCAAAATCTATTCAGTAGATTGTAACCCAAACACTGTCACAGAATTATAATCTATTCAGACCATAAATCAAAACCTAAAATCCACCATAATAAAAACAGAAATAAAAAATAAAAAAAATAAGGCTCTCAGGTGTTTGCACCTCATATTTACGTTTTGAATTGTGCATTTTCCTGTTTTTCACCTTGAGAATGATTGGTTCCCAAATACCAGAGTGTGGGCAAAATTATTGTGGTGGTGACACAATTGAATTTGTAGGAATGGTCCGATTTCTGAGTGGACAAATACCCTTTAAGAGAATAGATGTGCCGGAGAGGTTGTAATAGCCATGGAAAGGGGATGAAAGGAGTGATCTAGAAGGGTGAAGAAGAATAGCAGGGGTGAACAGAGAGGGTAGGCAGTGGAGATCCAAACCCAGGAGATCCCTAGGAGGAAAGACAATAGAGCCCCTGAAAGAGGATAAGACCTCCTTTGAAATCAGTGCTCACCAACTTTCTCTCTCTAGGAACTGTTCACAAGGTGCTCTCTTGTTGTTGTTGTTGTTGTTGTTGTTGTTGTTAGGGTTTATTGAAGAAACGTTCATATTTATAGCCCACACGAGCTGATGCTCGGACGCCAAGTGGCGCGCTGATAAAATGACACGCGTCCCTTCTGTACCCCCTGACCGCCGAGGTGTCGCTACCCTCGCGATGACCGCGAGTATGACGGTATGCGTATCCTCTTATTTGCGGAGATCCTCTTCTTCTCTTACAGCCACCAAGCCACTAGATCCCCTTCCTTCCCGTAGGGCAAGGTCGTGACCTACTCGGTCGCGCCAGTGCCGCTTGCCAAGCCTCAAGGGGCCCCTCGGGTCCTGCCTAAAGGCCGGAGCAGACATAAGAGTCTGGGCAATTTCTCGGGTGCCTTGGTTAAACCGCATTAATCGCGCCAAGCGTCCACCTGGATAAATATAACTCTCTCCTTAAGGGAGGAATTTGAGCTCGCGACCCTTACACGGGCGCTGCAAAGCTATGGGTAGCGCGAGGCTCCCACGCGCAAGGCCACGTGTCGCGCGACTGAGGCGCCACGTGGCGAGCTAGGGTTCGTTGGTCAAATCGTCAACCCCGCGAGGACGAGTACACGTGTCAGCTGCTCATTGGGTAGTCAAACAGTCAATGGTCGCGCCTATTGACCTTTCCTACAGAATTAAAGTATTCAAACAAAACAAGATACTTTCGTTCCATTTTTAATTAGTAACACAATGAAGGATATTCTGTTAGTTGTGAAAAAAGGGGTAGAGGGGATCCCATATATGTTGTTCAAGTCAATTCTAAGAAGGATAAATAGCTAGAACGGAATGTGAAAAGTATGGAAAAACATCTTGTAATATATTTAACCAGAAAATAGATAAGCGTCTTTTCCCCACGAGTCTATACATCCATCCCTCTGGGTTGAGGATCAAAAAGGACAAAAGGAAAAAATTGTCCCTCCAGGTTTTTTATCCCTCCAGGTTTTTTGACGTGAAATGTAGGCAAAATTAGCAGATTACTTCTTTAGCCATGAACACATCACTTGATTCCGTCAAATATAAATATAACTCAAGTTAAGTCAATTTACGCATGCCTCGATCAATTCTAACGATCAATTTCACCGTTCAATAATAGTTGTCCAATTCTTTGTCTCGTATGGACCGGCCCATAAATATTGGTGGCACTTGGAAGGTTTCTTTCGAACTTCAGACATTATGAATGAGAAAAAATCTTGAGTCTTGACAACTAAACCAACTTCTTGGGGTCCGTTCAAATAATATTAAAATGTTCTACCACTTACCCTTACAATTGTAATGTTTTATTACGATTATTTTAACGGAAGTGTAGTTAGTTCGATTTCTTAGAGATCAAAGAAGGAGATAATGGCCTAGCAATTCTGATTTCTGATTGGACGTTTTTTTTTTTTGGCCAAAGATAATCGGTTCATTGATAAACGATACGAAGGGAAAAAAAGACATCAAAGAGCATATCCATCCTTAGACAAAGGTGTAGATAGCTAAACCGGTGAATAGGCCTTCCAAGCGATTCTGATTGAAGTTCACTCACGATTTTGTGCCTTAGTTGTGTATGCGGACGCAGAATACAGAAAACAACAAACAAAAACAAAGTACAACAAACAAACCAAAACAAAAAAGAAAAGTCAATTGGAGCCAAGACGCCAGAGTCGGACCCGTCTATGAGACGATGACACATGTGAAGTGGGGTTGGAGTGGCCAAGTATGGAGTGATCAAGTATGGACACAGAGTAAACTCTTTTGGATGAACCCGCCGCACCAACTTGAACTCGTTCCCCCGCAGACGAAAGGCTGAAGCTGCTGCAGATGCCGCCACCGTCGCATTTTGTTGCTGGTGTCTTTCCCCTCCCTTCTCGAGCATTGTCCCCTCCCTTTGTGGAAGGTTGCACCCTATCGGTGCGGGGTGTATCTCATCTAGATTTCATATTGTGCCTTTTTATGGATTGAGATGGATTTTCGCGTGGGATCCTATACTATTACATCTTTGACCGGCCTTATGCCCAACCTCAATCTTGATCTGCTTTTGCAGTGTGTGTCATTGAGAAGTTTATTAATTAAAAAATTATCTTCGTCCAACATCTATAGGTATCTAAACAAAAAAAACAAATGTAAAAATACGATATTGTTTGATACCTATCGATATGCAGATGAATTTTTTCGTGAATCGTAATCTCAACGACACCAACAATGAGTTGTTCTGATCATCTCATTGTGAGTTCGGTTTTCATTGGGCACCGTTTGGATGAAATAGAATGATGGTTGAAATTAATTTTTGTATTACTTGATAATTGATAAAAAGGGTATATAGGTTTAGTAGTTAAAAAATAGAGAAGCTCATGCGACGTGCATTTGAAAAGTAACTAGTTAAAGTAAATGACTCTTGGATAGTATTTTGGCTTAAATTTACAGAGTTTGGTGTAGATGCTAGCCAATAACGAATAAAATAGAATTCTTTTGATAACTAAAGTGTTCGGGTCAATTTACGCGTCTTGATTAATTTTGAAAAACCAATTAAAGCAAAAGTAAGGCTTTGTGTGGACTAATCCTAAAAAGATATTTTGAACCTGAGATCTCAAGAGGAATAAACCTGTAAGTCTCAAACCAACTCTTTGGGGTCACTGGTAAATATTAGTACAGGATGCACTTGTCTTTCCTCAAAGGGGGCGGATCCACTAACATCTATTTTGACACCTTTCGTTTTTTGAGTCCCAACAAATGATTAGGAGCCGTTCAATGTGTTTAAAACATTTTTAAAAGCTCCCTTAAAAAACCTGTAACGCCCCGAAAATTCGGAGACAAAAAAAAATTATTGAAATGAGATTTTTAAATAGATTTCCATTTTGAAGCATTTAAAATTCCAAAAGTCTAATCAATTCCAATCAAATCACAACGTACCAACCATAAAATAATTTTTCAGATTCTCTTACTGTACAATATTGAAATAATTAATTGAAATTACAGAGCAACTAAGGTTGTAACCAGAGTTCGATGATATCTTCTTCAGTCGACATCAAATCATTCTTTGCGTACGGTCCTTCTGTTCCGTCTTCAAACCTGGCGTTCGAGTTACCAGGGCAACATAGTACCATGAGCGATAACGCTCCGTAGCCAAAACCCACCCGAACCCATAACTTACAAGCAATATAATATAATTGAAATGCATTGACATAACATAAAAGAGAATAATTAATCATTTTATTACTATTCTTCAACCTAAGTGATATCTAGGATCTTATCCACAGATCAGTTCCTACCCTTAACCTCCAACGTAAGGCAACCCAGTATGATTCAGACAGTTCCTTGTTGTGTCCCGCTGATAGCTACCAAGTTATTTACTCAGATCTACAGTCGACGCAACCACACAAGGAAGGAACCAAATATGTTCTCGCAGCCAATCACCACTGTGCCCTACCTAGGGTTGCGTTTCTTAAACAACCCAGTGTGATTCAGACAGCTCCTTGTTGTGTCCCGCTGATAGCTACCAAGTTATTTACTCGGATCTACAGTCGACGCAACCACACAAGGAAGGAACCGAATATGTTCTTGCAGCCAATCACAACTTGGGCCTCTGTTAGCACCCATCTTAAAACCATGACTCAATCACTTTCTCATTTATCCTTTACTTATCAACGTCTACGTGATCCTCTAATCGTATACCACCCCGGGAACCTATTTGTCCATTCTACAAGTACAATAATACATCACGCAATTCAACATTTTTACGAAACATGCTAACAGGCTAACCATAATTAATTTTTACAATAGTAACAACCATACAATTCAATAATCCAACTAAGCATACCAACATGCCAAAAATATTTAACCATGCAATAAAGGTGAATCATGCGATCAGGACAAACTAACTAATTCCTTTTATTTTCTCTTTTCTTTCTCAAGGCTAAAATCCACGTTTAGTCTTAATCATCTCGGGGTATTAACGATATTAGAAAGAAATTCGTATTTGCAATCAAACTAGAATTTGCCTCGAGACTAATTAATGTTGGAACTCATGATGCTAGATTTTAATAAATCGGGATTGAATCTATAAGTTAATCAAACTCAAGGGTTAATCTGTAATTATTCTAAAATCCCTTTTCAATTTCCAGTGACTGTTTTTCAACAGAAAAACAGTGAGTTTCGGCCCACTCGACCGCCGACATCGAGTTCGATTATTATCACACCAAAGCTCTATAATCACTATATAAACACGATATATACGTAGGGAGGTGAGTTCGGACTACCTCGTATTCAACGTAAAGATTTTTGGAGAGGTTCGGTGGCGGGTCGGAGCGGCGGTGGAGCTCGCTGTGATGGCGGTGAGCACGGCAGTGGTGGTGCTGCTCCAGTTGGTGATGCGTGTTGGTGTCCGGGTTTGGTGGTGGAAGCTCAGCGGATTAAACGCACGGCAGCGGGGCTCCGTCGGTGGCCGGTTCCGGATCATTTCCGGACTGTTTTGCAGCTGGAAGAGGGCTGATTTTAGAGCTGAAATGGAGTGGGGTTTGGGCTGTTTTGGAGGGATATTGGCTGGTCCACATTGCAGAAATTATAAAGAAGATATGGTGGGCTTTGTAGATGGTAGGAAGCGTTGAAAAAGAAAGTAGTGTTCACTTCTTAACTCTCTCTTTCTCTCGAAAATAATCAAAGAAGAAAAGGGGACTGGATACTCCTTTCTCTCCCTCTCTCTGCTGCCAACAGGAGGAGGTGGGAATTGGAGAGCAATATGGAGCTGTGATTAGTATTAGGAAGAAGCCTCATGGGTAATATGAGTTTGGCATTAGTTTAGTGGTTAAAGGAATGTGTTTAGGTGGTGTGTTGGGCTTCCATTGGTTGGAGGAAAGGAAGTGCCGAAAATGGAGGGGCAATTTTTTATGGAGGGATGTATGATGGATGGATGGCCTGATGATAGGAGGAGGTGATTATCCATGGGATTTTTCGGGTGGTGATGGTCATGGAGCTGGGATTAGTTGGCTGGAAGTGGTTAGAGTAATGGCAAGTAAAAGACTACTTACAAGAAGGAGACGAGACTGGGTATTAGTGTTTGGTTAGGAAAAGAAATATTCTGGTGTAACACACAGCGCACACATATGTACACACTAAGGAATATTACTTGGTAGATACGCGCGTGTACACAACCGATTACGGAATAAAATTTAGCATGATGACATAAGAATTTATTTTTATTTTTATTTTTTGAGCAAAATAATTATTCTTGCTTTGATAGTTATAATTATTTATAAAAAAAATATCGGGTCTTTACAAAACCAACTCATTCTGATATCGGTAAAGCCTTGATTGACTCACTCATTTTATCTTGTCAAAATTAGGGATAAATACCGCTCACGACCTTACGGTATCAAAAGGGAATGGCTTTTTTTGAAAACTCTTAAAAATATATTTTAAACACATTGAACCGCTCCGATCATTTGCGAGGACTTTAACTAACAAAAGATGTGCGAAATTGGTGTCTGTATAGGTGCTAATTGGTCCGGCCCCTTAAAATATACGGAGCATAAGCTAAGAGAAATGATTTTCCAACATAGTAGTGTATATATATATATAGTCATATACATATACACAACGGAAATTAACCCCAATTCCCCACCCTAATCAGTAGAGGTGGCAAATTGGCGGGTCTGGGCGGGTTGAAATGGGTCGCGGGTCAAATAGTAAACCGTTTGAAACGGGTCAAGCCAAACCCAAACCTGCCCGACCCAACCCAAAATTTTTTTTTTTCCTCCTTCTCCCCGACATGGTTCCTTATCCAAGATATCTTTTTTTTACTTCTTTAGTCATCCCCCACGGTCTTTCCCCATCCTCTTGCCCTCCACCTGGAATTCCTCTCTCTCTCCGCTTTCTTATTAACTTCCTCTGTTTCTCTTTCAAACACCAATAATTTCAAAGAAACACGAGCCTTTTGTTTTTTGCAAAGAAAATCATATTAAACCCTTTGTTGATGACCTTGAAAAAAAAAAAAAAGGGTATCCCCCTCTTTGAAATTCGCATCACTCCCGTTATAGAGTAATTAGTTTCCACTAGCATATATGGAAGAAGATTACAGCTAATGTGAATAACCGAAACGCGAGTTTAGAACACACCAATTGTTAATTTGGAAAAAATAGCAATGGACAACAATAGCAGACGTGGGGTGCAATTAATTTTCTTATGTCAAAATGGTAGAAATTCCATTGTCCATCATGCAAAATAATAAAATACATCAAAAAAGGACAATTATCTTTCCCAAAAGAAGTCCTAACTTTCTAAGTTCTAATGCCAAAACTTCACAATCCCGATCTTGCGAAGGGGCATTGGATGCACTCCGGTGAACCCAACATCAGCACCAAACTCATGAACCAACACTGAAAATGTTATTCGCCAAAAGCCACCACCAAATTTGGGGAAACTAGAGTTCGGGTAGAGGTAACTGGATGGGGGGAAACTTAGCCGAGGAAAAAGAAACAATAAACATTCCATAGAGGAAAAGCTGAAAAATAGTAAATAATTCCATCGGCTTCTTTTCTCTTTTATTTGGCCGACACTCCATCAACCCCAAACTCACATGATCTGCACCTAATGGGAGGGTTGAAGGAAGGAACCAGTGGCAAATCAGACTAGGTAGAGACATCATCGAATGGATTGAAGAAGGATCATAGCCTCTGGAGCAAAGCCGAGAGACCAGATCTAAGTTAACGCTGCTAGAGATGGTTAGAAGGATGGATAGGAGAGGAGGAAATGAGGCGGTGAAGGAGGAGGGGGAGGTGGAGGTAGGAGGTGGCGGCCACTTACACCCCCATCAAAATTCTAGAGAGAGAGAGAGAGAGAGAGAGAGAGAGTAACGTCCTTCACGCTGTTCCGGACCAAACGATGAAATGTCAAAAGCTCCTCTAGGGTTACGACATGAATGGATTCTTGTTTCAAACTTTCATGCATCCAAACACCCCCTACATGTGGCAAAAACAATTCTTTTATCTTATGATGACAATAATAAATTCATGACATTTACATACTACTAACTAGCAGCCGCGCGCAGGCATTATCCATCTCGGTTGTGACCAGTTACTTTTAACTGGACAAGGTGTGGAGAACGAGATGCTACAATTTTCCATGTCAAACACATACAAGTCCCTATCGTTTTCCTCTATGAAGTAAATGCAGTTCTGTTTGACCCTTGATTCCGCTGTTGTTGTCGGGCAAGAAAAGTTGCAAGTTGTTCCACTCAAGAAAAATGCTCGATTTCCCAAGCTTTCTACCTTTGTCCATGCCAATCTTGAAAAGTCCAACTTGTAAACTTCAACCTCTCTTATCTTCGAAGTCCCTCCCAGGTAATACTTGACCACACCAAACACCTCCCCACAAGATTCAACTATATCATAGAAAAATTTGAATGCCTCTGGGATTGCTTCGTTCGGTAATTCCTCGGCCCCTAGTTCTGTAACAACCAATTTTGATCCAACAACCTTCACTCTCACTAGAGTTCCGCCTGGAGCAAGCCCGTAAATCTTCCTTCCGCACACGGCAGCTTGTCTGTAAACTTCCCGCTCAGATCTCAAAGTATTGTTCGGTCCACCTGCTTTCGCCAAGCCGAAGAAAGAGGGCATGACTATCGGTCGTCACAAGAATGACGACACATTCAGGATCAGTCGGGGGTGCTGACAGAATGCAAGTGTCGAACGAATTAAGGGGGGCTGGTGGCAGCTCTGGAAGCATGATTTTCTCCATGGAAACAGGATTCAATAGAAAGCAGTCATCGGATGTATAATCAAAGAGTACTAGCCATCCATGAGAACAAGTACAAATTCTCTTGTTCAGCATTTCTGGGATGCTCACCACATCGTAGTGATCCTGCGCTATGTCGACAAAAGTTTGAGTGGAGTAGCCTTGACGTTTCTCTCCTTGGTTGATGACAAGCCAAGGACATGATAGTTGAGGATGCGGAACGGGAAATGTTGTTGCGGCCATTGCCATTTAAAAAATTGTCTTTTCCGCCTGCTAGAGAGGGAGAGAGAGAGAATCTGGCAATTAAATTTCATTTACCAGACACTGAAAGTAATTCCAAATAGATCATGCAACATTGCTATACACATTCTAAGAAAGTATTTATTTTGTTCACTCGCTGGAAGACTATGGAGGGTCTCCTGTTTTATGTGAACATATACCCTTTGGCCTTTGCACAATTTCTTTATATATATAGTACTTCGAAGAATTTGAACAACATATATTGTGGTCTAATTAAACTCCTCTTGGCATTCGCTCTTTTCGTCATAAATCGAGCATCTCCCAAAGACTGAAAAATTGTGTAACGGATTTTGCTGAATGATTGTGAATTCGAAAACAAAAAACTCAGTGTTTTGTTTCTGTTTTCGAAAGAATATAATCTGATCCCATCTTCTACCCAACATGCATGCAGCATCTCCGTACCACCCGATCAATCTTGAATTTATCGAATCTTCGTATGTATACAACCAGCTGGTAGGAGTGGACACGGGAAGGAGAACTACCATTTTACCGGCGAATTTCAACGCTAAAACTCGAATTCAATCATAACCACACAAATTGGAACAGTTGTGCTCAACTCTTAATCCAATCTATCTGTAAAATTTGAGCGAAGAAATATTTTTCTTAATTGAATTTCACTATACAAATGAGCCCAAACTCTGGCTATTTATACAAGAGAGGAGCCTAGCTAATTGTGGAAAGAAATCATACTAATTTACTATGGAAGAAAATTATCTAATTAAAATCATAATCTCAATATCATGATATCATTTATTATATCTATTTATTCTAACACAATCAATGAGAGAGATGGAGTATAAGGAGAGAGACCCACCGAAGGAATTTTTGGGTGCCGAGTGAGTACTACGTGGTGCCAAGCAACGCATCCTGACCGTCCATTCTTGTTTTGGATAGCTAGGATTTGAAGAGAGAAAAAGGAGGGAGAAAGAGAGGAGAGGGTGGTAGGGTGAGAGAGGAGAGAATGTTTTCAATCTGGGTTGTCCAACACATTTTGGACAGCCAGGATACGCTGCTCGGCCAACCACCACGTGGGCACGGCCACGTAATACCTATCCGGCACCCAAAAATTTCTCCTAGTTGCTACATCCAATCGAAAATAAGGATGATTAAAAAAAACCAATATCGAAAACAAGCACTTATCTACATGTTTTTCATTGCTATCAGTTTTTAATTACTAACCTTTGGGTATCTTGGGAATAAATGCAATGCATCAAGAAACACACCTTTTGGGTTTGTAAAACCATGCCTACAACGCAAGTGGAGTGGAGTGCAATTAGTGCCTCACCTTATACTCATGCACATAAGTGGGATTCGATTCCCGTAAGCACCTATTCTCCTCCTGAAATCCCCTAAGATAGAGTAAATTAAAATTAACGAATGACAAAAAAAAAAAAAAAACCATGCCTACAACAAAGGGTATCAAGATAACCAATCCTGCAAAAATATGCCCCCAGAATCGAGCCTCTGTCCATAAAATTCGCCCCTTTTCTTTTTCGCATGCACTCCAACTCACATAATTGTGTATCGAGATTTGTGTATATTGTGATCTTTAGGAACAGTCGATCCTTGAAGGATCTTAATTGATTGAGACTAAAGACTCTGTTTAATTTGATTTGATTTGGTTTAGTTCTCACCAATTGTGAAGCGTGTTTTCATCCTACGCTCCTCAATGGATTCCAATTAGGTGGGGTAGCTGATTTGCATACGACTGTTTTCTTTACTAGGATCAATATACAATTGCATGGTTTTAAATAATGAGAGAGAGAGAGAGAGAGAGAGAGAGAGAGAGAGGAATTTACCTCCTAATTTTTCTTAAGAGACGCGAATTGCTTGGATGCCAAATCTCATAGACATAGAGGGATATATAGATACTGAGAAATTCGACCCAAGCTAGGAAACCTATTAACTTCCCAAACGTGGAATGCGGTAGTGCAATTAACTTTTCTAAAACTAATTTCAAAAAATCACTTACATCCCCCAAGGTTTTTCTTTAAGTACAAATTCCCCCTCCAAATTTGGAAAATGATTTTGAACCCCCTGAGGATTGGTGAAGGAATTCAATTACACCCAATCGTTCGCCTACATCATGTAACTGGATTGTGGTGGGCCCATCTCGGAGTCCCACACAAACGATCTGAGCCATTTAACTTTGTAAAAAACTTGTTTTTGAGGGCTATCGTAAAAAATTGGCTCAGTCAAATATTAATTGATTGACTCGTCAAATTTTTGGTCTCTAAATTCATGTGGCTCTTAAAAACACGTGTTAAACGAACTAGGATTATTCTAACATCCTCCCAAAGGGTGTATGATAATAGGCAAAAGGTGTATTGATATCCAAGAAATGTGTATTGATATTTGTAAAAGTGTATTAATATCCGTGAGAGATGCATTGATATCTGAATTTGTTTAGAATTGTGTATATATTATTCTCAGTGTAGTGGGAGGAGGTAAGCAAAATAATTAATGACTCCGATAATTTGTGTGGGGTTCCGACCGAGGTGGGTTTAACACAATTTAGTGTAAGCATTTCGGACAATTGGTGTAAATGAAATGCATTACCAAAGCTCAAGGGGTTAAAAATCATTTCTCAAAGCTGGAGGGAAATTCTGAACTTAAGGGAAACCTTGGGGTTATCAGTGATATCCACCCTTTCAATAATTGATTTTTGACAGTACACCTTTTTTCATTATTGTTACTTCCTTTTTTTTTTTTTGATCCGTTTTCATTATTGTTACTAACATTTACGTGTGTATGGCGTAGCATTTTCCATATTATTGTCTTTACGGTCTTTTTCAGATCTCAATTTTAATCAGATTTAAGTGAGATTTTTTAGATATGATTCTTAAAAGTAAGAAATTATGACAAAATATCCCAAAAATTTCACTATAGGAGAAAAGTTCAAAAAAGACTTATTTTTATATGAATTTTCTTAGATTAATGTTTTATATTTTCCTTCGTTTCTCTTGTCGAGATGAATTGTTCATCCAAAAAAAAAATTTGGCTTAAAGCGCACTCTTTTTTACCTGAATGGGCAGTGTTACTTTTTAAATACTCAATATATACATATATAAAACATTTCGAATTCACCTGAAGAACCAAAAAAATCTGATAATCATTATTCTTACCTTTTAAGTTAGATAGAAAAGGGAAAAGGAGGAAATTGGAAACAGAATCCCGATGGGAATGGGAGACATGGACTTTATAAAATACTGGAGTATTTCCTAATGTTGATTCCCATGCCCGTTTGGTTTGGTACGCAGGAGTTTCGAGACTCAAAACGAACAACCCACGAGGGAGAAAATTCTTGCCCCGATTCCAACCCTAGAGTTTCTGAAGGGAGGAGGTAACCACTGATCTTAATTAATTGCAGATGTTCTTCTTCTATCATGTATCCCTTTTTCTTGATTTCAATCACAAAAAATTTACGACTCGTCGTGGAAGCTTCAATTTTTTATACTCACACAAGCAGGCCCTGCTTATCATTCTAAATCCATCGTGCTTAATAGCAGCAGAAACTGCGGCAATGCTGAATTTTTTCTTCTCCTCCTCGAATTATAAATTTCGTAAAATTTGAGTTGTCTTGCTAGGGGTTGGTATGAATTCATTCAAGGCCATAATATTTGTTTTTCTAATAATTCCAAGTGCCGGCGTTAGTTTATCCTGTCACCTAATCCCTTAATTGGGCAATTCGTACCGTCAACTAGCGGGGTGGATTAAACTTCGTATAAAGTATGAAAGTGACCTCACAGAAGTTGATCGTACCAAAAGAGTTTCGGAGAAAACATTACGTCGTAGGCATGGTCGAAGTTTTTGTGGCGCACATATATGACACCATTGTTTGTTCAATTCAATAACTCAGCTTTTTCTCTTTGAACGGAATTCATAAGCATAGATACACACATGGACTATATTTTGTGCCCTCCGAAAGGAAAACAGGAAACACTTGATTGATGTACCTTACGTACCTTTCACATATACTTTACCACCAATATTGAGAAGTTATTGCAGCAGGACCCGCCAGAGCTAGAGGAGGCTGCATGCCATGGATGAGCTGATCAGAGATTGGACTGCTCTCCCAACTGAGATTTTGAGCTTCATCTTATCACGACTCTTTCTTGGTGACTTCAAAAGGTTCCGTTGCGTCTGCAAAACATGGAAGTTAGTTCCTTCCTTACCCGTGCCTTGTCCAACTCAATGCCCAAGTCCCCAATCTCAGTGGCTCATGCTTTACCGCGGATTGAAAAAAATGGAATTGAGTTTTTTCAACCCGTTGTTCGAAGACACTTACCGAATGGATATTCCTGAGTTATCTGGTGCATTGCTTCGCTGGTCCAAGGATGGTTGGTTGCTTATGTCTAGAGGCAAACACTCTGTCTTCTTCTTTAACCCCTTCACTAAGGCCAAAATTGACCTCCCGGATCTACCTCATCACTACAATTTCAATGCTATATCCTTCTCTTGTGCTCCAACCTCCTCGGAATGCATGGTCTTTGGTATATATGCCTTTTTTGACCACGTTAGATTTTCAGCCATTTCTCGGGGTGAGGAAAAGTGGACTGGGGATCAGATTAAAGGTGAACATGATTTTCACCATTCTCACACCAATCCAGTTTTCTACAATGAACTTGTTTACTGCTTGGGTGAAGATGGTACCTTGGGGGTGTTTAATCCAAAGGATTTCAGCTGGAAAGCTCTTCAAAACCCTGAGAAATCCCGTCATTTTCTCTACGAAAGTTATTTGATGGAGTGTGATGGGAAGCTATTGGCAGTGTTTGTGGGGAAAAAAGGAAGAGGGGTTTCTGTTTACACTCTAGATGATTCAAAGATGGCTTGGGAAAGAGTACGTGATTTGGGGAGTAAAATGTTGTTTGTGAGTCATGCGGTATCTTTTTCAGCCACCAAAGTAGTAGAGGGAATGCAGAACAAGATATATTTTCCGAGATTTTTTGGGAAGGATGGCGTATTCTTCTCTCTCGCAACCCACCGGTATGAATCTTTTGGGAGTCGCCTCTCTAGAAAGGACTTTGACGGAATGGAGGAACCGCTACACTGCTGTTGGATTGAGCCGAGAACAGAAACATACTGTGAAGAAGAGCTTAACTGGCTATCGACAGTGGAATGATCAAGAGAGAGTACCTTTTATTTCTCACATGGAAAAAAAATTTGGTTTGTATTATGCACATAACTGATGGCAACATTTTGGATACGAGTTTTTTATGGACTACAAAAATTTGTAGGCCAAGTTTGACGTGTTAGTTCTTGGGCGTAGGCTCCATAGAATAGTAGTTTATGAAAACGTCATCTGCAATTTGTAGAATAATATCATGCTTTTTTTTTTTTGAACGGTAAAAAAGGTGAGAGGGGGCAACCAGCGTAGCAGTTCCCCTGGGCGTGATCATGGGGGCTCTCTACCCTCTGTGGAATGTCCGGTTGAGCCATAGCTGGTAGAGCCAGAATTTTGATATGTTATCTTTTATCAGAACGCATAATTATTATATCATAAGGTTTTTGGTTTTCAATTCATTGCATTTGTACATTGAATTGATTCTTTAGGCTATTTTCAAATGTCACGTGCTTATTTTTTTTATTTATGAAAGAAATTGAGAATGTAAAATAACCAGTTTTTATCAAATTGAAGTAAAATTATTAAGATTATAAGTAACTAAACCTGAATAATTATTAATAATATTTAAAATCAAGGATATATAAAATAAAAATTTTAAAACTTGGACGCTCCGGGAGACGGGGCCAAGGCCCTCCCGGGCCCCTACACACCTCCACCCCTGAGCACCACCAAGCTAGATAGTTGCAAAGGGCCCTATCCGCAAAGTCTAGCAGCGAGACGAAGTCTTGCGGGACTCGAACCAAAGGCCGTGTACGGAAGGGAGGGCATTAGGCCGCTCACCTTTGCCAACTAGGTTACCACCTTCGGTGGTTAGAATAATACTCCCTCCGTTCCAAAATGAGTGTCCTTTTTGGGATTCCGTGCCATTTTCAAATGCTTATATCTTTTGATTTATGAAGTTTTATGTGATTTTGAAAACTTTGTTTAATAGAACTAATTATAATCTATCAAACAAGATCCATATTGCATATTTTTTGACATTCACATTAAAAGATATAAGCAATTGAAAATGACACGCTTCCCCAAAAAGGACACTCTTTTTGGAACGGAGGGAGTATCATGCTTGCTATCCATCTTTTGATTAACCATGTTCTGATTAGTCGCCTGGTACAGTACTCTTGGTCTTGGGGTAATTTTTCCCAAATCAAAGTAGAAACTTATCAGTTGTGCTAGTGCACATATGATGCACATACGATTTCTATGTGCTGGCATCGGATCCCAAAAATATTGGGCTTACAATAATGATCTTGACCTCTTGTTTTTTTTTCCAAATTTTTATGGTGAAATTGAATGATTCTCCATACAAATTTTGAAAAAACACTTGCTGAGATCTGATTGAGCTAATTTTTTGGCAAGAATCTGCAAAAAAATTTAAAAAAAACAATTTGAATCATCTTTATGCACTCGTGACGCTCCTGACAAAAATCCTATATGTAAGATCCCAAAAACTTAGGAAAAAATGAAAAAAAAAAAACCGATGGCAAAAATTTAAAGGAAGCACAGTTTGAAATATTATATTTTATTACAATATTGGCGAGACACTTGTGCATAATACAATAATTTTATCTACACACCCAACGCACCCAAAATCACCTTAAAAAATTGCAACTATATTTGCCACACAAATTGGTTTTACATACCATTTACCGTGATCATGTGTAACACAATGTGTGGCGGCCTCATTTATCATAATGTACGGCCGTAATATATGGTCATACTAATTACCACAATTTATAACTTCACTTACTACAAGGGATATTCAATCAATGGTTGATATTTAAAAAGAGAGACCCGATGGTTCAGAGCAAATGAGGGCATGGATGCCCCCATACCAAACGGGGGCACCATAGCCAAATCCGAGAGAGATGTTGAATTTGAATGTGTCACCATTACCTTTACGGTTGCGTAAGAATCGAGCCGAGTTTTGTATGTTCAAGCTCAATAAAATTGTAAACGTCGAGCCCGATTTGTAAATATATTTCAATTGTCTTTGGACTTAAATAAATTGAATGTAAATCAGGCCCAACTTGAATAATAAATTTCAGACGTGGCCTTAAGGTGCAACATTTGGGCCACAACCCGGAAGGTTGCAGAAGAAAAAGTCCGACACGGATGGATCCGCAACGTTGACATGAAATCGTGTTGTAGCAAACACGTTTCTTGTTAATCACCACAGTTGATACTAAAACAATCAGCTCTCTTAATCAAACCTAGCTTTTGTAAAGGATTCAAGGTAGGTTTGGATTAAAAAATCAGGTGATTTATTTTATTCAAAAAAAATTTGCATTTTTTTTGTTTTGCGTTAAAAATTTTTAACTTATTAATTCGTCTCGTCAAGAAGAATCGAAAAAATAAAAAAGTATGATCGAAACTTATAATTTTTTGAATAAAGACAAAATAAGTAAAAAAGATAACCTTTTTTTACTTATTTTTGTAAAATTAGGAGTTTCGACAAAATTCTATACTTTTCTTATTCTTTTCACCGAGATGAATCAAAAAGTCATAAAAGTATGCTAAATTAACAGATGCGATTTTTTTTAATAACCACAAAAATATAAATTACTATTTGACTTTTAAAGTCAGACTTTAAAAGTCAAATCAGTTACACTAGATGTAGTGGCCTCAGCTACACCAGATTGCAGCTCATAAGCCGGTGGATTAGTTAGCTGTCATTCAAAGCGGGTTTTCTGTAAGTTAGTGATTTAAACAGCTGTTAGTGGTTAATTAATGTAGATTTGATATTCACGCTCCCTTTTTTGATAATGCAAGCGCGCTCCACTTTCAAGTGAAATTACTAGTAATTTCATAAATAAAATAGAACATCTACATCAAAAAAAGAAGAACGAATATCAATTTCCAAAAATCTCACTTGTTTTCTTTGTCAAGAGAACATTACGAGAAAACCACTTTACTATTTCCCTCTCATCCATCAGGACAACTTTCTGAAGAGAAGTGATATCTGCTTTATATATATTCTTGGTTTCAGTTTGTCATCTAAACTTTTTTTTTTTTTTTTTTAAAGCTATGCTGCAGAACGCGCACCTAACATATTGATTCAGATATTCCAATGTCCATCTCCATGCATAGAAGCAGGGGCGGAGCTATGTTGGGATCCGGGGGCTCGGCCCCAGCTCCCTGAACGTCTTAGTTTTAAATTTTTTATTTTGTATATATCTGATTTTAAATATTATGGATAATTATTCATGTATAGCTACTTATAATCTCAATAATATTGGTTCGATTTGATAAAAAATCAGTTATTTTACATTCTCATTTTTCAATTTCTTTCATAAATAAAAAAAATAAGCACGTGATAGTTGATTTAGCCTAAAGAATCATTTTATTGTAAAAATGTAATGAGTTGAAAATCAAAAACCTTATGATATAATAAATATACGTTCCGATAAAAAAATATATCAAAAACCTTATGATATGGAGTAATAAATATACGTTCCGATAAAAAATATATGTCTACTAAGTTGACCCCATCGGGATTAAAATTCTGGCTCCGCCAACTTCTTTGGAATTAGGAAGACTGATCATGGGATGAACCCTAGTAGCCAACTCCATCTTCAACATCACCATTAAGTCCATCGTCAATCAAAGCAATATTTAATTGTATATTAACTATAATTAACTTTGTTGAAGCATAAATTAAGTTTAGTATTTTGGCACAAGAAAGTTAAATCTAATCAAGTTCAATTGAAAAAATCGAAAGATAGAAGATTTTATTGAAGAAGATATAAATATTAATTTTTAGAAACTCTAAAATATCTAGTAGTAGAAGCTCTAGAAGATTCTTGTAAAATATCTAGATTTTTTTTGGATTCTAAAATTACTTCAAAATTTATATTATATGAAAAAAAGATTTGTACTAGAGCCTTCCATAGAGTAGTATAAATAGGGATGTGGAATGAAGAGATAATGACGTTTGAGATAATGCAAAGGCTGCCTCGACGAGGTAGTTCATGATCGCTCAAGTGCATCAAGCTGTGATTTCAAAAGAAACCGTCAACTTCTCAAGAATGTCTCTCGATCAAAAGAAGACTTTCTCTAAACTTTATCAAAAGAAGACTCCCTATAAACTTCTCCTCCTCTGCTAGGGTTCCTTTTTTAGGTGCCACCACCGTCTAGGGGGAGGAGGCGCCACCCTCCCTCCTCCCCCGGGCTCCTATTTTCTCCTTCCTTTCCCACTATCTCTCTCTCTTTCCTCTCTTCTCCTCTCCTGACTTCCCTTGTTTTTCCCTCTTTCGTTCGTGTTTCTCAGGCACTGCCCTCCTCTGTGGAGGAGGGTATGGTGGCTGTGTGGATGCACTCCGTCACCGGCCGAAGGTTTTCTTGGTAAGTTTTCTTTGTCCCCCAAGTGATCGTTTCTACTTCAACCCTCTGTCGGCTGGCAAAGAATGAAGAGGGGATTTGGAAGTTTGATTAGATTATGGAGGAATTTCATAATTTGCCTTTGCCATCATCAATATTAGAGACGAATTTCAATGATGATGATCAACAGTTGAGCATTGCCAAAATCCATTCCCAACTGTCCTTGGTGTGCTGCACTGGATTAGCATGTTCTATCTTCATTTGGGATAAGGTTTGGGTTCAGATGTCACTTATTGAATTCCCAGGAGAGAGAGTCATATTCGTCACACCTGACGAGAAAATCTTCGAAGGTGATGGTCAGTTGATAAGACCAAGTCTCGGGCAGCTATCTTCAATTGGGGGTCGTCAATTGGGGGTCGAGGGCGACGACCCCGATGGTATTTGACTTGGAGGCAAGGCCGGCTCAAGATTTTCGTGGCAGGAAGCGTGCTTCAAAAATGAGTTCCTTTATGTATTTTTCTACTCCCCGTCCCAATTTGTTTATCCATTTTTTGACTTTACTTATCCCAAAATATTTGTCCACTTTAGCCCCTCACCATTTGAACTAAAGTAATTTTTTTCAAAAAGTTTGGAGGGCAACTTTTGAAAAGTTGATAATTTATTGGTGCAATGTTCGTGTTCCCTTAAAAAGTTGTATTTTTCAAATTGGACAAACAAATTGGGAAAGGGGGACTAGTATTAAAAGAAATCAAAATAGCAAATTCGAAACAAATAAAAAATATGTATTTGCTATAGAATACGCCTTTTTTTCTTTTTTTCTTTTTTAACGCCTTAGTGTTTCTAATAAGTAATTCTACAATTTGGGTCTAGTTTGTGGCTTATAAATTTTAATTTAGCCTATTTTGTATAAAGGAGACTAGTGCAATTTTTTTTTGGACTATACATACATTTCAAATGAGAATGTCCTTATTTTAGTTATAAGGACCTCCATTTCTCCCATTTTCCGTTCGAATTTCGATGATTCGAGCCGCTCAATGTGTTCAGAACTTGATTTTAAGAGTACCCGAGAGGAATCAGAAAAAAAAAATGACCGAAAAGAGCTTCATCTGAGCAATTTTTATTTGAACCGTTCGATAAAAAATAAACAAATTAAAAACTGCTCGGATGAAGCGTTTTCGGTCTTTTTTTTTTTTGGCTGATTTCACGTGGGTACTCTTAAAATCACGTTCTGAATACATTGAGCAGCTTGGATCATCGAAATTCTATCGGGAAAGGGAGGTCCTCATTTTATTAAGTTAAGGTGGTTCTTAGGAGAAGGGGACTCTACATATATGAAGGGTTTTAAAATTTTGGGGGCCCTCGTTTTTAATTTTTTTCGGGGGCTGGAAGCGCAGGCTTCCCCGGCCTAGGCTATAAGCCGGCATTGCTTGGAGGATTTAAGCCAACATTTGACTTGATGTTCGATTAGGACGTAAAGTAGCAGACAATAAAAAGATTGTCGTAGGAGCCCTTTGAGCCTCAGTACTATGATTGACAGATTTTATTGCACCATTTCTCTTACCTAATCTCTCACTAGGTTTTTTGCAGCTGATATAGTTCTGACCTTTACCAGGTGAACTTTCCCTGAACTTATGATTAGATCATGGGCACTAATGTACTCCAACATCAACAGCTATATTAGTGCTCCAACATCAACAGCTATTCTTGAAGCCATTCGAGCTAAACTTAGCTCTCTGTCCTCCATTAAGTTTTCAGCTGGTAATAGGGATCTGTCCTCCATTAAGTTTTCAGCTGGTAATAGAGATCTTTCCGATGATTGGTTGCTAGATTCTAGGATTTTTTAGAATCAATAACTGTGGATAGGGTGCTGTAGTAGTGTGTAAGTAGCATGTCTCCTTTCATGTAATAGGTGGTCTTTTTAGTTGTTTGCTTGTTGAGGGGTATGCTTCGGTGATTTTGTAGGTTCGTTGCATTTTTTGGTGATATAAAACTTACCTACCAAAAAAAAAAAAACATCAACTGAGTGTATTTTATCCTAGGTTCTAAAATAGTTGGTATCACAATTATCGTTCAAATTGATTGGATCCACCATGGTTGAAATAGAAGTGTCTAATCAGCTAACCCCACTAACCCCATTGCCGGGAATCTCAGATCATACCGCAAATGTTACGGAACGTATGCAACCAGGGTTGGCCGTATGGATGTCGTGTTCCTTTTCTTTTTCTTTTTTTAATTAGCGTCACCCTCACATTTTAAAACCCTTCATGGTTTAGTCTTGACCTTGACCCAAGGCTTATTGAGTATGGTTGTTACATCTTCATCGTTTTCTTTGCGGTTATAGCCCTCCATGAGCAGCCGCGGCAAAGTGGGATGAACCTTGCGGTCCAAAGAACCGTCTTGATTTGGTGGGATATCTCCAATCGATGATCAATCATGCTATCCCCTCTTGTTTCTATGCTTGTTTAAATGATTTTCTGTATTTTCTGCGTTTTCTTGTATTTATAGTTTTTGTTTTTGTTTTTTTCTCTTAGGTGAGATTAAAATTTTTTGCAGCAACAAATAAATCGAGCAGATATGCCGTTTCTTTTGAAAACGAAATTTCAAGCATTTGTCCAATGGCAACGTGAATGCATAGATGTTCAAAACACATTCTGAACAGACTTAACACACACACCCAAGGTCAAAATAAGTTGAAACGTGTTCTGGTAAACCATAAATATCCGAGGATAATGCATGGTATATTGGAAGTACCCAAACCATACATTGTGGATGCAAACTCAAATTATGCTGCTGCAAACTAGTAAATGTTTCTGCGACATTGCGGCCAGTTGCTCCATCTCCAGAACAAGCTTACACGCGTGAGGTTCCGGCTTGACAGAGAAAATTCTAAGCGCACACTTTAATACTTTTCAAACATTCTCAAAAATATCAAGGCCTGAGGCTCAAATTGACACATCTTTAACAGATAAAACAAATTCGCAAACATAGAAGTGTCACTACACATGAGCCATATATAACAGCTTCAGCTTTAAGTGTGCACTTTTTAAGATCGCATTCAGAAAACAATTACCTTGATATTCTTCTTCTATCCTTTTCTTTCACCCAAATCCTTAATTTGGTGGCTTAGCAAAACCCAGAAAAAAAATTCTATGGAAATATCTTACATCTTAGTTCTACAACTTCGGATGTCCCAAAATGCATATCCACTATGAAAAGTCAAAGCACAAAACTCCTTTACTTTTGCACAGTGCTCTCTTACAAATGGTCATGAATAATTTATATGAGGGGACAAAGGGGAGATATCAGAAATCATCAATACCTTCTAATTTGAGTTACAGTGCAATAAATTCATGTCCTCTTAAAAAAATGAATAGACATATATACATATCAATTTCTGGGCCAGAGAACAAAAGCCTCCTCAGATCTCGATCAAAGACAAGTAGGAAACTTTGCATTTCTCTCGAAAATTAAGAATTTGGACGAAAAATGTCACACAAAACCCAGTTTTCCTCTCACATGCTTTCTACATGTGGCCGTCGGCGTATGTTCCCGACTTTTAAGAGTGCCACTAAAAAGTTTTACATCTCGCATGCTTTCAACTGTCTGTTTCATCTAACAAACCTTTTATATTCAACTTGAGATCCACATTCCAGTCAGTCAAAAAAATACACAACCAAACTCATGAACTATCATTATAACACCCCAAATGCAAATTTTCATCTGGGAATAATTATATAACTTCAGTCACTTAGAATGGAAGAGTACAAAGCTTAGTCCTACTCACTCCTACATGGCCTGAAATTAAAAGCCCTAAAAGAGAAAACGACATACAAAGAAGGCACAATCTAGATCCAAAGAAACAAGGTCAATAAAGCAGAAACAAATTAAAAAGAAATAAATATTTACCTAGATTGGGAGTCGGCCCTAAGAGCATTTGCATTGTAATAAGCAAATAGATGTAGATAAACAAATTTAATAACAATGTTTAAAAAACACCTCACATTGTGATAAGCAAAATTATAAGTCTTTTAGCAAATGATCAAATTTCACTAATTCCATAACCAAACTTAACAACTTTTACCAATAACCAAACCCAATAACCAAACTTAAAACGCAATAACTCAAAAACACCCCACATTGGAATTGTCTCATCGAGACGAATAATTTGGTGTGGTTGGGTGCATAATTGGAACTCGTTTGCGATTAGACATAGGTGTATTGTGTATTGTGGGGTTTTTTTTTGTTAAGGATGCAAAAATAACCAATGTAGTGGTAGAGGTTGTTAACTTTGATTATGAACTAAATGGATAATCAAATGCTGACGTGACACAATTTAATTAGTAATTTTGATTTTTCCCATTGCGGATGATCTAAGTAGCTCTAGAGCAGCTAGCACTGGAAAGAAATCAATCATGTGCAGCGATCCTCAAATTCAATGGCATGTTGTCTGCTTACGACGTTTCTGGTGCCAACCTTTGATAGACGAGGGTTTTTGATGTTGCAAGCTGGTGTTCAAAATCAGGCAAAAAAATTCAGTGCCGAGAGAGTACCACGTGGTGCCCGCTCACGCATTCGAGCCGTCATTTCGTGTTTGAAAGGCTCATATTTAGAGAAAAAAAAGTGTTGGGGTGAGAGGAGAGAAAGAGTTTCAATCCGAGCCGTTCAAAAGTGTATCGGATAACTCGAATGCGCCGAACGAGTAACACATAGGATATACCCGCTCGGCACGGAAAAATCTCTCCAAAATCAGAGCCATCAAGCCATCTCGGGGACTACTAATCGAAACCCTCGGTTCTAACGTCCCTTGATCTGTATTTTGGCATATGAGGAACCAAAAGTTACATGAGAAGCAGACGTTGATATACGCAGATACATACACATGGGTTAGGGCTTTTCGTTTTTTGAATAGATTCATCCATCGATCTGCCCCTTCAAAATCGAAAAGATGCATCAGCAACTCCAATGATGCTCAACATCGGTTAAAGCAGAAGGGAAAGTAATATCAGGAAACTTATTTTGTAATACCAACTGTTAGAAAAGCTAGGTTTCATTGATATATAGTATATATATATTTATAGAGAGAAAAACTTATTTACAGAGCCTCCGTAAATAAGATTTACGACGCTCAATCTCGCTTTTGAAATGTTCGGATTGAAAACAAACTATTATCGGTCAGAAATATTTATTACTAGTCAAAGTTCAAAAACGTATGTCAACCATTGATCACCAAAACGGATAGTTGCGATTGCGCAGAACTACGAAAAAATCCCCCATATATCGATAGATGATTGATTCCTAAACATAAACAAATAAGGAGAACATGCATTGATGCATAACAAGGAAACCTAAACAAATAGGGAAGGTAGTGTTCGTATTCAGGTGCGTATAAATACAGACAATTATGCATAATATGAAATTCTTGGAACGTTTATATAAAAATATAATTTGTTGTTACTTTAAAAGGTAGATACAAGCAAATTAGATTTCATCCTTGCCTCCTTGGATTTTATAATTAATTTAGTAGAATCGGCATAATTTACATAAATGATATCTTGAAATTGGGACCCAAAGGACCCGGTAGTGCGCTAATGCACTATGGGAGTGTATGGCACGTCAATGTGTCCCATCGAAATTTCGTTACTGTGATCCAAATCATTCAGTTTGTAAAAATTGCTCAACACTACCTGAAAGTTGAAACTCAAGTTAGCCGAATATTGATACATGATCTAAATAAATTTGTATCACAATATATTTTTCAAAGTTATGCTAACCATCCATTTTTGTATACTTAATATCGTCTGATCAAGCTAGGGGCTAATGGTAGCCGATTAATTCAAATTCGAAAATATTTGGTGCACACCACATTTACACGAATACAACTACACCCATTCTCACATAAATGTGGCTTCCACCATATTTATGGGGTTCACATGTATGTGAGAGGGACGTGGTTAGATCTGTGTAAATGTGGTGCGTATGTAGCATTCCTCGCTACAAATTGAACAGTTCAAATCACGATAAAAAAATTTCAATTGGACACAACGAGCCACCCTACAATTCCGTAGCACATTTGGCACACCACGGGATCCCCTCGGTAAAGGAGTGGAGTATATTCAATGGTGCTAGTGCGATCGATCTAACTTTTCCAAAAGATCGAGATGCGAGAATTGAAGTGGAGGAAAAGGTGTGGAAAGTAGAAACTGATGTGGTGGAGGACTGGTGGGAGGGACTGCATGATCAAGCAATTAAATTAGGATGATGCTATGGTGTCCCCGGTCATTTTGGGGACACCGTAATTTTTGGCATAACAAAACCTTTACAAGCATAACAAAAATCATTACAAGTATAATAGAACCATAACATGGCATAATCAAGGCATAACCAAAAACCAATCAAGGCATGACCAAAAATCAACCAAGGCATAACCAACCAAGTTATGCCTTGTTATGGTTTTGGTTATGCTTATAATGGTTTTGGTTATGCTTGTAATGAATTTAGTTATGCTTATAATGATTTTGTTATGCCAAAAGTTACGGTGTCCCCAAAATGACCGGGGACACCGAAGTCATTCCCATTAAGTTATCGTGCCCCTGGCTTGTAAAGCAATGCTGAAGGTGGGGTTCGCACACACTGAAGGTGTAGCGTGTGTGGTCTACAAATGTGAATATGGGTGGATTTGTATAAATGTTTATGTAAGTGGTTGTTGGTGTAGAATGATTGCTTGTGAAATTCTCGTGCTTTAAGCGGCTCGTTAGATCTGTACAACTGTAACAACAAAATTTCTGTATTTGTTTGTGGGATAGTGTTATGGTGTCTCCGGTCATTTTGAAGACCCCGTAATTTTTGACATAACGAAATCATCATGAACATAACTAAAACAATTACAAACATAGCCAAAACCATAACAAGATATAACTTGGTTGGTGTCTCCAAAAGAGGTGGAGACACCGAAGTCGTTCCCTTGTTTGTATCACTGCTGGTAATTGAGCCCTCAATATTCCGTTCTGAGTGGTGGGTACAAAAGTTGTACGTCTTGATTTTGTTTAAGGTCCTTTACATCTGGATTAATTGCTAGTTTTAACTCAAGCATTAATGTTTAGTATTACTGTCCAAATATTCAAACTCGAATTTTTTTTATGGTGAAAGAAAATTTCCTGATGATAAAGGGTCAAATATGAAATTGGTACAATATGAGAAGGAAAACATAAAGAGAGCTTCAAAGAATACATACGACTCTCCCTATTGCTGCAACCCATCCCTCTGCCTCTCGGTTTCTTAAATACACCAAATCAAAAGGAGCTAACGAGAATGTTAGGTAAATGGAGTACATCAAGCATAAACTCATCGGATGGATGTATTCTTAAGGTTTTTGGTTTTCAGTTCATTGCATTTGTACATTAAATTGATTCTTTAGGCTATTTCAACTGTCACGTGCTTATTTTTTTATTTATGAAAGAAATTGAAAATTTAAAAGAATCAATTTTTTATCAAATCGAAGCAAAATTATTAAGATTATAAGTAACTGTACACGAATAATTATCAATAATATTTCAAATCAAGTATATATAAACCAAAATATTTAAAACTCGAACGCTTAGGAAATCGGGGCTGGGCCCCCCGAGCTCCTACACACCTCTGCCCTGAGCACCACCAAAGTACATAGTTGGCAAATGGCCCTATTAGCGAAGTCCAGTAGCAAGACGAAGTCTTGCGGGACTCAAACCAAGGTTCGTGTACGGAAGGGTGGACATTAGGCCGCTTACCTTTGCCAACTAGGCTAACACCTTCAGTGGTTAGAATAATATCATGCTTGCTATCCATGTTTTGATCAACCATGTTCTAATTAGTCACTTGGTACACTCTTGGTCTTGGGGTAATTTTTCCCAAATCAAAGTGGAAACTTATCATTTGTGCTAATGCACATATCATGCACATACGATTTCTATGTGCCGGCCTTGGATCCCATAAATACTTGGCTCACAATAATGATCTAGACCTCTTGTTCTTTCATAATACTTTCAATGGGTTTATGCAAAAAAGTAAGGGTTTTTTTTTTTCCCAAAATTCTTATGGTGAAATTGAATGATTCTCCATACGAATTTTGAAAAAAATACTTATTGAGATTTGATTGAGCTAAATTTTTGGCAAGAATCTGTAAAAAAAAATTTAAAAAAAAACGATTTGAATCATCTTTTTGCACCCGAGACGGTCCTCACAAAAATTTTATATGTACGGTAGATTCCAAAAACTTAGGAATAAAATGGAAAAAAAAAACGACTGGTAAAAATTTAGAGGAAGCACAATCTGAAATACTATATTTTATTACAATACTGGCGAGTCACTTGTGCATCATACAATAATTCTACCTGCACACCCAACTACGCACCCAAAATCACTTTAAAAAAATTGCAACTTTATTTGCCACACAAATTGGCTTCACATACCATTTACCGTGATCACGCGTAACACAATGTGTGGCCTCATTTACCATAATGCACGGCCATAATATATGGTCACACTAATTACCACAATGTATAATTTCAATTACTACAAGGGATATTCAATCAATGGTTGATATTTAAAAAGAGAGACCCAATGGTTGAGAGCAAATGAGGGCATGGATGCCCCCATACCGAACGGGGGCATCAAAGCCAAATCCGAGAGAGATGTTGAATTTGAATGTGTCACCGTTACGTTTACAGTCGTGTAAGAACCGAGCCGAGTTTCGTATGTTCAAGCTCAATAAAATTGTAAACGACGAGCCCGATTTGTAAATATATTTCAATTGTCTTTGGATTAAATAAATTCAATGTAAATCAGGCCCAACTAGAATAGTAAATTTCTGACATGGCCTTAAGGTGCAACATTTGGGCCGCAACCCGGAAGGTTGCAGTTGAAAAACTCTGAAACGGATGGATCCGCAACGTCGACTTTATGGTAAATTATTTTTTTCAAATTTTTTTTGCATTTTTTTGTTTTGCGTTAAAATTTTGAAACTTATTGATTCGTCTCGTCGAGAGGAATTGAAAAAATTAAAAAGTATGATCGAAACCCATAATTTTTTGAATAAAAATAGAATAAGTCAAAAAGATAACTTTTTTTACTTATTTTTGTAAAATTAGGAGTTTCGACAAAAATTTTATACTTTTCTCATTCTTCTCACCGAGGCGAATTAGTAAGTCACAAAAGTATGTTAAACTAACAAACGCGACTTTCTTTTAGACAAAAATATAAGTTACTATTTGACTTTTAAAGTCAAATCAGGTACACCAGATGTAGTGGCCTCCGATACACCAGATTACAGCTCATAAGCCAGTGGTTTAGTTAGCTGTCAAAGCGGGTTTTCTGTTAGTTAGTGGTTTAAACAGCTGTTAGTGGTTAATTAAAAGATGTAGAATTGCATTCGAGCTCATTTTTTTTGATACAGGCGCTCCACTTTTAAGTAAAATTACTAGTAATTTCATAAACAAATAGAGCGCTTGCATCAAAAAAGAAAGGACGAATATCAATTTTGAAAAAGCTCTCTGATTTTCTTTGTCAAGGGAATAATATGAGAAAACCCACTTTACTATTTCTCTCTCATCGATCAGTATGCTGCAGAACACCCACCTAACATATTGATTCAGATATTCCAATCTCCTTCTCCATGCATAGAAGCAGAGGTGGAGCTATGTTGGGGTTCAGGGGTCCGGCCCCAACTCCCTAAATGTCTGAGCTTTAAATTTTTTATTTTATATATACCTGATTTTGAATATTACTGATAATTATTCGTGCATAGCTACTTATAATCTCAATAATTTTGGTTCGATTTGATAAAAAATCAGTTATTTTACATTCTCATTTCTAAATTTCTTTCATAAATACAAAAAATAAGCACATGATAGTTGATTTAGCCTAAAGAATCATTTTACTGTACAAATGTAATGAATTGAAAATCAAAAATCTTATGATATATTAAATATATGTTCCAATAAAAAATATATGTCTACTAAACCGACTCCATTGGGATTAAAATTCTGGCTCCGCCCGGAATTAGGAAGACTAATCGTGGGACAAATCCTAGTAGCCAACTCCATCTTCAACATCACCATTAAATCCATCGTGAGTCAAAGCGATAATTAATTGTATATTAACTATAATTAACTTTGTTGAAGCATAAACTAAATTTAGTATTTGTGGCATAAGAAAGTTAAGTCCAAACAAGTCCAATTGACAAAACCGAAAAATAGAAGATTTTATTGAAGAAGATATAAATATTAATTTTTAGAAACTCTAAAATATCTAGTAATAGAAGCTCGAGAATATTCTTGTTAAATATCTAGATTTTTTTGTGAATTCTAAATTATTTCAAAGTTTATCTTATATGAAAATATTTTTTATTAGAGCCTTCCATGGAGTAGTATAAATAAGGATGTGGAATGAAGAGATAATGACATTTGAGATATTGCAAAGGCTACCTCTTGACGAGGCAGTTCATGATTGCCCAAGTGCATCAAGCTTGCTGTGATTTCCAGGAAGAAATCGTCACAACTTCTCAGGAATTTCTCTCGATCAAAAGAAGACTCTCTCTTTCAACTTCTCTTCTGCTAAGGTTTCTTTTTAGGCGCTGCCGCCGGGGGGGGGGGGGGGGGGGGGGGGGGGCGCTCCTCCCTCCCTCCTCTCCTGGGCTCCTGTTTTCTCCTTCCTCTCCCGTTATCTCTCTCTCTCTACTCCTGACCTCCCCTGTTTTTTCCTCTTGCATCTATGTTTCTCGGGCATTGCCCTCCTCTGTGGAGGAGGGTGAGGCGGCTGTGTGGGTGCACTCCATCACCGCCCGGAGGTTTTCTTGGTAAGTTTTCTTTGTCCCCAAGTGATCGTTTCTACTTCAACCCTCTATTGGCTGGCAAAGAATGGAGAGGGGATTTGGAAGTTTGATTTGACTACGGAGGAATTTTAGAATTTGCCTTTGCCATCATCAATGTTCAAGACGAATTTCAATGATCAACAATTAGAGCATTGCCGAAATCCATTCCCAACTGGCCTTGGCCGGTGTGCTGCATCGGATTAGCCAACTCATCTACATGTTCTATCTTTATTTGGGATAAAGTTTAGGTTCGGATGTCGACTATTAACTTTCTGAAAGTAGAGAGGGTCATATTCATCATGCCCGACAAGAAAATTATCTTCAAAGGTGATGGTAAGTTGTGGTCTTACGACCAAGTCTTAGGCAGCTATCTTCAATTCGGGGTCAAGGGCGACGACCCCAACAGTATTTGACTTGGAGGATTCAAGCTAACATTTGGCTTAATGTTCGATTAGGACATAAAGTAGCAGACAATAAAAAGATTGTAGTAGGAGCCCTTTGAGCCTTAGTTTTATGATTGACAGATTTTAAACCGCACCATTTCTCTTACCTGATCTCTCACTAGTTTTTTTTGCAACTAATATAGTTCTGTGTGGGCAACATGCCTTTTTTAGAGAGGATTCCGTTTCTTTCTAAAATGCCGGTTCGAGGGAGCACTAAGCGAGATGACAAGCGTTCATAAATATAAAGAGTCGCCACTCGGGTTTGAAGGTCCGACACCCAAAGAACCGTATTTCGAAGCGTCTGCTGCGCTGTTTTGATTTGAAAAAGTGAAAGAACTAGTCTGTCATAACCATATCGGGGTTCGGGAGCCAAGTTACAAGAGGGGAAGGGTTTTATGGCACCCCTTTCGCCCAATCCGGAGATTGGTCTCTACTTATACATTTACGAAAGATGTTTGTTTGCGATTCTGTTTGATTAATAAATTCTTTAGTCATTTAGGGCAGGGGAACAATTTAATGGAGATTAAAGCTGTAACATGATTTGCAAGATGTGATTGATAGCATGGATGCAAAAAACAGTTAGTATAGGATGAGAACAGACTCCTGTGAGAGTTTAAACAAACTGGAAGGCCTCTGTTTGGGGTGATGTGCGCAGGAAGAAACCAGCATGTACTGAACAAGTCACCGCATGCTGTTCACACCTGCGTGCGCAACTCCAAGACATGCGCGCTAGTGAGCTCAAACCCACAGCTCTTATTCTCAAAGTCTCTGGGCTCTGGAAGATTCAGTGCACACCCAGGATAAACCAAGCAGTTTATAGGCAGTTGACAGGCAGTTAATATACAATTTAAAGGCTAAAAAGCCATACAAACTAACAAAACACCTCATAAACAGTGTGGGGATAAAACAATAGCCTAAGGCCAAGTTATCCATGCAAGGCCACTCATTGGTCAGAGACAGACTGGCGCGAGCGGGTTGCGCCCTGGCGTGCGCGTGTCTAAACCTTTTAACCAGTGTTTGGTTTACATGTTTCTGGGTTCTGGTACATGTCCAGAAAGATCTCATGGGTACTCCACAGCAGCAGGTATGCATATTAACTACAGCTAGCATTTCTAACAAAGGAAAGCAGTTAACTAGTTATTTACATGTTTGCAGTGATCTATATACAAAGTAATGCATAAAACAATACGACACCAATCCCCACGTGGACCTGCGCGCACAGCCATAGAGTGGTGCGCGTGCACATGGGACCGGTGCGCGTTGGTTCCTACCATGTCGGTTTTTGAAACCTTACCAGCTTTATGATCATGACCGATATTGATTACCAGCCTTGGCCCTGCCAGCCCCCCTTAAGGATCAAAACAAAAAACAGAAGGTATGATATACCTAGATTGAGTTTGAAACGAAGTTGAGCTTTGATGTGTTTGAGGCTTGATTGAGGTGTTAGGAGGAGGAAGAACAAGTTATGTTCTTGATCGTGTAACTCAGGGCTTTAAAACTGAGAACTTTGTAACCCTTTAAAACCTTTAAATTTTGTAACCCTTTTCGATGGAAGACCCATGGGGGTATATATAGAGAGAGGATAAGGTAGCTATGGTGCAAAGAGAGGAGCTCAGTCAATCCACGAGGTCTGGCTGAGGTTGCTTGGTGGTTGAGCTTACCAACCCATGAAGGTGATAGGGACAGATTTGGTCCAGCTTGTGAGGGTTGCGCCCTGGCGTGCGCGTGTCATACCAACACTCGCATGGGTCAACGGTCAAGCTTTGACTATTGACCACCACCTGTCCGGTTGACCAGCGCGCGCAGGTGCTAAACCCTCCCGTGCAAGTCAAACCAATACACGCGTTGGTCAAAGGCCAAGCTTTGACTGTTTGACCAACACCTGTCAATTTGACTTGCGCACGCTAGTTCTCAACCAACGCATGCCAGTAGAGTTTTTGGCCTTTTGAATGGCTTAGGATTAGGTTAGGCTCAAGGGTTTTGCAAACACTCAAAGCTCAAATACTCGACATTCTCAGGGTGTTCTTAATCTGTTTCATCATCGAGGAATCAAATACTGTAAGTAAACTAATCTGGAAGCTCAGATTGGGGTGTCTACATTCTGACCTTTACTTGGTGAACTTTCCCTAAGCTTACCTGAGCTTACGATTAGATAATGGGCACTAATGATGAGCACCCAATATTACAGATATTTGGTGCAACTAGTCCCGCTTTAAGTTATTTTATCTTACGTTTATTTAGCTTTCATAGCGATATTGCACGTAAGGTGTGCTTTTAGTAGTTTCAGGTAAAACGTGCAAATAAGGCACGTTTGAAGGCCAAGGAATGCTCCGGAAGCTTCTAAGTACCCGAAAACCCCGTTGGCCCCCTAAAATCTATCTAAGTATGAAAAATGACTTTCTGAAAAAGTTTCGATTTTCGAGATAAAAAATGGCGGTAATTGATCCTTGAATTTTTCTAAGAGTAACTACAAAGTTACAAGGTTTAATTTGAAGAGCAAGGTCATGTTTTGATCCATTTTCTCTTGAGAAAAACGTGCAGTTTTCCATTTTGTACTAAAAGTGGGGGGTTGACATTTTGATTTAAATGGAATCTTGAAATTCTGGCAATGCCATTGTTTCCAAATGGGAGGTACTTTCTTATTTTCATTAAATAAATTAAAGTAAAGGAAAGGTAAAAGAAAGGTTTAAAATGTAGCCTTTACTTAACTTTAGAGAATGAAAATAAGTGCTGAGAAGCTGAATAGTTGCTGGAAGCTATTTGCTGAAGCTGAAGCCTAAGCCTGAAACCTGCAGTTTTGAAGAATGTTATCGATAACATTCCATTTGTTATCGATAACATTGGTCCCATTTTGGTCCAGAAGTTGTCCAGACCTGAGGGTATCGATAACATTTGGTTTTAGTTATCGATAACTTGCTTCTCCGGGGGAATATTTGAAGGATGTTATGATACCTTTGCTTATGGTATCGATAACATTGGTCTCCAGCAGATATTTTTACTGCTTTTTGGACTTTCCATTTGTGGAATACTTGCCACTTTTGGCAAGTTCAGGGATATTTTGTGGAGAGGAAAGGCTGAATTGTATAAATACTCCCCTCTCTCTCTCTTAGCACTTATCTACTTTATGTCCTAGCTTAAGTTCTCTCTCTAGGAGAGATTTCCATTGTTGTTCTTAGATTGAAGCTTCAATACTTGTGAGTTTAATTCCTAGTTTGTTGTTTTCTCGTTCATTAATGTTGTAGCTACTTGTTGGATCTTCATATAAATTAAGTTTATTTCCATTTTGAACGGTGAAGCATGCTTTCATTTTCTAGCATAATTTCTAGTCTTTTGCCTATGAGTGAGTAGTTAATTGGTTCGGTCATGGGGTGAGATGAACCCTACGAATTAGTCGTTTAAATGGTTTCGCTTAAACTTTAGTTCGATTTCAAGGTTTTGAATGAATTTAACTCATGATTTCCTGCACTGATCATGGGGTCGGTGGCTTCTTTGATCAATGAAGTCTATCGCCCTGTGCTATATGCTTGATAATCTTACGCGTGCGAACGATCTATTTTCGTCTCTCACTTGCGTTAAATGAGTTCAGTTTGAATTAATGCTTTGAGTTAAGTTACAAGTAGTCTTCAGTTTTTAATTCTTCAAGTGGAATCCGGACGGTTTCGGTTCACTCATGAGTTAGATGAAGGAACCGTTTTATGGCTAAGTCGTGGGTAAGTCAATCCCTTGACTCGACCATCTTTAATCTAGTTAAATTTCAAGTTCAAATCCCGTTAATCAAATCAATCACCGAGTTGGCTGCTTGAAAGCCTCGCTGCATACTTACTATCTATTCCAAATTCGCTGAAGAAGATTTCTCTGTGGGAACGATCCTGGTCTTACCGGTTTTATATGCTTTCAACGACCTAGCCCTTTGCTCGGGTGCAAACCTTATTAGAGGATAGGTTGCGGTGTTAAGCAACTAATGTACTCCAACATGAACAACTATTCTTGAAGCCATTCGAGCTAAACTTAGCTCTTTGTCCTCCATTAAGTTTTCTGCTGGTAATATGGATCTTTGCGATGATTGGTTGCTGGATTCTAGGATTTTTTAGAATCAATAACTGTGGATAGGGTGCTATAGTAGCGTGTCTCCTTTCTTGTAATAGATGGTCCCTTTAGTTGTTTGCTTGTTCAGGGGTATGTCCCGGTGATTTTGTAACTTGGTTGCGTTTTTGGTGATATAAAATTTACTTATCCAAAAAAAAAAAAAATCAACTGAGTTTATTTTCTCCTAGGTTATGAAATAGTTGGTCATCACAATTATCGTTCAAATTGATTGGATCCACCATGGTTGAAATAGAATGTGTCTCATCAGCTAGCCCCAATGCAAGGAATCTCAGATCATGCTGCAAATGTTATGAAACGTATGCAACCAGGGTTCGCCGTGTGGATGTCGAGTCCTTTTTTTTATTAGCGTCACCCTCACATTTTGAAACCCTTCATGGTTTGGTCTTGACCCTGACCTGAGGCTTATTGAGTATGGTTGTTACATATTCATCGTTTTCTTTGCGGTTATAGGCCCTCCATAATAAATTACATTCCACCATGAGATTTTCATTGTTTAATCGATTTGAATTTTGGTATGGATGTAGTATCCATCAAACTCTACGATATCAACGGTTCAGAATCAATTTTTAGTACAAGGAATGGATTGGTTAGATCGAAGGAAGAAAATGAATCAATGAACAAGATGATAACATATTGGACTTTTAATGCGCATTCATCACACTTGATGTTATGTGCATACTTTGTTTGGAAGTTTAGTTTAGTTTAGTTTTGGTAGTGGGTGGAGAGAGAAATAGGGTAATGATTGGAAATAGGGGTAATGATTGGAGAGAGATAGAGAGAGATGAGAAAGTAATAATTGGAGAAATAGAGTAATGATTGGAAAAAGAAGTAGGGTAATGATTGGAAAACAAAATAAAAACACTTCCAAACTTCCAAACGAACATAGCCATTATATTTTGGTTACGATCAAAACTGAATTTTTTTTGAATAAAGATGGAAAAATTGGCTTATTTTTGTCTTTATTAAAAAATAGATTTTAATTGTAATTTTTTACTTTTTAGATTCGTATCGTCATGAATAAGCAATACTCCTAAAAAATCGAAAAAAACTAACAAATACAAATTTTTTCGAATAAGGACAAAAAAAACTTTCTGACGCAGTGGAATTCACAAGAGATTAGTTAGAGTACTAATCCAAATGAGATAAACATGAGTCCATGAGCAAACCTTACGCACAAGGAAGAAGAGAGAAACTCTACAATATTATTGATGACAAAATTGAGGCAAAAGTTAGGTTACAACCCTTTTATACGATGGAACTCAAAAACCCTACGAAACCCTAATAAAAATAAGTTGAAAAATAAAAAAAGTCCCAGAAATTAGGGCTTTTGCAAAAATTAAAAACGGGAAAGAAAAACAAGACTTTCCCAAAAAGAACCAACATAAAAGGAATTATGGTCTAAGAGTTAATAACGAATTAAAACTTTCCTAAAATGGCAAAAAACATAAATTGAAGGCCTAAATGAAAGAATTAGGCCGAAAACACCATGGCACACAACTAAGTGATCCTTGACTGCAACGCGATGAATAAGTCAGCCCATCAAGTTTGGGCCCATTCCGAGCACGTCCGAATCTTGCCAAATCAGGTAATCCAAAATTAAATACCGTTTGGACTTCAGAGGCTTGGCACGGTCTAACTGGTCATGGAATTGGGCATCCACATACTCTACACCACTTTCTGACTTAATTAAAATGCCAAACCACCCTCTAGTGTGATTCTGTTACTCGATATCACCAACATATAGTAGTTGAATACCGTAGTATTGTTCATACGTATAAATCCGAACAGTTTGACTTTGTTTGTATTTGAGTCACAATCATCCAAATACAAACAAAGTCAAACTGTTTAGATTTATATGTATGAACAATACTACGGTATTCGGAAGGAAATTGATTTTTGCACTCCACATTTATGTGTAGGTGCTCACGTTAAAAGTGGAGTGCATGCGTACAAAAGTGGAGCGCCCAAATCAACATCATATTTGTAATCATTAGCGAACAAATGTCTCCCGTCCGTTTGTATAATTAATACATGTCCTACTTTGAGGGATGAGAATCTCGTTCGAACAGATGGTTACTTGAATCGTAGCGAAGGAATTGGTGTAGGCTTTTACCGATTAAAGCCGAGGTTTTTGTTTTTGACTTAGAAACCAGCGGTGCGATTGCGGTTTTGGTTTCATATGATAATTGAACAGTGACCGAACCAAAAGATAATTACGTAAACGTATTATTATATGCACACACCTATATACTTAATATACACTCGCGTGGGATATTTGGTGTTGGATAATACTAGATGTTTAGTGTCTTCGAACCTGTAGTGTATTATTTGTTGTTTGGTATTTTCTTCTTCACGTCTATTAAAATGTTGATCGCAGGTTTTTGGTGGAAAACCGAACTGAATTTTTTTGTTTTTTTATCCGCACTGAACCGAATTGGTATCCGTACGTGTTTTTGGGTATGGTTTAGTTAGAAGGAAAACTATCGGTCTTGGTTATGATTTTGGTTCTAGCTAGGTATCTGTTTCGATTTTGGTTATTGCTTTATTAACAACCGAACCAAACCGCAAAATTGTCATCCCTACATTTGAATAGGTAATTCCATGCAAAATGAAGATTGTTCAAATTTATAGAGTTGAAAACCTTGTCAATAAAATCCGTAAATTAAAAAGGCTTAGAGACGAGGCAAATCAAATGAGAATATGTTTTTCTTTTATCATTACTCAAACACACTCAAATACATAATTATTATAACAACTCGCGGCAATTGACCACCTAAGTATTATCATAACCACGTGACTCAAAATTAACTCGCATTAATATTAACTAATGGACATTACCTCACCTCAAATTGTCGTCAACGGTAATGAAGAAGCTTGTGCTCATGTTTAAAACATCGGCATTGTATCGATAGTGATATCGGTTTGAATCTGTTAATTCAGTCTACTCTCCTCCCAAGTGGGGAGCAAACCGTGTATCGGCAAAGTGCATGTAGAGGATTACTCCTCCCCAAAGTGCAGAGGATCACTCCTCCCCAAAGTGTCGGCAACCTACTCCCAACCGTTTCACACGTAAAGCCTTTGGACCCCATGAACCTAACAGAATCACTATTGGAATTGTTGGCAGATAGATTTTCAGAGAAATGCTAAGTGCAAAGAAAATAAGCAACGAAAAGACCCTTAAAGTGTACATGAATGATTCAGATGCACTGCACAGTGAATCTAGACCATTCATGTACACTTTAAGAATCTTTTTTTGCCAATTTCTTAGTCCCTAACACTCCTCAGATTTTAAACATGACGTTGCACTTCCCAGCCGTGGACAACAAAGAGGAAATAAATTTTTTTTTTTTTGTGTCTTTTCCACAACAAAATAATTAACTTCCGTATTATCGTAAAAAATTAATGAGGTGTTGTTCCACTTTTTAGAAAAGTTCTTTTTTTTTCAAACGGAGATAATTTTAAACTCAAATATAATGAAAATGAAAAATATTTTTTCAATTTTTTTGCACCGTTTAAAAGATCTTAATGAAATCTATCAAACAAGATCCATATTGACAGGAAAATTATTTGTGTAAACACATGATTTTTGAGCTTGAAATTTCCTTCTTTTTCTAAAAGTTCTTTTTTCAAGAAACCGGAACACACCCTGATTCTCAAGGGACAATATATTTTCACATTATGCAATGAAGCCGCGTTCCGCTAAAATTCTTATTTTTTAAGTATTTATTTTTTATTTTACAAGACAGAATCATTTTTTTCGCAATATATCACATTTAATTCAATAAGTACTTATTTGTGTTAAGGGAACACACCCTGAATCAATTTGAAAAGGGAATGAAAGAAATAGTGGCGAACGTGAGGAAGGAATTTTTTTTTTTTTTTAAACTTTGCGGTTGTGAAAATTATATATATGCAATTGTAAAAGTCTGCAAATTGGGGGAAAAAAGAGGTCAGAGAGAAAAAAACAAAAAAAAGAAAGAAAGAAAAAAGGAAGAGATATAAAGTGATTATGACACCTTTTATGTTAACCATATGTGAAGACAAATATCTTGGTTAATTAAGTGGAGAAAGATGAGCAATTATATGCAATGACAATAATCAAGTGGGTCTAAGGTCCATAGACAAAATAATCGGATTCTTTTCAGTTTAATATTTGGACCAGAGGAAACAGTCATAATATAGACCGTCCATTAAGAAAATTCATCGAACCATTGATTGCAGCAACATAAAGGCGGCCTTGATTGTGGCTGTCTCCTCCACTGAAAGGATGTCAATGGGTTCGATGGATCAGATTATAAAAAACCTAGGCAATTAAGCAAACCACACATGTGTATTAATGGAGTGTTCTCAATTTTAATTTCGCAGGATCCATATGTAATAGTTAGTAATCTCACAGGCATATATGTTTGGTTTCTAAAGTCACAAGGCGTACCGCACCCGCACTATGAACATGAGGGAAAAAGGCAAAAATAGCCTAAATTGTTTCATTAAATTAAAGATGAGATTGTTAGAAATTTGCACAATAACAAGCCTTAATTTCTTGCTCCAATTCATAGCATGTGAATAAACTTTAAGCTGCAACATACCTGAAGATGAAGATGCCATAGATGGAAGCTTGAGTGATGAACTGAATTTGATCTTGAGATGGCTGAAGAAAAGTGAAACCCACATGTACAATGCGGACCAATTTTTGTCCACAGAGGAGTAGCTACTCCCTTCCCTCTTTTCTCAACAGCTGTATGTCTCAATGGGCTAGACACACATATATATATATGAGGATGGGAGTAGGATTTACTCTAGTGCTTATAAAATGGCTCATCCCATTATGGGTTCAAATTAATCATATAGCACCGGGCCCACACTTAACAAAAGACATACTAACAAAATTAGGTGCATCAAAATAACTCATTACAAAATGATAATCACTAACTAAATGGGTTTAAACAAATGCTCCGATATATTTGATAGTCCAACTAATCCAGAACCTTTTTAACAGAAATGAATATGCTAGTCCACAAAATTGGAATAAATCTAATAGAGATTTGATGATTTATGATCACAAGAAACTTGAAAAAAAAAAAAAAAAAACAATGAAATTGTACATAGAAAACAAGATAGTCGACGCGACTTCAAGATAATTGTCTCCCTATATATTCTTTCATTCTTTCTTGGTTGTAAATAGGAAAAGATTCAAGATTGACAAAAATATGGTAGTTCACCCGCTGTCATTCGTTGTGGCGCTTATAGATCGAGCAGGCATTACCCATGTAGGTTGCAACCAGTTGCTTTTAACGGGACAAGGCGTAGAGATCGTGACGTCGTAATTTTCCATATCAAAAACATGCAAGTCCCTATCTCCCGACTCTAGAAAGTATATGCAGTTCTGTTTGACTACTGATCCTGGTACCGCCGCGCAAGAAAAATTGCAAGAATTACAGGCCAAGAAAAATGCTCGGTTTCCTAAGCTTTCTACCTTTGTCCATGCCAGTCTCGGAAAATCCATCTTGTAAACTTCAATATGCCTTGTTTTCATAGTTCCTCCTTGGTAATACTTGGCCACAGCAAATAGCTCCCCGCAAGATTCAACTAACCTAAACCAACGGCGAAATGCATCTGGGATTGTATACATCGGTATTTCCTCAGCCCCTAATTGTGTAGCCACCAAATTGGATCCAACAAATTTTACTGTACATAGATATCCAGGGAAATTGAACCCGTAAATCTTTCCTTCGCACACGATAGCTTGTCTGATTATTTCCTCCGATATTAAATCTTGTTCAATCCACTCACTTTCTTCACCAAGCCGAAGAAAGGTGACGCATGGAGTTTTGGGTCTTAGAAAAATGACGGCACAGTCAGGACCAGTCGGGGCTGATGACAAAATGCAAGTATTAAATGGAATGACTTGTGATGATACTTGTGGAAGCATGATCTTCTCCATGGAAACAGGATTCAGGAGAAAACAATCAAAGGATTCCTTATCTAGCAATACTAGCCATCCATGGCAAGAAGTACAAATCAACTTGTTGCGCATCTCTGGTATGCTCGCCACATCATAGCAATCTTGTGCTACGTTAACGAAGGTTTGAGTGGAGTAGCCTTCTTTCTCTCCATGGTTGAAGACAAGCCAAGGACATGATGGCTGTGAAACAGGAAATTTTGTTGTTGCCATTGGCATTTGAAAAAGTTCCATACACCTGCAAACAAAAGATCGATCCATAACCAAACAATTAAATTTTGTTAGCCAACTTTGAAGTAATTCCTATTATATATATGGATATCTATACAGGGGCCGGTTCAAGGAACACCCAAAAAAACAGCCAAAATCTCAATCTCATAGTTCTCGATCGAATTTTTATGATCCAAACCGTTCAATGTGTGCAGAATATGATTTTAGGATGTCCATTGGCCGGGAAATGCTTGATTTGAGCAGTTTTTATTTGAACCGTTCAATAAAAAACTGTTCGGATCAAGTCCTTCCCGGTCTTTTTTTTTTTTTGCCAATTTCAAGCGGATAATCTTAAAATCACGTTTTAATCACATTGAACGGCTCGGATCATCAGAATTTGATCGAGAACTATGAGTTGTTTTTTTAGGTATTTTTTTGGGTGTTTCCGGAACCGCCCCCATATATATATTCATGCAAAATACTTTTAACATGTTACACATAAGGGAAAAACTATGGTGTTCGCGGTTATTTTGAGGACACCGTAATTTTTGAAATAACCTGACCATTATAAGTATAACTAAAACTAATGACATGTATAACCAAGGATGCCGCATCATCCCTGTACAAAAAGGAATGACTTTGGTGTCTCTACCCATTTTGGAGACACCATAATTTTTAACATAACCAAAACCATGAATTACTTTGTCGGTTATGCGTTGGTTGGTTTTTGGTTATGCCTTGTTATGGTTCTATTATGCTTATAATGGTTTTAGTTATACTTGTAATGGTTCCATTATACCAAAAATTACGGTGTCTCTAAAAGGAGGGGAGAGGGGAGACACCATATCCCAAAACCTCCAATTTTGCGGGGATTTTTCTGCTTTTTCACTGATCTTCTCAAATCTAGCATCTCCCAAGCACGGTAAATATGTGTCCTTTTTATTAGCGTGCAGTATTATGATTTTCACTGAAGGACATATATCTCAAATCAAATAAAAAACAGAAATTGATAGTAAAATCGATGGATTTCAATCTAAGTCTATGGAAATTTTTTTCTTCTCTTTTTGTAATGGGTCGATGAGATTAGTATATTGGATTAATTTAGTGCTTCGAATCTATATTATATTCACAACAACAATAAAATCGAGCGAGATAAATTTTCAAGACTGTTTAATTTACTAGGATCTACACACGAGTGCATAAATTGGAATTATCAGAGAGAGAGATTTTCAAGACTCTTTAATTTACTAGGATCTATAAGACTGTTTAATTTACTAGGATCTATACACGAGTGCATAAATTGGAATTATCAGAGTATCAGAGAGAGAGAGAGAGAGAGAGAGAGAGAGAGAGAGATTTTCAAGACTGTTTAATTTACTAGGATCTATACACGAGTGTATAAATTGGAATTATCAGAGAGAGAGAGAGAGAGAGAGAGAGAGAGAGATTTACCTCAGTTTTTCTTCAGAGACAGATTGTTTGGACTTTGGATGCCAAATATGATGGACAAGGCGGGGGCTGGCTAAATATATAAGCTGGGAATCCAACCGATGTGCGGAACTCAAAGTCCCACGTTCCAAATTCAGTAGTCTAGTTCATGTCAATTACACTTCTGTTTTTTACCTTGTGCATTTTGAGTTAGAAAAGGGAAACGGATAAAAAAGGAAACAGAATCAGGGTCGGAGTCGGATTTACCGATTTGGAAAGGTCGGACTATGTTACCCAATAACCCATCTTACAAGAAAAATTACAATATGTTCTTGAGATACAGTCATGTGATGTCCAAAAACTCTTTTCCAACACACGTTGTAGTGGAGCCAAATGCAAATTATATACTTCCTCCATCTCAAATTGGATGTCAATTTTTGATATCCATGACAGTTTCAATTCTTTATATCTTTCAATATAGATTTCAAAAAATACACAATATGGATCTTGTTTAATAGTTATCGATTAGTTTCTATTATACAAAATTTTCAAACTCATGAAAAATATAATAGATTGAAAGATATAAGCGATAAAAAATAACACAAGTTTCAAAAATTATCATACATTTTGGGACGAAGGGAGTAGAATCATCTCAGTGTGATAGAGGGAACTGGGTCATGAACTTGACGTTATAGTGCCCCGATAGCATTGAATACTCCTTATAATGTACAAATACTCCTTCCACTAGTCCGGCGGGAAGTGCAATAATGCACACCGCCATCTAGATATGTGCAATATGCATCCATTTGAATGCCTAAAAGAGTAAATTAAGTTGTTTAGTGGATTATTAATTCGTTTCGTTAAGAAGAATCGAAAAAGTAAAAATAATACTTTTACCCAAACATTTTGAGAAATAATCATTTTTTAGCAAAACAAGTAAAATAACTAATTATTTTGCTAAAAAATGTTTATTTTTCAAAATATTTGGGTAAAAGTATTATTTTTACTTTTCCGATTCCTCTCCTCGAGACAAATCAATAATTCACAAAAAAAATTGGCTCAAAACTAACAAATGCGAAAAAAAATTCAAATAAGGACAAAAACCAACTTAATTTTTCTCAAGTTTGGGAGAACTCACCCTAATTATTGTCTAAATCTAGCCTCCGCTTAAGTTCTCGTTCGTGATGTCCAATTTTACCCTTGTTTTGGAATATTTGTGGATAGTTAGTAAATTGAGGTGCGATGGCACCTAGGGCTGTTACTCGAAACCGGAAAATCGATCGAAACCGGAAAAACCGGACCGGACAGAATTTTTTAAATCGGTTGAATAATTTCGATTCAATTCCGGTTTATAAAATTTTATAAACCGGAAAAATAATTTCGATCCGGTTTATGTATTTTAAAAACCGGTTGAAACCGGACCGGTTATATATATGTACTAGCAAATGAACCCGTGCCTGAAGGCACGATAGGTCAATGAACTCACCTCCTCCCTTCGTCAATGAGCTCACCTCCTCATGTTTACATTTTTTGAAAGAAGCTTCAAATAGGGCTCATATAATCAAGATTTAGAATTGAATTTTTTAAAAATAGAAAGGTTCACGACAGTGAAACTTAGTAAGTGCATTTGATAAACTATTTATGAACCAAATATAATTGAAGCAACTAACGAAAAAAGATGAATGTGTAAGCCAACAACTTTCTAGTAGATTTCATTCATTAGTGAAGGCCCGTGCCTGAAGGCACGAAGCAAACATGAATGAAAGGCCACATTGATCCAACTTTGTGACCTCACAAACTTGCGTTTCAAATAAGTTTCACAAAATTCATCCAACTTAGTTATTGAACTTCGAAAAAAAGACTACTTATGAAATAGAGTTCGAGACTATAATCTTATAGCAACTTGCATGTTTGGGTGTGTATCCCCTTCCTTCCCTTAAGATCTTGTAGCAACTTGCAAAGGGAGTTAGATATGTCGACCACACATTACAAAATAATGTTAGTTTTTTCCTATTAGTGTGGCCCACTAGCCTCCACGTTTTGTGCATGTGGGACTCCACCATCAGATAAGCCAATGAAGTGATATGATTCATTACGATAACTAATTAGAATTATGGATGACGGAAAACTCTTGATAATAAAAGAGACCTTGATGGATTAGGTGTCTTTTAATAATTATTTCTAAAGCCCTCTTCTCTCATTTATAAAAGGTAGAATACCCACCCCTTATTCCTATGGTATTCTAGAAAAGTAGAGACAGAGAGAAGAATGTGAGTCAAGAATTAAGGTGTTTCTAATTAAGGGGTTTGTTCTCTCTAATCACGATGGCCAACAAAGGTACTCTATTTATTGTTCTTGAGATGTATTGAATTCAAGATCATGTTACATCTGTTTTCTGCATAATAGATTAAATACAGATATTGATTTACAAATAATACCTGAAACAATTAACATCTAGAAACAAAACCAAAGTTGAAGTACTTTTAAAAAAAAAAATCAAAGTTGAAGTCAGTTTCAAACTATCAAAGAGATCATACAACACCTCCTTTTGAATCCAATACAACTAAAGCATAAAATGGTCTACGATCATTGCGAGAGTGTGTGCGCAGGTGAATAAAACTAAAATTGAATCAATGCCAAAATTGGTTCCCCATTGATGAGCACCCAATATTATAGATATCTGGTGCGACTAGTCCCATTTTATGTTGTTTTAACTTGCGTTTATTTAGCTTCTATAGCGATATTGCACGTAAGGTAGTGTCACGACCCTGACCCGCCCCTTGAGGTCCTAATCATGACAAATGCCAGTGATTTCTCACTCAGGCCAAATAACAAACCAAATGTCACTTAAGCAAACGATAATCAAAAGGGACTACTTAACAGCGGAAGCAAAAGACTACTTTTGTTGATAACGAACCAAAGTCTTACTTAAGTTTTACAAACCAACAGATAAACCTCCCAGAGCTGGTGTGCTTACTTACAACCTCAAAACTAACAACCCATGTACAAGCTAAGTGTCGACAATCATAACTTCCTTTCTGCAAGTTTCCAAAAAATTCTACACATCCCGAAAAATAAACACCATGCCACCCTACGCGTCGTTTCCTGAAAGGTGGAAAAGAAAATCCATAAGCCAAAGCTCGTGTGAATGATTAATACTTAACGCACATGCCTTCCATGGACAATGCAAAAATAATTTGACAGTAATTCAAAACAAAGCACTCAAAATCATAAGCTAAATATAATGCACATTCCGCTATTCAAAATTCAAAAGCTACCAGGCGTCCCCGGTAGTGGATAAGCCAGACGTCTATGCATTATCCCAAATCACAAACCAACCTCAAACACCCTTGCTAGCCATTAAGCCGTCCTCTAGCAAGACCGGACGTTGGGAATGCCATTAAATAGATTCGCAAACATTTCAAAAATAAGTCCACCTTCCATTGGTATCCATGGAGTACACAATTTAAAGAAAAAAATATGTTCAAACAAGCTCGATAAGGAAAACAAGTTCAAAATCATGTGTTTAGGTATTAAATCACTCACCTCGGCTCTATGAACCACCCGAGCTTCCTAAAACAATTCGGCAATAAAAACATGATTAGAAGATGTCTAAAAAGTCTGCTTTTTAATGAACATAAGGTCCTACAGTAGACATATGAAGTTAGACAAACAATCTCAGGAAATAATTCCAGAATCTGCAATTTCATCAACTTCAACCTAAAATCTGACTTTGCACGAGAAGAACTAAAACACAATCTTCATGCATTTTTTTAGGTCTACGAGTCTAGGTTCAAAATCAGAAATCGGATCACAATTTCATCGCCCGAGCTCAAAATTATGGCCGTTTCCCTAACACGTGTCTGTGCAGTCAACACAGTCCGAAAACTGTGCGCCACATGGTCACGAATTTTTACAGAATTTATTACTTTAAATCTGATCCCGAAATTTTTACCATAGATAAAAGACTCATAGAGGAACTCTCTATAAAAATATCATAATTTTTGGAGCTTAGGAACTGCCTCAAAAAAAATCCACAAAATCAGGACAGACATGAAATTTCAACTCTGCAGATTTCCTGGTTTCAACCCAAACTTCGGAAAATCACTATAAATTGAATTCTCAACGGTTTCAGGCGATTCTAGCGGCAAAAGAACAAGTTTTAATTCTACTGTCTAACTTATGAAGGAACCAATACCTAATTCAAAGTTTACGAGTGAGAAATTACGCAAAAACTGAGACCCAGTTTGCTGTCAGAAATTGTTTTATACACATGCTTCATACACGAAATTTTGCTACTCCAATCCAACAAAATTCATCAACTAAACATGAAATACAACTACTAAAGCATGGAATTCAACATACAAAACATGAATTCAAGTAGGTGATGTAAAAATTACCAAGTTAAATTTTCAATCCAAGGCAAATAAGATTTCCCCCAATTTTTCCTTTTCTCCTTCTTTTTTTTTTCTCTTCCACCGATTCTTTTCTCTCTCTCTACGTTTGATGAAGATGGGAAGTGTTACACGTTTCTTTCATTTTAATAGGTTACAAGAAAAATTATCATGTGTAGGTGTGACCTATAACCACTTATGTTCCATTTCCTACTAACAAGCCAAAACAAAGCCAAAATCACATACTTAACACCAAGTTCAACACATACTTAAATTCTAAACACAATTAAAAGTCCGGGTATTACAAGTAGGTTTTTATGTGTTTCAGGTAAAACGTGCAAATAAGGCGTGTTTTGACGCCATGGCTGGCCCAAGTGCTTCTAAGTACCCGAAGACTCTGTCAGCCCCTTAAAATCTGTCTAAGTATGGAAAAATGACTTTCTGAAAAAATATCAATTTTCGAGATTAAAAATGGCGGTAATTGATCCTTTAATTTTTCTAAGAGTAACTACAAAGTTGCAAGATTTTATTTGAAGAGAAAGGTCATGTTTTGATCCATTTTCTCTTGAGAAAAATGTGCAGTTTTCTGCTTTGTACTAAAAGTGGGGGGTTGACATTTTAATTTAATTGGAATCTTGAAATTCTGGTAATGCCATTATTTCCAAATGGGGGGTACTTTCTTAATTTCATTAAATAAATTAAAGTAAAGAAAAGGTAAAAGAAAGGTTTAAAATGTAGTCTTTACTTAAGTTTAGAGAATGAAAATAAGATGCTGAAGAGCTGTGAAGCTACTGGGGGCTGCCTGTTGAAGCTAAGGCTATGATATAGGGGAAGCTTCAGCGTATCGATACGGTTTCAGGAGTATCGATACGGTTTCAAAACAGAGAGCAAGTCAGGCTTCAGCGTATCGATACAGATTTCAGAGTATCGATACGGTTCTGAGTGTATCGATACGGGTCGTCTACGGGGAATCCTGGATTTCATAGCAAGGCTGCTCGGTATCGATACGGTTCTTGGAGTATCGATACGACTCTTGGAGTATCGATACGGAAGGCTTACCGACGTACTTTTTGACAGCTTTTAACTCTCCTTAATAGGCAACTTTCTACTTTTGGTGTATTTCTGGATATTTTGGAGGAGAGAGGCAGTCTTTTGTATCAATACTCCTCTCTCTCTCACTTGCAAAGGGTTAGGTAGTTAGTCTTTCTCCATTAATGTCTTACAAGCTTTCTTAGTTAAATCCTTCAAGAACTCTAGTAAGTCTTTGTCGTTTATTGTTTTCTTGTTTATTAATGTTGTAGCTACGCTCTCGATCTTTCTTAATATCAAGTTTATTTTCATCTCCGTCGGTTAAATATCATGTCTCGTTTTTCTACTATGTTTTGTTCTTCAGCTATGCGTGAGTAGTTGTTCGGGTAAGTCTCGGGATAATCTTTCCTGATGACTTAGGTGGTTATTTGGTTCTTAAACCTTCGGGCTTAAAATCATGATTTTCGGAATTGAATTAATTTAGCCATTTCGGTCTAAGCGAGGGGTGTTAACTCCTTAGTAGGTTGTTTAGTCAAGCGGTCTTGGCAAGCGACGTACCGAGGGCTCATGGCCTCCTACGTGTTAGATACATTAGTAAAAATAGGTTGGTCTAGTTCCGTTTAATCACATCTTTTATAAACGTAATCGTTAAAGCTAAATCTTCCGAGCATGAGCACGCGGTCGTGACTCTCGCTTGAGTTATAATTGAGAACCGGTAGCGGCCTTTGTCAAGGGAAGGACGATCCTTAGACTTGCCTCTTTTAAGTTCTTTAAGCTCATTTCTAGTCTTTCTATTTAGCAATTTTACCGTTTAAAGCAAAACCAAGTTGGCCGTCTTGAACACCGGATTCCACCATATAAACCTACAATCCAAAATAGCTATATTTCGATTCCCTGTGGGTACGATCCCGGACTTTCCGGTTATTATGCTATCGACAACCTAGCCCTACGCTTGGGGTTTTTTCTCAACCTCATTTGAAGGCGAGGTTTGGAGGCTAAGCACCCATAAACGGAACGAATGAGACAGAGAGAAACCATTGGCTGAAAAGGAGAGAGTGAATCATAGCTAACAAAGGCACCTTTGGTCTTCAAACGTGAAAAAAAAAGTTACAGAACGAAATTTCAAATCTAGCCCTTTTTGTTTGTAATATCAAGCCCGATGTTCATATATTTGGCACTCTCAACCGGGAAAACAATTATCTTAGCTTAGTTTAGTCAAATCTAACAAAAAACAAAAAACATAGAAGCAAATGGTCTAACCTATGCACGTTACCTTCTTAAGCTTGGTAGTTACTTCTAATAAATCTACACACACAATTTAGAGAAATTTAGATCATTTTACTTGCTATAAAGAAAATAAAACAAATATAAGCCAATCTACCGTATGTAGAGTTATGTTTCCCTTGTCCACTCATTTTTCCAATCTACAGGTGGTTGTCATTGTACTATTGTATACTCATTAAGAAGATGGTAAAAAAACTGGAAAAACTATAGCGTTGCTCAGGCAACTCGAACTTAAAGTTCCCTATCCGGAAGGGATTTTATAGCGTACATTTGCAAATAACTTGTCAACCCCATATAAATACCCAAAACCTAGCTTTCTAGGTTTTATGGTTTGGAATAATCACCTATTCTTTGATTGTGTGTTTACCTCCCCAGTGTGGACTGAGATTAATTTACGGCCTTGGGCAGCCTTCCTGGGATCTTATTTCAAAGACACATTGCAAAGAAAAATCTCTGAAACTCTATGTATAGGAAAAACGAAGTTTGTATATAGCAAAAACAGCCAACATTGCACTTCAAACCAAAATTTGTATGTATACAGGAAAAACAACTCACCTCAATTTGACGTAGTTCCGAAGCAGTTATTGGTGATTTCGGTGGTGTGGTGAGAGAGGTAGAGAAAGTTAAGATGATGAATGGTAAAAGGAATGAATATTTAGGAATTATGATACCTAAATGAATAGAAGAAAATTTTATAATAAAATGAATAGAAGGTATGATTTCGGTGATTGAATTTGGCATAAAATGGGAGACTTTTATAAAAGGAATTAATAGAAGCCATAGAAGGTATAATTTCACCGAAAAGTCTCATGTAATAAGGTATGATAAATGATACTCCTAAAAGGTATCTATTTAAGGAATGATTCGAAGGATTAGCACCCATAAATCACAGTTGTAGGTTTCCTTCCCAAATATATATTCTAACCCTACCACCCATAGATCTCAGCCGTAGAAAAAATGTGTACAGATCCTAGGGTCCAAAATATAAGAGAAAATTTAGGGGATTTGAAAACTTTCATGTCATATTATATAGATATAGATATTTTTTCTTAGACACAAGTTTAATGAGTTAGGTTCCGGTGAGGGATCCCTCATTTTTTTAAAATGAGGGACTCCCATTCCCGATTGAATTTCGATGATCCGAGCCGCTCAAAGTGATCAGAACATGATTTTAAGGGTCCCCTCACGAAATCAGCAAAAAAAATGACCGGGAAGGGCTTCATCCGAGCAGTTTTCATTGAACGGTTCAAAAAAAAACTGCTCGGATGAAGCCCTTCCCGATCATTTTTTTTGCTGATTTCTCGCGAGTACCCTTAAAATCACGTTCTGCACACATTGAGCGGCTCAGATTTTCAAAATTCCATCGGGAAATGAAAGCCCCTCATCTTTTTAAAATAAGGAATCCCTCACTTGAAAATTCCTCCAAGTTTAATACAGTTACTGCTTTCCCTTTTTAAGGGTTTAATGGAATGATTCGTAATCTTAGGAATTAATTTAATATCTTATGTTCAAAACTTATGCTATACCAAACTTTAGTAATTGCCTAATTATATTTGGGATGACAGACTCCGATTCCAAAGATTTTTGGGTCGAAGCGAAACGGCAGAGAAAGCTCAAGTTTTTGTTGTATTTTGTTTGTTGTTTTAATTGTAATGTTTCTTTCTGATTAATATAACTGGGATGATCTTTTCAATCGAAGCAGATGAATCGTTCTGTGTAATAGCCCGTAATTATCTACGATAATAGTGGCTTAGACGTTTTCCAAAATTAAAATTCCTAAAATTATACTTAAAATCAACAATTAAATAGAGCATTTGTTTAGTACCAATACTGAACTACGAAAATATGATTAATAATTATATGTCTAAAAAAGCAAGAATTAACTTTTGTGAAAATGCCCAATAGATTGCCGCTTTTGGCCCTTTAGTTGCGTTGAATTGGCCCTACTTTGGATCAAAGTCGAGAAAAAATAATTTATTGTGAATTTTTATAGTCTAGGCTAGCACTCGTATAGTGTAAGGGAAGGGCAATTGATTGCCGCTTTTGGCCCTTTAGCTGCGTTGAATTGGCCCTGCTTTGGATCAAAGTCGAGAAAAAATAATTTATTGTGAATTTTTATAGCCTAGGCTAGCACTCGTATAGTGTAAGGGAATCTTCTGGAGTTTCTCCCATTAAGCAGTTTTGGTGTTTCTCCCATTGAGCACTTTTGGTGGCAACCTATTAGTTTTGACATGACCAAAAATTATGTTATTTGAGAGGCGTGTAAATTGAACTAAATATCTGATTATCGTATTAGTGTATAGTTTGTGTAAGTGGGCCTTGCGAAGAGGGTCTAACTTGTATTATAGAGATTCAACACGTAATTTTTGGTACCGGATCAAAAAAAAAAATTACGTATTTTTTGGTATGCGTACATGACGTTATGTGAAACCTATTTTGTAGCTTCATATAAATGATCGAATTCATTTATTATTTTAAGAGAATACTATATTAACAATCCATGCAACCAAAATCTAAATGAGCTGTGTTCTAGTAGAAATCATTTACTAACGAATTGAACAATTTCGATCGTTAGTAGTGTAAGCCCTCGAAATTGGTTTGAGAGGAGCACGTGACAAGGTCTACTTTGCGACTGGGTAGACAGAGAGGGTGGACAACCGAAATGGGCCCAGGCCTCGGACGTAAATTGGACTACGTTGTAGAAAAATACTTCTAGGTAGAGTACCTTCACGATGTAACGGTTGCACTGGATCATTGTTTCGAATAGACCAGTCTTATTGGTTTATTGCACCACGTCATTGCACGATGATGGTGGAACGGGTACACGTAATAATATACTATAAAAAACTGCGGTGTTTGTTCTACTCGAACATTTTTCTCTGTGTCTCTCTGCATTCTATTCACATCATTTGTCTTCCCAAAATGTGTGTTTCTCGGTCCCCCTGTTTATCAGCCATCGACCGCCAAAGCATGAAGATAACGCCTCGTAATCACCAAAACTAGGTTTGATGTTTACCATATTTCTTGACAGATCCGTGTGTAAAGGTTTGATTTTTTGTCGATTGGATTGATGTATGCATATGTTTTTGTCTAGGTTGGGTTTGAAAGGTATGATTTTTGTCGATTGGAGTGATGTATGCATATGTTTTTATCTGGGTTGGGTTTGATGATTACCATATTTCTTGACAGATCCGTGTGTAAAGGTTTGATTTTTTGCCGATTGGATTGATGTATGCATATGTTTTTGTCTAGGTTGGGTTCGAAAGGTATGATTTTTTTCGATTGGAGTGATGTATGCATATGTTTTTATCTGGGTTGGGTTTGATAATCATCGTATTTCTTGACAGATCCGTGTGTAAAGGTTTGATTTTTTGTCGATTGGATTGATGTATGCATATGTTTTTGTCTAGGTTGGGTTTGAAAGGTATGATTTTTTTTGATTGGAGTGATGTATGCATATGTTTTTATCTTGGGTTGGGTTTGATAATCTTCAGAGAGAGAGAGAGAGAGAGAGAGAGAGAGTCAACGCAACAAGTTGATCTCAATGATCGGTTTTGCTTCTTGAATCAGAGGATGAACGTTTGATTTTTACGACTTTTCCTCGAAGATCAGTGTATGAAAGGTTTGATTTTTGTTGATTATTGTGATATATACCTTATATTTTGATGTGAGAAAATGAATTCTTTCCAGACGGATGGGGAAAATCAAAATCTTTACTGCTTATTTCAAACCAGGATTGCGTAAATGTTTTCTGAATTGGGAAGATGCTTTAACCAGTGGGAGGGTTCGGCCTGTCCATTTTGCATGTAGTATGTTTCCTTTATTTTTTGCTAGTATGGTTGATAATCCATTTGTCCTCAATTTGAACTGTTTTTGGTGATCTCTTCTTTGTGTGGGTTTGTTTCCGTCTGTTCCTCGGTAGATCCTTTAATGCGTCTGTAAAATCTCTTTTGTTTGAATAGAGTGATTGAATGGGTCATAATTGTTATGTTTTGGTGAAATTTTCATATCTTACGCACACCAGAGATGAATTTTTCATAATTGTTAAACATAATAAATCTACCTGTGCCTTTTGTACCTACATTTTTTTTTATTGTGTACTAAGAATTGGGGGTTATTATTATTGGCAGGTAGAATTATTATTTTACCAGGTCTGATTTTTCTCTCTTCCATTTTTGGGCAAGTTGGTTTTGTGAAGCTACAGAATTGTGCTTGATTGACGGGTTTAGGTAGGGTAGGTAAGGTTTGTGGAGTTGTGCGGAAGTTGTGGAGGATGAGTTCCTGTGTGACGGTGGGAGTTAGATTGAGAAAAATCACAATTGCAGTTAAATTCCCAAATTCTGATGAGTTCAAATATCTTGGAAATCAGGGTGTCTTTTCCATGGAACATGATGCGCTCAAGTTCCGAACTTTTTGGCCAGGTTATGGAGTTTGATTTACACTTTTTAATGCAGGAGGGCCCTCCAAATGACGGAAACTGCGAAGCTATGAAAATATGGTGCCTAAAAAATGCCTTTATAATACCAAAGGCAATGAACCTGTTGTGCTTATCTTCCTTGGGCACATTAATGTTGACTGCTGATGTATTGCTGGTGCAACATGTTTATCTCATTAGATTGCAAAATATCTTGAAGAAATATGCTACAAAGAGGTACGATGCTATGTCTTTTTAAGGGGCTAATATAATTTATTACTTGGTTAGTTTAAGTTTCATTTTTCACTATGATGTTCATCCTTGAATAGTCCTCTCTTTCTTTTTCGTTTATCCTATTGACGTGATTGTCCCTCAACCATTACTTGATGGATCATGGTCACCATGTTTTTTCCTTTTTCTAATACACTTCATTCGGTGAAGAACTGTGAATTAGATCTCTTTGCCGTAAAGCCTTTGATTTGTTTTGAAACTTAAAATAGGCAATGTTCTCTTTCGAATGTAGTTTTCGTGCTAGATCCAGAGTTATGGTATTCTATTGCAAAGCATGGTGATAAAATTTTCACCTCTTGCATATAGCTGATTTTGGAAGCTCTTTTTTTGGGTAAATTCATTTCCGCCTGAAGTAGTTGAAGTGTTTATGAATAACAATCCATGAATCACCCTCTAGAAGAAAGAGGAGCAAAGGGGTAAAGAGAGAAGTCAATGGATAACTACCAAAGTGCAACGGAAACAATTGACCTTTTTGTTTGACAGTAACTTTTTTGTCATCCTATTTTACTGGTGCTGGGCATATTTTGCAGTCAGTCTATTGGACGTTGTAAATGAACTGGTGGATAATACCAAGAAACATGTTGTCAGGGCAATTGGATGTGGAGCTTTACTAGGTTGATCTATAGTCAAGTGAAACGACTGTTTGTTGTGCCTTGATCAAGACCTCTTGTGCTTCGTAGAATTGTCATTTGAAGTTAATGAAACAAACCGTAGTTCATTTTATTGCCCCTGATACATCATGTTTTGTTAGCTAACTATGTACAAAAGATTTATTTGGTTTGCATATATTATGTTCAAGAATATGAGTCTCAAAATAATTTCTATAATTTTTTGAAAATTAGCATGAGCATGAGACACCGTGGTTTGGTGACTCTAGGATTGAAATAATTTATTATTGAACTTTTGGTTTGCCATTCGCCTAAGACCTTGGTATTGCAATATTTTCACATATGGCTCAGCCAGGAACTGTTTTAGCAATTATGCAAAATTACTCCACGTTAGAGCAAAATCCCTGATTCTTGAAGGCTTGGATCTTGAATTTTTCCTATATGAACAATCATTCGTTTATACTGCGGGTTTATTTCCGCGTTTAGTCTGCAAACTCACTTTACTGGTGAGGGTGATGCATTAAATGTAGTGGGCTAGCTGCAGAAACGCAATGACAATGGAGGCAATTAAGTCAGAACTTCTCTGGTAGTAGATTTATTTCTTTTTACACACACACACACATATGTGTGTGTGTTTGTGCACGTGCGCGCATTGCTGATGCAAAGTAAAGATTGTAAGCATTGTTACTCTAACTTACAAGTTATTCCTCGGATATCTGGATTTGCTGGAATAGACCATGACTTATATTTTCTGTGTTTATGCATCTATTCGCTCTTTGTAAAGTTAAATTTTCTTTCCTGTAGTACATATGTCAAATTTTATTTCCCGTAGTACATGTCTTATGGTTTTAATTCCTTGTGTTGCGATTTTGGTGTTTTAATGTCTCTTACTCTATGTCATTTTAATGGCATATGTTGTTATGCAGGATAACTTTTTGTGCATAACTTGAGGATTGCTAGGTTAGTATTTAGTTCCATGCATATCACTGGATGGAGATGACCACTTAACCTAACACAATAGTCATCAATGCGCTTCATTGCACAGGTTTTTGAAAAAAATTTAAGCATGTTGAAAGCACAAATAAAAAATGTGTTGGATGTTTGACATCTATGAAATAAACAGCAAAAGTATCTTCATGTTTTATTGTAGCACAAGTGTTTAAAATTTTGTATACCCAGAATCCTAGACATATGATTATAGGCTTGGTCAATGCCTTAGGTATTATTGTGTATGTTTTCTGTTGGTTTTCCATGAAAATTTCAATACATTTGGCAGTTGAATACACTCATGGTTATTGTATTGACTCTGAGATAACAAACCCACTCATAGATTCTAGAATGATGGTGGCACATGTGGTGCCAATAATTATGTTGTCTTTTGTTCATTAATAGGCGCCTTAAACCAGTACAATATTTTAACTCAGTGATATTGATTTGGTCAGGAATTTCTGAACACCGAAGCCAAACGATGTTCCCCAGTCCAGAAGAATCAATTCCCCGATAGATGAAGAAAAGGGATATTTGGTGCGCTAGATTTCATGTCCCCAAGTCATGTGTCCAGACTAAAGGGATATTTAGTGGCTTCTCTACAATCTGAAGGCACTTCCGCTTCTTCCATGTTCAAGGTTAGACTGTTAGAGCATCCCTTTTTATGACCAAATTAGGCTCCAAGCAAGTTCTCATGATAATTGAATATCTCAACCCTCGTAGCATTAGCATATTTCAATCGTACCTCTTCAGTATTGAATTCACTCAAGTTACTCTTTCTGATCTTGTAAGCATTCAATTTTTGGTGGAAAAATGTCTTGAGTTCTTTAATCTCCTAACGAAAGCTATTTTCCCTAGTCTTCTACTTGAAGGATCTGTCAGAAAAAAGTCCAGAAATAGGCACCAATTACTCCTTTTCAATAACTCCCAGAGAGTACCATCAAGAGCACTAAGACTTAAAACATGAACCCTTTCCCGTTCCAATCTAGCTTGTTCCACCTTAGCACTTGTTTTATTGAAGTTGTTGTAATTGAAAATTTCAAAGCTAGCTTCAAACTTGAACAAAGCATTGCAGATTGTTTCAAATTCAGAACCCAATATTTTAACAAGCTCACCCTATAGCTATCACGTGCCATACAGAATTAACAAATCTGAACGGACAAGTTTATACAAAAAAGGCATTACAGAAGGAGCAATGATTAAATACACATTGGGTCTGACCTCTATCGTGGAGTCAGTCTCAGTTCTCGAATATGATGGTCTTATTACAGTCATTTCTTGCTGAATGGTAAATAATTATAAGGTGCTTTTTTCACGAAGCTGTCAACTTCGAAGTGGTTCTATAGAAGTAGAAAAAAGTTTTTGTTCCCGTCCTGTAATAGCTCAAAAGATCACAGTCCGAAATATTGTGGGTGAATATACCAACTTGAACTCAGGCTTTGGTTCCCTCTCTTTTTTCTGGCGTAGATGAATTCAGGCTCTGTCTAGGAGACTAGGAGGTACTTATTTTAAGGAAAAATTCCACGGAGACCCCCTCTGTAACATTGGGAAGTGTATCGACCCTCTTACCCTAAAATACACTATGGGGAGGACAGCTATGAGTTTTCAATGATCTGGGTTATGTTCCACACTTACATACTTACAACTGGCATTTTTACTAAAAGACCTGTTATGTTCCATTTGAGTTCCAAAAAAAGTGTCATTGATGAGGGCTACTATTATGTCCAAGACTGACTAGTTGCTTTTGATGCTTTCAATTTGTTGACACGCTGGTTATCTTAACTATGTTGTGCTGACTGTCCTTTTATATGCATGCTTCTACTGTAGATGTCAAGTTGAAATGCTTGTTCCATGTTTTAGTAACTCTTTACATGTGATAAATCTTTAAGTTGAATGCGGTCTCAGCTTCTTTGTTATCTCTCAACATTATCCTGTGAATGCTGAAAATCTTCAACTTCATATTTCTGTGCTTTTGTGTTCTCACTTCTCATATTCTCTATGGCTTCAGTTTACTTTTCGTACTCGTTTTTTTTTTCCCTATGGTCATTTTTGGTTCTTTGTGCATTCCTTCCAGTGCCTTCGTATTTACCTAGATCGAAATTTTCGGAAGGGGAGATTCAGACATTCATGTCTATAGATGCTGATCGAACTGTCAACTTGTTTAACAGTTTACATGATATGTGGAGGTTAGATTTTATTTCTGGTTTTCCTTTCAAACCATATATGTGCCTCTGGCCCTCTACACTTTGTAAGTTAGTTTAACTAGTTTTGTCCTTAATGAAAACTAGAAAACATATTTTATGCCGATTTCAACATATTTTCTTTTGAGCATTAATGTAGACACTCTCATTGTCCTCTGGCACAGAAGAAAAATAAAAATTAGCATGTGCATGTGGATGTGCATGTGCATGTGCCTATTGATTCAAATTTACTCAAAAGTAGAAATTAACCTGTTTAGTATGAGTGCAAAGAATGCATGTCTGTTGGTTCCTAAGAGGACCAAGAATTGCTTCATATGAGATCCAGCAAGCAACTTGTGCATCAACTGCACTGAGCTAAGAAGCATGGACACGTATATGGGATACGGACACGACACAATACGGATACGGGGACACGTCATTTTTTAGAAAATTAGGACATGGACACGTCAAATGTAAAGTGTATTTGTACTATAAAGGTATATGTTAAGAATTTATATATACATCGAAGACATTTTAATGTGTCGTTAGCATGTTCCAAGAGTGTTGCCAACATGTCCTATAGTATCCCCAATGTGTCAAAGTAAAGAAATATAATAAAAACATTGGACAAGTATTTAGGCACGTCCAATACGTGTCGTGTCCGTGTCTGTACTATAGATACGTGAGGCCGCTAGATGTGTCTGTGCTTCTTAGGCACTGAGGATGCCATCGAGCATGATTTCTGGAACTTCAAAAACATAGAATGCCCGAAGACTTTAGTCTATCTCTGCTCTTGGTGTTAGATGCTGCAGTCAAAATGTACACGGGCAGATGGATACGTTTAATTTCTCTCAAGCTACTACACCAGACAAATGTTTTCTTAAGCGAGTTTGGCAAAAACAATCTCCCGAAGTACATTTAAGGAGTGGAGAGTATTCTATGGGGGACTGTTTTATTACCATTGTTACGAAGTGGAGAAGCCCTGGAACAACCAAAAACACAATGAAACATTCTAGATCCAGGAAAAATACTTCCAAAAGAAGGGGTTTCCCTACTATTTAGCCCATCAAACTGCATTTCCGAAGTACTTACCTACCATAGAAAAACAGAACAGGAAACAATATCCAAAACAGATAACAGAAATGCCCCAAATGTTAGCCTCTGACTTTGTTGTTTATTTTCTTCCATGAGTAATGTAAACCTTTAATAGGAAACACACGGGGCTTTTGCTACGGGTACTGCATGTGCCATGGGTGGAACTGGACTATTTCTTCTTTCCTGCTGCTGCCTTGGCAGCGGCTTTCTTCTCTGATTTGGTCATCTTTAGGGCCTTGTCTTGATTTGCTGCAAATTTTTTCGTTTGTTAAGAAGTAACATAGACTACAGATTTTTTTTGGAAAAACATTTACTTACGCTCGTGAGTGCACATCCTTGCCGCTTCAAGGTCTGGGAATTTTATCCCGCAAAGGCCGCATGTTGTGTCAACATTACCTGTCTGATTACCTTTTTGCTCCTTCTTCGGAGCTTGCTTCCGTGCGACCTTTGGTTTGGCCATCTGCAGAGTTTAGAATGCCCCGATTAGTTCGTAATGCTAATATGTACTCAGAATTTGAAAAGGCTTGGGTGTAAAAGGAGTTATGGTGTTCTTAAGGCATAAATCAGCAAGACAATGAGCCACTCTGATCTGTTCCATACAACACCAAAGAAAATGCCAACATCTGTCTTTTTCCCATTATTTGATATCTTCTATTATCGTGCTAATCTCCCATGGGCCAGAGCTTTTCGCATCTAAGACAACGCTAATCACTTCCAAGCAATTTGATTCAAAGATTGCTTCAGAAAGATTCATCTCAAAAGCAATGGCACAATCTGATTCAATGAAACCGCTGGGACTCTTCCTACATGCCATAGTTGATTCTTTAGACAAATTTCCACATAGTAAATCCTCCATCCACCTGTCAGCAGCACTGATCAAACCATCCTCAATCCAGTAGGATTTCCCACTCCCAAACCAGACAGGTTTGGTCCATGGGCAGTGAAAAAGGGTATGTTCAACAGTTTCTTCAAACTCAACACAGATCGGGCATAAGGGGGAAGTTTAGCACTTGCGCTTTAATAGATTTGCTTTACAGAACAAATCTAACAATCTAACAGGAATGTGCTTTGGGTCTCGCAACAAATAAATCGAACTAGTGATTTGAACACTAATATAGTACTCCAATAATCAATTTTACAAAACCACCTAGGGATTCGAGAGCAGAATACTGTAGTTATTACTAAACCAATAAAAAATCAACTGCTCTCTGATACCTAGGGATTCGACGATCTTTCTTTGTGCTCCGTCCGGCGAAATGATAAAGGCCTTGTTCGTTTAGCATATTTACTTTGTTTTAACTTTGTTTTCCAATCATTAACCTATATCTTTCTTTTATCATTACCCTATTTCCCCAATTATTAATTTCATTTCTCTCTCTATCTCTCTCCACTCATTACCCCTCTCTCCAATCATTACCCTATTTCTCTCTCCACCCACTACCAAAACAAAAATACCCAAATGGGCTAAACGAACAAAGCCAAAAGCTTTTCGTGTTTTGCCAACTACTGTTCTGTATTTATACACCTTTTCAAAAAATAAAAAATCCTTCCAAAAAAGAAAAATAGTAGTACGACTTAGTAATATTTAGAGTGAAATACCGAGACACTCCTCAAAATTTATCTCCATCTCGCTCACCCCCTCTTCGAATTTCACCTACGGAGAGACTCCCTCATTAATGTTTTCATTTGGAGGACTTTACTCCATTGGACGGAATGAATGAAAAGTCTAATTTGGCCTTAGATAATACTCTCTCTATCCTTTTTTAAGTGTCATGCTTCGTAATTTTAATTTATTAAAAAGATATTATCATTATACATTTCACATCAACTTTTTCCTCTACTTTTCCTACTTATGCATCATCATTACACTTCTATTTACTAACTTTTCAAAATGAAATCTACTTTTAGGGACAAAATAGACAATACAGCAATTTTTACTCACTAACTTTACAAAATGGACACTTATTAAGGGACAGCCCAAAATGAATTACCGGACTATAAAAAAGAAACGGAGGGAGTATACCACAGCAGATCCACATTCTCTATCTCATTTCCTTATATTTTGGATTCTTGAGCCAATTGAGCTTAATACTCCCAAGCTCAAGCATGACATATTTATTAAATGAGCCTAAAATTGAGACTCATGTTCAATCATTTAGTAGCAGACGAAGTCAAGCTGAAAACAATTTTGTTCATTTTTAGCCCTACTTGGAAGTCATCATGGGTCTTATTTTTTGTATAACTCATTGACTTAATTTGTGTTGAAAAAATACTATACACATTGCCATTAAGATTTTAATACTCCTACTTGATTTTTCCCTGTTAAACTTGCACTATACTGTTCACTTACTCAAATGATTATTGTTGTTTAAAAGGACCTTAAGGTGTTCCACTAAGGGTCTTTAAAAAATAAGTATTTATTTGCAAATTTAAAGCTTAAAAATAATAGGCTTACTGAAATATAAAAATATGCAATATAGATCTTGTTTGAAAGATCTCAATGTGATCTTTTAAACTATGCAATTTTTTTGTAACATGAATCGATGCAAAAAAAAAATTAATATGAATCATGTTTGAAAGATCTCAATATGATCAATTAAACAATAGCAAAAAATTTAAATTATTATTGTAAGCCTATCATTTTTAAGTTTGAAATTTGCAAATAAGTACTTGTTTTTTTAAAGTACAGATCGTTTGAGAATTTGCCTCATAACTAACTGAATTCGACATGCGCACATCTCTAAATACAACTTGAGGGACTTAACTGTACAAAGATGTCTCTGTTAGAGGCAGCAATAGCATAGAACATTTCGTCAATTTTGCAAATTCAAAATTATGTTTGGGGAAGGTTTTTTTTTTTCTTTTCTTTTCTTTGGGCAAGCGGTAGGAGAATATAAATATAGGAATAACATAAATCCCAAACACTTTCACAATTACCATAAGCCCGCAATCAAAAAAAATTACTATAAGCTCAACATAACTACAAGACCAATTAGTAGAAGAAATAAGGCCCCGTTCCGCTAAGACTTTTATTACTATTATTTAAGTACTTATTTTCTATGTTACAAGACATGTTATCCTCTCATAATAAGGTCACATTTAATTCAAAAGATAAGTATTTATTTTAAATAAAGACTTATTTTAATTGGTGGAACATACTCACAATAGGACCCCACCAAACGAAAAAAAGAGAGTAATCAAATCTTATCTCCAATTTGGCAAAGCTAATACTATATAATTTAACAATGGATTTTGCAAAAGGAGTTGAGATGTACTTTTGGAAAATATTATTCCTTTCATCAAGTCAATTAATTAATCTGAAAAAATTTTGGGAAGTGATTTTGTCACTTTCATTTTCTCTAATGACACTCTCTTTTGTGTCTCTATTAGGTAATTCCCATTAAGTGATTTGTTTGGTGAAAGAATGGGCAAACCGTTCAGAAAAAATAGAAATGAGAAAATCAAGGGAAATAATTTTGACACCATTTTTTTGTTAATGGCTCCTCTTGCCAAAATGAGCGGCCAAAATGAATTCCCAAAATCTTGATGAAATTAACAAAGAATTAACTAAACCTCAAAAATAATGATGGGCTTTACGAATAGCAATCAAAACTCTCCTACCAAACGAAGAGGACGGCGATGTCTACGAAGAGGTCGACGATGTAGAAAGCGAAGAACAGGTGATTTTGTTCGACTCCACCACAGTTTTGTTACGCGATTATCATTTCCATTTGAACTCTGTTATCAATAAAATTCTCCTCCTCCTTACATCAATTCACTCTTCCAGATCTCATTTCTACTTTCCACCCTTATTATCAGTTTCTCCAATAGATTTCCATACCAGATTGAATTTGTGTTTGTTGATTCCTCCTGGTGTGGGTTATTAGAATCGTGGTGGAAATCAATTACTAGTTGCTTTGGTCGGGTTCAGCTCACGATTGCTTAGGGTTCGGCTCGCCGGGTGCCATGTGAGGTATGAGGTTTCTGGGTTCAATCAGGTTTCAGGAAAATAGGTTTTACACAGGGAGCTACGAGTCAGTGTTTGTGTTGGATTAGTGTGAACGGATTTGGGGAGTGGGGATTGTGTAAAGAGTGCTCTTCATAGGTGGTGTTAAAGCATCCAACTTAAAATCAAATTGGCATGAGTTGAGAGGTCGTTGAACTCTGAACTCGATAGTTGTTATATGTGCGACAAGCTCTAACACACTGTGTTTCGATGACCAACAATTTCTTTCCTAGATTTTAGGACATCATCTTAATCTCATTCAAGTGTTTGGATGGTTGTTAGACTATATGCTTCTCTTGGTTAAATCAGTGTTCTTGCTCAGATTTAGGATATCGTAGTAATCTCGTTTAAGTGTTGCGTATGTGTGTGTAGGGTATATATATGTTTCAACAGGTAGGTAAATGAGGTAGTCTTATTTGTTTGTAAAGAAGATCTGCTTATCTTTTTTTAGGATATCATGTTGGGGTCAGTTAAGTGATGGTACTAATTTATTGGAGATGAATGAAGTACTGAATCTTTGGTGTACAGATTGGTGAAGATGCTAATTTTGGAAGATAGATGTAATGCATGTCATGTTAAGGTTTCTTAATTGTGTTGTCATTCTCATGAACAGAGCACGTGAAATTGGGTTCTTTTGGAGCTGCCTACGCATTGATGCTTGTCAGTTTTTAGTTGTTGAACCGAGAGTCTGCCATGTGGCCGTTAATGAATAGTATTAAATGGATAATGTGTTAGTTGAATTTGAGGAGAAATGAAGTCAGCGTGGCATTGGTTTAGCAAGTTCCATTTGAAAGCAAATTTAACTGAAGTGTTCAAAGGAGGAGTTTACAAGTAATGCGAGAGAGGGTTCAAAGGCCAAACATCTGAGGAAGCTCATTCGAATGCCACTAAGCAAAAGGTTGCAGCAGCTAAGCAGCACTTAGAAAAGCATTGTGAAGAGTTTGCAGGAGAGGAAGGAGCCATAGGACTTCCCAAATATATGTTACAAGGATTATTTTATATAGGACATAGGATGAATTTTTATTTCAAATATTTCATGAGGCAACTATATGGATTTCCTGTTCTTAGATGGTGAAAGTTGTTTGCATGCTCATTCATCCAAAGAAGCATTTGTCTGTGTACCTTTTTCATATCTTAGTCGTCTTCCAGTCACTCACATAGTATTTGTTTTTGTTAGAATTTGGTTCGATTGTCAAATAGGTTAGATATTGGGGTCGGTATTCTGTATGATTGGACTTTTCTCCTTGAGGCGGCTTAGCATTGAAACATTTTCTTGAGTCTTGAGTATTTAGCTAAAAGTTAATGCTTTGTTTGGATTGAAGAATTTTTTGAAAAATAGTAAGGGTAATGAGTGGAGAGAGATAGAGAGAGATATCTTGAAAGTAGGGGGAATCTAGGGGGAATTTTTTGGAAATTCTTTTTAAGTTGCAAAGAGAATAAGGCATAAATAAACTTAAATGGTGAAGGTTTTCTGAGACGTCTTGGATTACCTTTTATAGCAATCAACTTGACCTATGAAAAATTACTCTCAGTTTGTCATGGGAACGTTGTTAACAGTTAAATCAACAATGCTACATACACTCTTACCGATCACTCATCTCTCACATATGTGTCGCCGCCACACATTGAATTGTGGGATGGGCCCCACACACATGTGAGATGAGTGGTCGGGGAGTGGCCGGTAGGCGTATCCGTAGCATTATTGCATTTAAATTGTTTTCAGGTTTTTGGAGGCAACCACAGATGCTGGTGGGGTGGTGGTATGGGATCGGGGATTACTTAAACGATTTGGGCTTTGTCATGGCATCAGTGGTAATACCGACGTGTTTCTCGCGCTCTACCAATTAATAGGTAAGGTGGGGTGCTTGTATAGGGTCAAAGCTTTTGCTTGCTTTCCACACACCATTGGGACTTATTGGCACGAGAAGTTCCCAGTTGCTCTCTGTCACTTCCTTTCCTTCTGTCTTTTCCCTGTCTTTTCCCTATTCTTCTCTTCAGTTTTTCCTTTATTTTTGGAAGGTGCTTTGTAAGTTCTCGTGCAGAAAGTTCTGAGATGTAGCTAATTATTAAGCGTTCGCTTCCAGATAGGTTTGGGAATCAAATGCTGATGGTGCATCTGCTGTTTCCAAGGATACATGGAAAGAACCTCATGGGCGTGGAACTGAAATCAGATTGCATCTCAGAGACGAAGCCTGGGGAATATTTCGAGGAGGGCAAATGAAGGTGGGTAAAGTGAACATGTTCTCATTTGTTTTTTGTGCTGCTTATTCACTGCCCTGGCTTACCATGGTTTCCGTTGGTAATTCTTTGAATAATCAATCTTCTTTCAATTTTGTGGTGTTTTATTTGTTAAATGGATATTTGAAGAAAGAGTAGTTGTTTTTACTCCTTGGGCTTATCTTCCAGATTTTGGAAGATTTTTAAATAGTAAGTATTTTTTATTGTCTGAATGTTGTTTGGCCCACTGTATATTTGCAGTAGTAGCACGGCTATGGGCTTAACCGGCTAGTTCATAGGAGTCACCATATTGATTACCAACTGCATGGTTGCAGCACAGCGGCGTCATGGTCTGCAGTTTCAGCACTTCTTGGGAGCTTATTTTTTGACTTTTCATTTTCAGTTTTTTGGCTTTTTGACTTTTTGGATTATGTTTAAAATGTATTTTTTAATTTGGTAGAGTGTTTAGATGATATGTAGAGAATATATTTTAGAACAGAAGTAGTGTTTGGGGGATGAATGATGAAAATAAATTATGAGTAGATTTTTTACCATGTTGCCCGTAGATTTTACTGTTGTAATGAAAGATGTATGAATAATATTTTTAGCCATTTATTTAAAGTTGTATTGTGAAATATTTTTTGGGTATTGCACTAACAAATACGGACACCGAGTCCCTGAAGCGAGTTTTGGTCGCCGGAAGTTACAGCCCCTCAAAACGCCGTCGTTTTGAGGCAGTTTGGGAATCCTCGCCTATGAACACGTGAGCCCGCTCTCTTCACAGTAACACAAGCCCTAGTTTGGGAATCCTCGCCTAAGAACACGTGAGCCCTCTCTCTACACAGTAACACAAGCCCTCTCTCTCTCTCTCTCTCTCTCCTGTCCTCGTCGTTTTCTTCTCCAAGAACTGAACTACACCAATAGAGTATCCTCCCTTATATAATAAGAAGGAGTTTTTGGCCTACCATTTTTCAATTTTGGACCAATTTACCCTTTAATTTCACCCATTTTACCAATTGCCCATGCCATGCCAAATTCTCCTTTACAATTTGGCCCCTCGATTTCGAAAAATTTACAAGATGTCCAAAGGTTATATGTGTGTGTGTGTGTGTGTGTCGGGGCGGTTCCGGGAACCCTTAAAAAAACTTTAAAAACCCCCCCAAATCTTCTCATAGTTCCCGATCAAATTTTGATGATTTGAGCCGCTCAATGTATTCATAACGTAATTTTAAGGGTGCCCGCGAAAAATTGGCAAAAAAAAAAAAACCGGCTTGATTTGAGCAGTTTTTTATTGAACTGTTCAATAAAAAACTACTCGGATGAAGCCCTTCCCGGTCATTTTTTTTGCCAATTTCTCACGTGTACCCTTAAAATCATGTGCTGATTACATTGAGCGGCTTGGATCATCAAAATTCGATCGGAAACTGGGGGGTGTTTAGAGGTTTTTATATAAGGGAGGATACGGGACGGTTCCAGGAACCCTTAAAAAAACCTCTAAAATGAACAGAACGCATATTTCCATAGTAACTGTATGCTTAGCTACCTTTTGTCCACTTCAACATACTACGGAATTTACAAAAGTTTCTAGACCAAGTACTATGTAATTTTAATATATATTGTTCGATTTTCTTTCTTTTCTAAAATGTCTTATATAAGCCTCTTTTACCATTCTACCATTCTACCATTTTTCAACTCGTTATTTTCAACGGGCACAACATTCGTGCTGTGCACGAGGCCGGAACCTAGTTCCATGATAAAAAAATCATGCCCTTATCGTTGATTTATTATTGTCATCATGCAAACGGATTTTACTACAGAAATTCATTTCTGAATCAGTTCTTACATGAAAAAAATGCTCCTAGCTAAGAACTTCATTTGAGAAGGGATAAACTCGAATCTCAATTTTTGTAATTGTTAAAGGTGAGAGAACCGGTCCGATGTGTGTTCCTAATCGAATCCAGACAAATCTATGTTTGCTCAATCAATTAGCAAACTAGAAAGAATCACAAGAGCCAATAAAAATCCAATCAAAGATAAAGTCTAATACCAGAGAGCAAACATATATAAATCTTCAATTCGATTACAATAAACACAAAACCCCCCCATTAAAATAAAAAACAGAGATCAAATACTTGTTGTTTCGGGCCTAATTGCCCCATACTAAGCATTTCTCAAAGCTCTTTAATTTGTCTTCAGATCAAATGTATAATCTGAGTATTCAAATTGTTCTGGTTCTTCTTTGGTATTATAAACAAAGATCAAAAAAATTTGGGCCGAATTGCCCCATACGAAGAATTCGTCAAAGCTCTTGGACTTGTCTTTCATCTCAGATCTTCTTTCATTACTCATATCTTTAATTTGTCTTCAGATCAAATGCTTAATTTGATTAATCAGATTGTTCTGGTTCTTCTTTGGTAATATTGCTGCTCCTGTTCCTCTTTGGAGACAGATGAAAAAAATTCGTAGGGTTGAAAGGTGAGGTGGGGGAAGAAAATTTGGAGGAGAACACAGAAGATGACAATGGGTCTTTGAGAGAGAGAGAGAGAGGGCTCACGTGTTCTTTAGGTGAGGATTCCCAAATTGCCCCAAATTAAACTTTTTTTTTTGGCTATTTAAAAAGAATGAAATATTATCATCCAAAAATATTACCAATCGACAATCAATTACTGCTTCTCTCTCGTGTCTCTCTTTTTTCTTTTCTCTGTTATCCAAAAAGGGTTTTGTGGGGAGAAACATGTATTTTGCGAAGACGGATTTGGTAATTGTGAAATAAAAGGGAGGGTTTTATGGTAATTGATCACTGTTAAGCCAAAAATGCAAAAAAAAACACCTTTTGACCTCTTTTTTCATTTTGCTCTCTAAGCCCAAAATGAAGAGCTCATTCCAAGAAATGGGTTTTTAAAATAGACGACCAAACACCCAAAATTAGAAAAGGAGAAAATGAGAAGTTGAAAATTAGGCAACCAAACACCCCATCATCATCTAAGGCCCCGTTCTGCAACGCCAAATAAGTACTTATTTTTTACGAAAGTAATTTCAAGCTCAAAAATGATGGCTTTATTGAAATCTAAAAATATACAATATGGATCTTATTTGAAAGATCTCATTGAAATCTTTAATACGGTGCAAAAAAATTAAAAAATTATTATTTTTTCATTATTTTTGAGTTTGAAAATGTAAAATAAGTACTTATTTTTTAAGAAGGTGTTCTGGAACGGACTCTAAAAAACCTTTTATAGCATTCAACTTCTTATCCACATTCACAGGTAGTGTTTGGTTGAGAGTTTATAGTTTAGTTTTAATAATGGGCAGAGAGAGAAATAAAGTAATAATTGAAGATAAGGATAATGATTGAAGAGAGATAGAGAGCGATGAAAAAATAATAATTAAAAAAATAAGATAATGATTGGAGAGAAAAGTAGGATAATAATTGAAAATAATACTAAAACTAAAACAAAACAATAACAGAACAAAGCAGTTTTTTTCACGGGGAATAATTGTAACTTCGGTCACATAGAATGAACGAGTACAAAGCTTCTCCTACTCACTCCTACTTGCCTGAAATTAAAAGCCGTATGAGAGAGAATGTCTGATAGACGAGGGTTTTTGATGTGATGTTGCAAGCTGGTGTTCAAAATCAGAGCCATCAAGCCATCTTGGGGACTACTAATCGAAACCCTCGGTTTTAACGTCCCTTGATCTGTGTTTTGGCCATATGCGGAACCAAAAGTTACATGAGAAACAGACGTAGATGTACGCAGATACATACACATGGGTTAGGGCTTTTCGTTTTTCGAATAGATTCATCCATCGATCTGCCCCTTCAAAATGCTTCAACAACTCGAATGATGCTCATATAGTAACAACATTAGTTAAAGCAAAAGGGAAAATAATATTAGGAAACTTATTTTGTGATACCAACTGTTAGAAAAAGTGATGCTCCGTAATTGAGAAGAAAGAAGCTTGGTTTCATTGATATATAGTATTTATATATACGGGGCGGTTCCGTGGACACCCTAAAAAAAACACCTAAAAAAATACCTCATAGTTCCGGATCAAATTTTGACGATCCGAGCAGCTCAATGTGATCAGAACGTGATTTTAAGGGTACTCGCTATAAATCAGCAAAAAAAATGACCGGGAAGGGCTTGATCCAAACAGTTTCGAACAATTTTTTATTGAACAGTTCAAATAAAAACTGCTCAAATCAAGCCATTTCCGGTTATTTTTTTTGCTAATTTCTCGGGGGTGTACTTAAAATCACATTCTGCACGTATTGAACGGTTCGGATCATAAAAATTTGATCAGGAACTGTGAGATTAAGATTTAGGGTGTTTTTTTAGGGTGTCCATTGAACCGTCCCCTTATATATATGTACAGAGAGAAAAACTTATTTACGGAGCGTCCGTAAATAAGATTTACGATGGTTAATCTCACGCGTCCAAAAGTGTTTTGGACAGTTCGGATTGAAAACAAACTATTACCGATTAGAAATATTTATTACCAGTCAAAGTTCAAAAAAGTATGCCAACCATTGATTATCAAAACGGACAGTTACGATTGCGTGGAACTGTGAAAAAATCCCACATATATAGATGATTGATTCATAAACATAAACAAATAAGGAAAACATGCATAAAAAGAAAACCTAAACAAATAGGGAAAACATGCATAACAAGGAAAACATGATTAACTAGGAAACATAAAGGTATTGTTCCTATTCAGGTGCGTATAAATACAGAATTACTATATGAAATACAAAATTCTTGCCCTCATTCAGTCATTCTACAGATTTTGATAGAGACTAAAACCTTGGATGAGGACTTATTCGTGAAGCAATTAAGGAGGTAATCTCTAGTCTTAATTAATTAATTAACTGCTGATTTTGCTTCTTCTAGTCCTGTATCTCTTTTCATGAAATATACTCATCGCCAAAGCTTCACTTATTTTCTTTCGAATTTCGTGATTTGAGTTGTCTTGGGTTAATGGTTTAGAATGAATTCATTCAACAGCACAGATACGCATAAATATATACTCTGTAAAAGTACCACGACACGTTCAAATCTACCACTCAAAACCCCCATCATCCAAAAAACAAGTGGTTCTCAAAAGGGACATAATATCCCATATTGAGTTGGAGACCAGATCCTGTGCCGAAAACCCTCGTGCCTTTGTGCCGAAGGGTTTTCGACCATTGGATTGTGTTTTTATTTTATTTTATCAAGGCCCGAGATTCAACAGGAAAAACCCTCAGCACAAAGGCACAGGGATTTTCGGCACAATGGATCTAATTCCATTGTGGTGCACACACATTCAAATAAAACTAAAAAAAAAAGGTGCACACATAGTGTGTCTCCACCTTCTAGTGATTATGATTCGTTTCTTTGATTACCATGCACTTGCACACCTTTCAAACATGCTCTAATACACCACCTAATTGCATGACTTCCACAATTTATTTTGACTACCCCAATAACTCATTTTGTAGGTCAAACGTAAATTACTTTTCCAAAAAAATCGGTTAATTCGAACTTTGGTAGTTGTCTCAACATGTAAATTACTCTTTCGAAAATTAGCCTAATGGAACTTTGGTAGCATTTTGAAAATTAATTCTGCATGTCTTGCGAAAAATAGACCGTTATAATTCTCGTCATTCGTCTATTCATTTGAATCATGCCCTTATTGATATACGATCCATCTGAAGTTTCGTACAAATTGATTTATACATTAGGACCTAAAAAATAAACGCTTGGATTATTAAAATAGGTTGTTGAACCCATGTTATTGGGTGGTGTGTTCAAAATAGTGTGAACGACAGCGCGACTCATTGGAGATTAAAGTATTTCAATATCTACTTATCTAGCCACTGCAAATTTCCAAAGAGATCAGTAAAAGCTAATTGTTGGAATAGTTCATGAATAATGCTTTTATTTTTTGGTAAGTAGTTCATGAATGCTTGATAATGCCCTTTGGAAAAAAGAAACCAGAAAATACCTAGTTGATGTCGTCTTAGTATGCTATTTTGTTTCTTTTAAATCAACATATTCAAATTGTAATTCATCTTTCATTTTGTTTATACATGTTCGCCACCACTAAGTTAAATTTCTGGCTCTATCTCTGAAACCACCGATAAATATGCATAAAACATGTCACATGCGATGCCAATATGCTACTACTAACTTACAATATTGGCACCTTCTCTCATTGAGGATGTTAATTCTCAAATTTCTCCAGGTTCTTTTAATTTGAATTTCCCATATTCATCGCTGCCGGCATTGTTGGATCCCGCAAGTTCACTTCATAATTTACTTTTCATCGCCCGCAATACTGTCAATGGGCACTCTAAGCCTTCTCTCCTATGTATCTTGATGACATACCAAAGTACTTGAACGTCATTGAGCCTATGCATGATAACAATAGATGTTCTTTCCGCAGGGAGGGAAAACATTGGAGAATGGACAAAACTTTCTAACTTGAGCATTTTTCTTGAAAAGCCCATAAATTTTCTCCTTTAGCTTGTCCTTTTACCCAAAAAAAAGAAAAAGGAAAAAAGAAAGAAGATTGCCCTTTCACCATTGCGAACTCCGGAAAGAAAGTTCACTTTCTTAGTTTTTTTTGAATATCAGGAGATCGATCGAGAATTTACGAGAGCAGAACATTACCAGAGCTAGAGGAGGCAGCCATGGATGAGCTGATCAGAGATTGGACTAGTCTTCCAACTGAGATTTTGAGCTTGATCTTATCACATCTCTTTCTTGGTGACTTCAAAAGGTTCCGTTGCGTCTGCAAAACATGGAAGTTAGTTCCTACCTTACCAGTGCCATGTCCAAGTCCAACTCAATGCCCAATTCTTCCATCTCAGTGGCTCATGCTTTCCCGGGGATTCAACAATATGGAATTAAATTTTTCCCACCCATTGTACCACAGCACTTACCAAATGGATATTCCAGAGTTATCTGATGCGTTTCTTCGCTGCTCCAAGGATGGTTGGTTGCTTATGTCTAGAGGCAAACGCTCTGTCTTCTTCTTTAACCCCTTCACCAAAGCCAAAATTGACCTCCCGGATCTACCTCACAACTACAATTTCAATGCTATATCCTTCTCTTGTGCTCCAACCTCCTCGGAATGTATGATCTTTGGTATATATGCCTTTTTCGACCACGTCAATTTTTTAGTCATTTCTCGTGGGGAGGAAGAGTGGACTTTCCGTCAGTTTAAAGGGGAAAGAGATTTTCACCAAGCTCACACCAATCCAATTTTCTACAATGAACTTGTTTACTGTTTGGGTCAAGATGATACCTTGGGGGTGTTTAATCCAGAGGATTTCAGCTGGAAATATCTGCAACACCCTAAAAAATCCCGTGATTTTGTGTATGAAAGTTATTTGGTGGAGTGTGACGGGAAGCTGCTTGCAGTGTTTGTGGGGAAGAGGGGAAGAGGAGTTTCTGTTTACACTCTGGATGATTCAAAGATGGCTTGGGAAAGAGTATATGATCTGGGCAGTAAAATGCTGTTTGTGAGCCATGCGGTATCTTTTTCAGCCACCAAAGTAGTAGAAGGAATGCAAAACAAGATATATTTTCCGAGATTTCTTGGCAAGGATGGCGTATTCTTTTCTCTTGCAACCCACCGGTATGAATCTTTTGGGAGTCGCCTCTCTAGAAAGGACTTTGATGGAATGAAGGAACCGCTACACTGCTGTTGGATTGAGCCCAGAACTGAAACACGTTGCGAAGAAGACCTCAACTGGCTATCGGAAGTGGATTGATCAAGGCACAACTTTTATTTCTTACATGGAAAATAAATTTGGTTTTGTATTATGCACATAACTGATGGCAAAATTTTGGATGCGAGTTTTTATGGAATACAAAAAATTTTGGCCTAGTTTGACGTGTTAATTCTTGGGCGTAGGCTCCATAGAACAATTTTTTTTTTTCCTTATAACAGCGTTTGCAATTTGTGGAATAATTAATATCATGCTTGCTCACTTAGTTTTGATTAGTAGCCCGTTACACTCTGGTGTAATTCTTCCAAAAATTAAAGTGGAAACTTATGAGTTGTGCTATGCACATACACATTGTGCACATATGATTTTTTTATGGCTACCTCGGGTCCAAAAAAATTGATCCAAAGCGATTTTTTAAAATTCGTTTTTAAAATCTTAACAGCAGCCCATTGAAATTTCAGAGAGTCCAATCATGGGCCCACAATCCGGGAATAGTAGATCCCAAAAGCTCTGGAAAAAAGAAAAGAAAAATATAGATGCAAAAATTTATAGGAAACCCAATCTGAAAATATTTGATCACAATACCGACGAGACAATTATGCATAATATGAAATTCTTGGAACGTTTATATAATATATAATTTGTTGTTACTTTAAAAGGTAAATATAAACAAATTAGATTTCATCCTTGCCTCCTTGGATTTTATAATTAATTCAATAGAATCGGTAGAATTTACATAAATGATGTCTTGATACTGGGACCCAAAGGAACCGGTAGTGCGCTAATGCACTATGGGAGTGTATGGCACGTCAATGTGTCCCATCGAAATTAATTTCGTTATTGTGATCTAAATCATTCAATTTGTAATAATTGCTCAACGCTACTTGAAAGTTGAAACTCAAGTTAGTCGAATATTGATACATGATCTAGAATAAATTTGTATCACAATATATATTTTCAAAGTTATGCTAACCATCCAGTTTTGTATACTTAATATCGTCTGATCAAGCTAGGGGCTAATGGTAGCCGATTAATTCAAATTCGAAAATATTTGGCGCACATCACATTTACACGAATACAATGTATGCGAGAGAAACGTGGTTAGATCTGTATAAATGCAGTGCGTATATAGCAATCCTCACTACGAATTAAACAGTTCAAATCAAGATGAAAAAATTCCGATTGAACACAACAAGACACCCTTAGCGCATTTGGCACACCACGGGATTCCCCTCGGTAAAAGGAGTGGAGTATATTCCAGGGTGCTAGTGCGATCGATCAACTTTTCCAGAAGATCGAGATGCGCGAATTGGAGTGGAGGAAAAGGTGTAGAAAGTAGAAAGAAACTGATGTGGTGGAGGACTGGTGGGATGGACTGCACATCAAGCAATTAAATTATCGTGCCCCTGGCTTGTAAAGCAATGCTTGAAACGTGCAACCTTCGGTGCCATTTCGCTTTTTTTTTTTTTTAAACCTTTTTAAAAAAAAAAGTAATTTCAAGTTCAAATATAATAAAAATAATAATTTTTTTAATTTTTTTTACACCGTTTAAAAGATCTGAATGAGATCTATCAAACAAAATCCATATTGGTAGCAAAATTATTTGCGTAAACACATTATTTTTAAATTTAAAATTACCTTCATTTTCTAAAAGTTCCTTTTTGGAGAAACCGAAACACCTTTTTACTGTTGTCATTCTCTTTTATTAGGGAGAGATATTACTCGTCTGGTTGACTTGATTTTTCATGCACGAGTTTTGCAATGTAACAATTCTGATCATTGAAATTGACTGGAAATGAAGATGGAGTTGGCCAGACTCCACGGGTGCAGTCCAGCATCCAAATGGCACACAAGCCGTGTGAACTCGTGAAACAATTATTATTCAACCACAAACGCTTAACACACATACTTTACACACACATATTCACATCTTTTGGTGGGATCTGCACACACTGAAAGTGTAGTGTGTGTGGTCCGCAAATGTGAATGCAGGTGGATTTGTGCAAATGTTTATGTAAATGTTTGTGATTATAGAATGATTGCTTGTGAAATTCTCGTGCTTTAAGTGCGCGGCTTGTTAGATGTGTACAACTGTAACAACAAAATTTCTGTATTTATTTGTGAGATAGTGCTATGGTGTCTCCGGTCATTTCGAAGACCCAGTAATTTTTGGCATAACAAAATCATCATAAACATAACTAAAACAATTACAAGCATAGCCAAAATCATAACAAGATATAACTTGATTGGTGTCTCCAAAAGAGGTGGAGACACCAAATTCGTTCCCTTGTTTGCATCACTGCTGGTAATTGAGTCCTCAATATTCCTTTCTGAGTGGTGGGTACAAAAGTTGTACGTCTTGATTTTGTTTAAGGTCCTTTACATCTTGATTGATTGCTAGTTTTAACTCAAGCATTAATGTTTGGTATTACTGTCCAAATATTCAAACTCGAATTTTTTTTTATGGTGAAAGAAAATTTCATTATCATAAAGGGTCAAATATGAAATTGGTACAATATGAGAAGGAAAACATAAAGAGAGCTTCAAAGAATACATACGACTCTCCCTATTGCTGCAACCCATCCCTCTGTCTCTCGGTTTCGTAAATACACCAAATCAAAAGGAGCTAACGAGAATGTTAGGTAAATGGAGTACATCAAGCATAAACTCATCGGATGGATGTATTCTCAGGGACAACCTAACTTTGCCTTTCAACACTATGTAATGCAATACATATACGAGGGTGTAATTACACTTGGCCGTATTAAATTGCACTTGGTTGTATCGAATTACTCTTGGCCGCATCGAATTGCACTTTTATATAGGTATGGGCACCACTACTCGTTCTTCTACAAACAAACAACTAAAACAACCTAATTCAAACTCTAAATTAGAGGGAGATTTAAGGTTGAGGGCATCCAAATCATTACAACAAGTGAGATAAGTTATAGATAAATTAGTTTTGGCCTCATCGAATTACATTTGGCCGCATCAAATTGCACTTGGCCGCATCGAATTACTCTCTTGGCTGCATCGAATTACACTTGGCTGTATCGAATTACACTTGGCTGTATCGAATTGCACTTGACCGCATCTAATTGCACTTGGCCGCATTGAATTGTACTCAGCCGCGTCGAATTGCACTTGGCTGCATCGAATTACTCTTGGCCGCTTCTAATTTCACTTGGCCGCTTCGAATTGCACTTGGTCATGCAATTCAATGCGGCCAAGCGCAATTAAACGCGTCCAAGTGCAATTCAACGCGGCCAAGTGCAATTCCATGTGGCCACGTGCAATTCGACGCGGCCAAGTGCAATTCAAGGCAGACAAGAGTAATTCGTAGCAGTTAAGTGCGATTCGACGGGGCCAAGTGCAATTCGTTCGGCCAAGAGTAATTTGATGTGGCCAAGTACAATTCGATGTGGCCAAGTGCAATTCAACGCGTCCAAGAGTAATTCGTAGCGGTTAAGGGAAATTCGATGCGACCAAGAGTATATTAATTTTTCTTGAATAACCAAATACTTTTGTTTGTAAATCATGCGTATTTAATTCCATCCCTGGTACATTGCTCCTTTTCTTGGAGAAACTTTTTTGTATACCGGGGATACAAACGCCTTTGGTATACCGGGGATACCAACGCCTTTGGTATCCCCTCCGGTCCGTTTTTTATTTTTCGGCCATTTTCACACTTGGATGATTGATTTCGTTCATTTTGTAGAGTTTGGCAAGAACCTTAAACATACCAAAAATTGTATTCATCGGATTTTTATAGATACATGATCGGCACACATGAAATTTGAAGAAAACCAAAATTGGATCCAAAACCACACTGAATCGAAACCCATTTTTATTTTTTCTTCAATTTTCACGTGTGCAGATCATGTATCTATTAAAGTCCAATGAACACAAATTTTGGTACGATTATGATTTTCGTCAAACTCTACAAAATGAACGGAGTCGATTATCCAAGTCTGATCGAAAAATGGTTGAAAAATTAAAAATGGACCGAAGGGGATACTAAGGGCGTTGGTATCCCTGGTATACTAAAAAGTTTCTCCCGTTTCTTGTTTCTTTTTTCAACAAATTGTCTAAGTAAATACATTATTTTTAAGTTTGAAAATTACAAATAGTTACTTATTTTTTATAGAAAAGAAGTTTGGGACTATTCTTAAGCTACTTATAACAATTGAATTGATTGAAAGTCAAATTTAATTAAGGGTTAAATACCTAGACACCTCTCGAATTCTTCCTGTTTGTCTCACTCACCCCTCATAGAATTTTGCCTATGGCTAGACCCCCTCATTAAAGTTTCCATTTGGAGGACCTAAAGTTTCCATTTGGAGGACCTAACTTCGTTGGATGGAAAGAATGAAAAGACCATCTTGCCCTTACATATATACATATATATACATATACACACACACATACATATCCACAACAATCATTCCTCACTTCTCTCTCTATGTGTTAATTGAAATCCCCACACCATTAACGCCATCCACCTCCACCTCTTTTACGCCTCTTTCTGACCACCACTGCCACCTGCCACCACACCTCTTTGCTTCAATTACACAACGTCTTTCTCTGACTCATCCCCATGCATGATGACAAAAAGAATCCTTTGAGTCCTAGGGCATAAAACCTTCTCAGGTTGAAGAGGTCTCGTTGGATGCGGGAGAGAGAAAAGAGAGGAGGGAGGGTCCAGAGAGGGCGGTAAGGGTTCTAAATGAGTTATTATCGAGTTGGGTCTGGATCCAACAGAGGTCTTGGATGCCGGACTTAGAGTTGTGATCGAAGTCGAGGAAGAGAATGGGGGATTTGTTAATGAGGGGGTGGATGAGGGCAATGCGCCCCTGGCAATCGTCGGCGGTGAGGAGGGGAGAAGAGAAATGGGTGGTGGAGGGATGAGGAGAGAGAGGAGTGGGGCAACCAACGGAGAGAGGTGAGGAAGGGGGGATACAGAGGAGTGTGAGGATGGAGGTGATGAGCTTGAAGGAGAGGGAGTGGAGGATGGTGAGGGTGGAGCTGTTGGCGAAGAGGTTGGAAAGGTGGGGCAAATATTAGGGGCAATATAGGAGCATTTTATTATTTTTGTAATAATTTTGTCCAAAATTTTAACATTTATAGACAGAACCCTAACGGAAGGGGTGTACGGGACAAAAAAAACTTTGCTCAGAGGGCTGGCTGTAGGCAAAATTTCATGAGAGAATGAGCAAAACAAATATGAATAGTATAGTTCGAGGAGTGTACCGATATTTAACTCCTATTTTTGTTGTACTTTTTCCCTCGATTGTCTCACCAGTCACCATAATGGGCAATTCTTCGGTGTCGAGCGGGTATTGCCGACGTGGCACTCGCTCGGTGCACTCGAGCCGTCCGATGCATTTTTGGACGGCTCGGATCAAAACACTCTCTCTCCTCTCATCCAAATACTTTCTCTCTCCTCTTCTCTCTCCAAATCTGAGCCGTCCATACACATAATGGACGGCTCGGATGGCCGCTCGGGCACCACGTGGTACCCGCTCGGCACTGAAAAAATTTTCCACCATAATGCTCAATCCAAACAAATGATTAGAGAAGAAATTTAACCCTTTTCGTTTCTTTTTTTTTTTTTCTTTTCATGATGACATGAAATCCATGTAAAGGGGTTGGAAAAGATTCGTCGCCGTCGGCCACCAAATAGGAAAGCTCGATCTCTTCCTCAATTAGGCAAGATCGCGAATAAATCTTGATTCACTAAAAATTTGTTCGATCCTCAATTTTAACGCTGTGAAATTAATTGACGGGCAAGTCAACCCGGTTGGGGTCGGAGTCGTCGGACAAAATGGCCAAGTTGGCTAGCTGTTGGTTTACAGTCCCAACAAAGTGCATGCAGTAGTCACTCTCTCTCCCTCTCTGAAGAACAGACATGGGGTTGATGAGCCTAATTTGCCCTAAATCTCCTCCCGTATGCTACCCTTTTCTCTCTTGTGATCTTTATTTCTTGTCGTAATTCCAACTATTGTCAATATTTCCTTGCTATTTTTCCGTTGAATTATATTAGCACAATTTTGCAATTCTCTCTTTTCAAGTATACTTGCAAGAACGAGTTTAGTGCTTTGTATGTTTGTTCCTAGGAAGGATACAAGTTTTTTAATCTTGTTTATCAAAATTTGGACTAAGTTCACTTTAAGTTTTTGTTTTCCTTCTTCCTTCACTCTCTGAACAACCAAACAAAGGCTATAGTTCTCTTGTGTTTCTTGAGGAAAAAAAGGACAAAAAAGGGAAAGAATTCAAATATCAGGACATGGGTTTCTGCCTTTTGGACTCCATAAACCTTTGGTATCCACTTGACTGAGTCTTTGACTAAAATCCTATTAGTTTCCCAATTTGCTCTTGGATTTGTAGAGCTGAGTTTTTTTGGGATTTTTGAAGAAATACAAGCTAGCAATTGTGTTTTGAATGGTTTTAAAATCAGCTGAAATAAGCATAAAATTTGGAATCCTGTTTTGTTTGTCTTTATACCCATGGCCTACTTTTGCCCTTATATGATCTTGCTGATTTTACCCCGTGTCTTTCTGGTATTCAGGTGTGGGATGGGGGTAGATTCTCAGAGTGTTTCAGTGACATATATCCTTTTTGTTAAAGATATGATGTGGCATTACTTATCCCACTAATTTGTGATGTGTTCTCTTCTTCCGTGCCAAAAGAATATAAAAAATAAAAATTTGTGATATGTTTTCCCTAACAGTATTTACAGTGCTAGGTTTTGGAGTCAATACAATGACTTTGGTGATGATCATTGTACTCGGAATTACTAATAGAAATGCCAGAGGTTGTGGAAAGGTAAAGCCAGTATGACTATATTTGTTTGCTTCCTAAGAAATTAGAGGACTTCAGAAAGGAAAGAACAATTGTATAACCACATTAGACATAATTCTATATGTTATTCTCGTTGTCTTGTCTCTTGCGTGCCTTAATGCCATGGTCTATAAATTTATTTACTTCTCCTGTGTCCTGCGCAACTCGACTGTTTTGTTGCCTATCAAAAAAAAAAAAAAAAACTCGACTGTTCTGTTGCTGCGATTACTAAGGAAGTTCAACACATTGCACACGTGCTGCATTCAATATCACTTGTCTTGTATATAACTACTTATCTTCACATTAAAAATATCAATGCAGGGCTTTTTGCTTTTATTTCCCAAGTGAAGAAAGGTGTTTATATACTAAAGATTAACTAATATTATGCAGATATACCTTTTAGAGAAGGTTGTTCTGCGTATTATACCTGCTCTTGGAGCAAGCGTGGCATTTCTTGACATGATTATACTTTTGAGGGATGCACGATATGCTAACAGTATTCCATACCATGAGGGGCTTTTCAGAGGTACTCAATTCCTGATGTGGGTAAGCTTTCTCGCTACAGGACCATGACAATTGTACATGACACATCTTTCTTCTATTCTGATTGTCGTTTCTTGGTTTCCCTTTGTATCGTGTATTGCAGGTTGCTGTTCTCCTTGTCTCAAAGTTTGGCAACTGGTTTGGTACTTTTTGCAACCGAATCTTGTGCTTTTGGTGGATCATGAAACCATTTCTGGCAATTCCTTTTCTGCAAACAGCTTTTTCTTCTCACGAGGTATCTTTATTGGCCTTTTGTTTCTTAAATCATTGAAGCTTCATTTCCCCCTTCTTTATGGTCATCAAGGAATCTTCTAGCTCATAAGAGGAGTGACATGCTTCGTCACATTAAGTTTCCACTGTAGTTACTTTTCGTTGAGTTTCTCTGTTGAGCTTCTCATGGATTTATTGTCAAATACAATTGGATTTGATTGTTCTAAGATACCTTTTATCCAAGTTGAGAATTCAAATTCCTGAAGTTACATTTCCTCTAACAAGTGAAGATTTTAGAGGAATCATCCAATGATAATTACTTCTTCCATGTGTTGGATTCACTTATAGAAGTGGACTTTCTATATATAAATACTAAGTAGGACCTTTCTAAAATGTTAACATTTAGTTGGTGGTAGAAATAGTCTACTAGGATGAACTTTTGATAGCACCCAAGGTCTTTCTTAGTACTTTAATGTTAGCAGAAGTAGTTGTTGGTTGCGTTCTTAAAAAAGTAAGCCAAAGAGATAGTTGATACCATTTAATAATACAACTTCGCAAATCCCTTCTTTGTACTTTGTATAATAGATATTGGACTTAGGTCATTTAAATTGCTTGAATCAAGTGCAAAACCAATCAATCTCAAGACATTGTTTAAGTTCACAATCAATTCTACTGTATCCATTATTGAAAACCACTGGCAAGAAGGCTTCCTAGTTCTGCATTGTAATTAATCAGCTGAAAATCTCATGTTCATGATTGAAAATTGGTTGTTTCTTTTTTGGTTTATTCGCTTGATTTAGCTACCTCGGATATCTTGTGGTTCAACATGTGAAGTAGCTATTTGCATTCAAATATGTTGTTATCTGTGGCAGGCTTTGAGATTTCTTAGTGAGAGTTCTTTGCTTTCCGCTGATATCATGTTTGGCATCTGTATAAACATTATCAGAATAAAGAGGACATCCTCCATAAGAAGGTACTCCCTCTGTCCCAATTTTTTTCTAAGCAATTTGGGGACAATTCTTTTCAGGGAACACAACCACTGCACTGCAAGTAATAAATCTTCAGCTTTTGAAAAGTTACCCTTCAACTTTTTAAAATTGCTACTTTTGTTCAAAAGATCAGGGACACATGGGGATTTTATAGCTTTTGGTCCATTACTTTGCAAAAAAGACAAACTTTTAGTTGACCCAAAAAGTGAAGTTTGTTGTTTTGGTCCATATTTTGTTGTTTCATGTTACAGTCAATAAATAAAACTTGGTTGGATAGAAATTACCTTGTGCAGTTGTGGTTGCACCAAATTCCGCTTACTAGTTCGGCTACCTTGAGATATGGATGCCATGTGGAGTAGTAATCTCTAGTATTGGATATGATGCAGTGCATGTCCCATAAAGATTGCCCACAGGCAATTGGACGTGTATGATGAATAATAACCACAATATGCATGAAAGGAAGATGAAAGAAAAAAACTATAGACTTTAAAAAAAGAAGTGAGTGTCGTAACTGTTGTAACAAACAGGAACTTTGTGATCTAAAGGTTCATTGAGTATTCCAAGTCTACATGATTTTATTTACTGTTTGAGCAAAACAGATAGTGTGACCCACTGGGTTCCAGACATTAGAATTTTTGCATGTTTAGTCACCAGGCACTATTACGGCATTACCAACAGACTCTCTTGTTTCCTCAGATTTAAGTCTGTCAATTATTCCTCTAGTATAGTATTGCAAATGAACTCTCCTTTATCCTCAAATGTGAGTATGCCAACTATTTTTCGTCTTGTGATTTGAATTCTTTTTTTTTAACATGGTCATTGATATACAACTGGCTAAAGTGAGCCAACTTGCTTCTTATTTTACCATTCTGGCAGGTTCAATGCCAAAACTGTGGTTTATTTCATGACTCCCAATTCTATCGTTACATTGGAAGTTAATAGTATCATACTTGTTAATTATAAAGCTAACAGTTAGCATATGAGTTGAATATCAGGTATCTACTTTAAATGTTGTAAACATAAGGCTAAGGTTCTTGTTTTCAATTGTGCTACACTGTGTTTTTGAGCCTTGTGGATCTATTTGTTGTTGTTTCTTTCTTTTTGGAAATATATTCCTCTTATGCAATAAAACACTGAACAATTAACAACTATTGGATGAATACATTCTTCTCTCTTGTTTGGTTCAAGTTTTGGCTGGTAACTTTTTTTCCTGAGTTGTACGTGATTGTCAAATGTTACCTTAGCTTTGCGGTATTAATAACTGTACTTACTCATTTCCCATGTATAGTCTGTTTGCTAATCAACATAACATGGGTTGTGACATTTGATGTGCCTACTTGCAGCAAATATGGTGCTATGGATGAGCCACTTCTCTCCTCTGGACTGGACATTGAAGAAGGCTGCAAGGATTCTGTATGGATTTTTTCATCATTTTCCTTTTTATATTGCCAAAGATATAATTGTGCTTGTATTTTTTAGGGGCACTTTTTGTTATATTTACAGGTCAACTTTTAAGTAAAAAAAGAGGAAATCATCTAAATTGTAAGCTGTTATCAGAAACTTATAACTGAGTTTGGAAGAGTATTTTACCTATTAGCAAACTTACATGTGGACATGTTTTCTTATAAACATCACATATACAATGATACCAGTTTTAAGACCCCAAACAGTTGACCATAAGTTTAGAACAAACATCAATTCTATTTGTACCTACCTTTTTTTTTTTCTTTCTATAGTACGAATGGGTAACTGTAGTTACTCGTTTTCATTGCTTGACAATCATATGGGTTCTCGTAGTCATAGCATGTTCTTCACAGCTTTGAGTCTTGAATGTCTTGTATTGGGAACCTAACTTTCGCGAATTATTTACTTTATATCTTTCAGAAGGTAGAGTGTTCGAAGCATTTGAGTGCTTGCGGGGCAGAGAAATCTTCTATGTAGCGAGTGAACTTGTATAGAAGAATCGCTTTATTTCTATGCCAAATTAGGATTCTTTATTGTAGTCAGATATGAGTGGTTACTGATTTGGCTTTTAGTTCTTAGGTACCAGTTAATACAGAATTACAGGTGTTGAACTCTAATATTTATCTCAGTCAGATTAGTTAATTTAAACCAGGTATGATTCTAGAATTTTTGGTATTGACGAATGTAAAGTCTGTAGAATGGGACCTTTATCTATAAAGTGGTATGCTATATTCACTCCGTTGGATGGATATCACTGTTGTGGGTCTGATTCCTTCCAAAACATTTGGTCTAGCATGTTCAAATGGTACAAGTAAAGCTTAAATACCAATGGCACAGCTCTTTCTTTCCTGCTCTTTTCTTCAGTTTTCATTTCTAAAGACTACAATCAATGGTGATGGATTCTGTTTTACTTTGTTACAATAGGAAATTGGCCACGGCTTTTGGCATCTCTTGACATTCAAATCTATCAACTCTGTAATGAAACAAGGCGTCATAAAGCAACTTGACTTTGAAGATTTGCTTCAGCTACCCAATGACATGGATCCATTTTCGTGCCTTAATATGCTGCTACGTTGTTGGCAAACTCAACAAAGAAATAACTGCTCTGATCCTTCATTCGTTAAAGCCATATTTAGTGCATATGGATGGGCATATCTGCGTTTAGGAGTGCTAAAGGTAACACTATTACATAGTTTTGTATTTCCTTGTATTTTCAAGATCTGCAGAAGAAAAACAAAATGGAAATGAAAAAGCAGGGCACTCTATTTGATACATTTTTATTCTACACTAATATATTGCTCTTCCAAGGCCTTCCTCCCATTGCATGCTTTTTTAGTGAGTTGGATTGTGGCCCTCAATTTCCGAAAAGCATGCTGCTGTTTTCCCTTCTTCCATTGTTTGCCTACGTATGTGTGTCTGCAATGTGTAAGCTTCTTTTGATGGTTTTCATTTGCCTTTTGATTATCTATTTGGTCAAGTATGTGACCAAGTCAAAACTTTGATGACTCTGTGCTTCAGAGTTTAGACTATAGCAAATGGGTTAGTGAAGGCCTTCCTTAGACTTTTGTATAGCTTTCTCGTTACGGAATTCATGCTTTAATGTGGAAGGACCTCCAGTGGCAGATTTGAGGTGCCTTATTATCAAGTATTTGGGAGGAGAAGGTTAAGGTAGTTGTACCAGATTCGTTGAAAAAGTATGCGGTCTTATAATATACCCGTCAGGCGTTGTGGTGTTAATCCTAAAGACATCTGGACAAAAGTGTGTGTATATTTTGTAATATAACCTCTAACTTCCACAAAAGAGGATAAACGATGAACAACCTTGTAATGATATGTGGGGTTAACTTTGCAATGCCATTTGTCTTTTTGGTGGTTCTATTTGTCTCACTCTTTTTGTTATGCTTGCAAGAAATAGAGATGATTCTGTCATTTGTGCGAGTTTGTGACCTTTATACATCGAAGTCTGCCTATGTGTATCTGTATGCATGATGAAGAATATGATGAGGAAGTTATTATAACTAGGGGACATGATTTACTTGTTCCTTTCCTCTGCATTCCCAGGGAAGCGTCCAGACTAGCCTTGAACATGGGTGTGGACATGGAGTCATCTTCATGAATCCTGAATGGCAATTTTGTGAATACAATTAGGGTGCGTTTGGTTGGATGGAATGGAATGTGAATAGGAATGGAATAGAATTGGAGGAATTGAGAATGGAATAATCATTCCCATTCTCATGTTTGGTTGTGCTTAGGAATTGTCATTCTCATCTCCAATGGAATAGTGTGGCAATAGCAATTTTTGGAGTGACAATAGTAATTTTTAGAGTGACAATAGCATTTTTTGGTATGGCAATAGTGAATGTTGGAGTGGCACTAGTAATTTTGGCGTGACAAAGAAATGGAATAATAATTCCTTAGTTTTTTGGATGGAATGACAATTCCTTTACTAAGGTGAATAGTGATTCCATTTGGAATCATCATTCCATTATTCATTGGTGAACCAAACATTGGAATAAGTAAGTTATTAAAATGACTATTCCATTCCAACATTGATTCCATCCAACCAAACATACCCTTAATATTGAGTAATTCGAATGGATGTACTTGTTAGACAGCATATTTCTTGTAAAGGCACCAGTCTGGTGGCCTGTCAAGATAACATGCTCTATTGCTCTGCCACTTGAAATATGGTACTTTTTTTGAGATTTGTAGCTTAAGAAACCTATTAAGGAAGCTAATGGAGAACGAATTTCCAATTCTTTTGATTTTGATTTTCCTTTTGATTAAATGGTATAACATTTTGCAGGTGTTAAATGATTGTATGGGTTTTGTGGGGCCGCTGCTTCTCAATAAGCTGCTTCAATTTCTTCAACAAGGTTTCTATGTTTGGTTATCTTCTTACATTCTTTTCTTAACTTCTGATTCCTGCAGTGATGAAAAGGGACTCAAAATGTGATCCATGCCATCTGTTATATAGCTCCCTTGAGTGCATGACATGACATATTCTTCATCCCAGTCTTTCTTCTTAAATTATTTGAATCTAGTTGCAATAGACGAGGGTCAGGGTTATGTATATAACAAGGCTAAATTTGTTAAGATTAAGTTTGTCTGCAGAGCTTTTGTCCTTTCAAAGTAGATTTTTACAGAAAAATGTTGGGGATTTTGGTCCTTTCAAAGAATTAGCCAACTAGCTGTTGTGGATTTGTGATTAAAGAGGAAACTGTTGCTTGGCTATCCTGTATTTGCATTTGGCTAATTCTTCGAAGTTGATTAACCCTGCTAGATATCCATCACAAACTTAGGGGTATTTTCTCACTCTCTGTGGCATTTAATGTAGAGAGCATGCACTGACCTCTTTTTGATGCATCGTTCCCTTTCATGATTAATGTCTTAAAGTGTGTGTATGTCTGGTTTTTCTTTTGGGTCCTAAAATTGGAGTTCAGTATCCATTATAATGGTGTAGCATTGATGCAATGGGTTTTTTTATTTTTTTTATTTTGGCTTTTAATCAGGTTCTCAAGGTTTGGATGGGTATATTCTGGCAATTTCATTGGGTCTGACCTCTATCTTGAAGTAAGTTTCAGTTGGTCTTATTACAGTCTGTTCATTTCTTGCTGAACAATGCATTATGAGGTGCTTTTTTCATGAAGCTATCAACTTCAAAGTGGTTCTATAGAAGTATAAAAAGTTTTTGTTCCCCTCGTGTAAAAGCTCAAACGCCCAAACAAATCCCTCGGAAATGAAAATTTGTCTCACTCTGTTAACGGAATGAGTGCTTTGACGATTATACCCTTCTTTGTGTAAAATCCAAACGTGATGAGATAACAATTCCTTTCTCCTCATTCTCAACATCGGTCCCCTCTCTCATTTAATCACCTTCACTGTCAACCCTAATCTCGATTACAAATTCTTCATTACATCACCACCATTTGATTAAAGCTCAATTTATTATCCCTCCTCAATTTCTCCCATTGAAAATCCCATAATCCATAATTGCCCAAACCAAAAAGGGCAATTTCTCTGGATATGATTCTGACATAAAATTTGAATAATTTGAAGGATCATCAATTGATGTATTCGATGATTTGGCCAAAGACTTTCGTTTCAGACCCCAAGCAAATCGGCTCCTGTAGCTCTTCCAAATCAAACCCCGGCGTCAGATCGGACATCGGATATCGATCGTTGGGAATATTGTTCAACGATGTTTTCCTTGGGCCCCCGAAATACATGATATGAACAGCACTAGATCGAAAAAAGTCGTCATTGGCGGGTTTCCAGTATGATTCAATTTTCAAGAGTAAAGATGATAACGATTGGAGGAGTAGAGCTTCGTCACCGGTGTGCCATAAATATGTTTACGATGAGGACTTTTTCCTGGGTTTTGGCTAGGTATGAGACAATGTGTTCGCCGATGTTGTAATCGAGATTAGCGATGTTTGAGATTGGGATTCACTGGCAATTGTTTAGATTTCCTTTGGCTTTAAAATTTGTATTTTCAATTTGGGGGCCGATTTCAACATGTTTTGTAAATTGGTCGCTTTTTATAATTTGGGGTTTTCAGTTTTTTGAACTAAACCTTCCAGATTAAAAAATCAAAGAGAGAGAGAGAGAGAGAGAGAGAGAGAGAGATGTAAATAATAGTGTTAAAAGGGCATTTTTGTCTAAAAAATGCCCAAACTAGTGACATATGCTCGTGCAACAAACAGTTCTGTAACAGAAGGGTGTCATTTGGGTAATGGTTATAAATGAGGGGGTTTGTTTGGGTGTTTTTAAAGGTTAGGGGATGTGTGTGGGAAACCTGTATAGATGAGGGGGTGTCCATAGAATTTCACCTTATTTTAACTTGCATCATTAGAATGGGATGTTTTTTTGTTGAAGCAGAAAGAGCAAAGATTGATTAGATTAAGAGAAGGAAGAATGGGGAGAACTGGGATCCACTTTCCACTGTTCCTAAACATAAGGCACTCCCCTTCGTACAATTGGTGCAGTCTTTTCTATTCCATTTTTCCAATTGACCTGGTTTAAAGTATTTATGTGAGATTGTAGGAAGATTAGCTACGTCCTTACCGAGTGAAAGTTTACATGTACCTTCATTCTTGTTTACTTAGTGGTAATTCTTACTAGTATTGTTTTGTTTCCAGTTATTATCGTCATTACAAACTATATGCCTGTATTATGCATTTTGCATCATACTTAAAGGTTCCCTTGCTTAATATTCTGAGAGTATATTCTCAATGGTTCAGGTCCTTCCTTGATACACAATATTCTTTTCGTCTTTCCAAGCTAAAGTTGAAGCTACGAGCCAGTATTATGACTCTTATTTATCAGAAGGTAAATCTTATTTGTTCTTTTTCAATTTATCCCACGAGCTTATGTATTGAACCCCTTTGATATGTTATGCACAGCCACAGAAATGAAATCCATTCCTTTGTACTTGGCAAGCCTTTCAACCCATCACTTCTCTTCATGTTTGACACTCCTTGGGGATATGTAATCATGTTTCTACACATTTGCCTATCAATGTTTGGTGGGGGACCAAACATTTTGTGGTAGACAACTACCTTGTCAATGATTTTTATATGACAGAATGTATTCTATTCTAATTCCCCTCCCGGTCAGCCAATTAACTTGAGGAAGTTGGGAATGCCTTGGAGGAAAGTCATCGTTTTGTCTTTGTAAAAACATGGCACATATATTATGTTTGCTGAAACATGATGAGACTGTTGCATATAACTAGAGGAAACTCACTAGTAGTTCCACTAACTGCGAAAAATGACTGACTTCTTATCTTTGCTTCCTCTTGGCCTATCAAACTCCAGATATAGGTTGGATGCCTCTGTCAATTATACTGCTTGCTGACAGATTTGAGTGAAAAGTACGGATTATAGTGTTTAGCTTGACTCTTTGCTAATATGGTGTTGTTGTAGGAAACATTGGGAAATGTATCGACCTTCTTTCCTTAAAATACACTATGGGGTGGACAGCTATGAGTTTTCAATGATCTGGGTTATGTTCCATACTTACATACATACATACATACATACTTACAACTGGTATTTTCACTAAAAGACCTGTTATGTTCCATTTGACAAAAAAATGTCATTGATGAGGGCTACTATTATATGTCCAGACTGACTAGTTCCTTTTGATGCTTTCAATTTGTTGACAGTTGACAGTTGACACGCTGGTTCTCTTAACTATGTTGTGCTGGCTGTCCTTTTTATATGCATGCTTCTACTGTAGATGTCAAATTGAAATGCCTCTTCCATGTTTTAGTAACTTTTTACAACATGTGATAAATCTTTAAGTTGAATATGGTCTCAGCTTCTTTGTTCTCTCTCAATTTTATCCTGTGAATGCTGATAATCTTCAACTTCATATTTCTGTGCTTTTGTGTTCTCATAGAATTCTCTATGGCTTCAGTTTACTTTTCGTACTCGATTTTTTTCCCTATGGTAAGTTTTTGTTGTTTGTGCATTCTTCCCAGTGCCTACGTGTTACCCTCGCAGAACGATCGAAATTTTCGGAAGGGGAGATTCAGACATTCATGTCTATAGACGCTGATCGAACTGTCAACTTGTTTAACAGTTTACATGATATTTGGAGGTTAGATTTTATTTCTTGGTTCCCTTTCAAACCATATATGTGCCTCTACACTATGTAAGTTAGTTTAACTGGTTTTGTCCTTTAAAGGTAGTTTTTCTATTGTAGACAAGTACTTCAGAAATGCAGTTTGATGGGCTAAATAGTAGGGAAACCCCTTCTTTTGCAAGTATTCTTCCTGGATCTATTATGTTTCATTGTGTTTTTGGTTGTTCCAGGGCTTCTCCACTTCTTAACAATGGTATAAAACGGTCCCCTGTAAGATGGTCACTCCACTCTTTAACGTACTTCGGGAGATTCTTTAAGACTGTAGATATTATTCTTTGCCAAACTTGCTTCCTATCGTACTTTATAAGCAAAAACATAACAAAGAAAACATTTGTCTAGTGTAGTAGCTCGAGAGAAATTAAACGTATCCATCTGCCCGTGTACATTTTGACTGCAGCATCTAACACCTAGAGCAGAGAGAGACTATAGTCTTTGGGCATTCTATGTTTTTGTAAGTTTCAAAAATCCTCTACCCTTGGCCAGCCCAGAAAGTAGATTTTTTTTATCATGAATTATCAATTGTCTTATAGCCCTCGGTTTCTTCTGTATTCGTTGTCCTATCATATGCGGGCTGCTAGCTGCTTAACCATTTTGGCATTGCTAGTCCTCGAACACTGCATACTTATGTTATATTGCTTTTGTGCTCATTATTTCTCCAATCCTTAAATTTTGTGTTACCTGAAATACAATAAAAGTAAAGTGGGTATTTCAGGCATAAAGCCATTCTAATGGCCACTCAAGTATAGAACTAGCAATAGCCTGGATTTGTGTTGCGCTAAATATCATTAGTTTGTAAGTGAATGAATAAGTATCGAGACATTATACAGTTAGTAAAACACTAATAAATTGATACTTCCGTTCGGCTGAGCAAGGCTGCTATAACTTGCCCTTATCCTTCGGCTTCGGAGCATCTTTCATCATATACGCATCCGAGGATTATAGGATGCTGACGTTGGCTCATTGTCTGACCATTTAGAATCAGTGTTCATGTACCAGTAGTTGTTATCATGGTGGCTGTACAATAACAACATTTGTAGGGATGAAGAACCCACTATTTCCCTCTAAATATGATAATATGTTTTATCTCTAAATGATTCTTTTAGTGTGATTCCTGATATGATTCTAACTGGTGTGCTAATTTTTCAGCTTGCCATTTCAAATTGGAGTTGCGTTGTATCTATTGTATACACAGGTCAAGTATGCTTTCCTTTCAGGAATTGCGATTACCATCTTGTTAATACCAGGTATATGCACTTCATGTAAGCTTTTCTTGTTGAATTCCTTCGTGATATTTCCAAGTCTCTTCTCCATATGGACATCTTATTTAGTGAATGTCTTCTGTGTAGTCAACAAGTGGATTGCTAATTTAATTGCAAGTGCCACCAAAAAGATGATGGAGCAAAAGGATGAAAGGTGTGTAGCTTATTCTGTGTGATTTTATTATGCCTGAAGAATTAACTTGCTACTTATTTTATCCACAATTTGAATATATAGAAGCCAGCCTCTACATTTTGGGGCCTATTTCCTAACAAGTTACACTTTCAAGAAAATTGGTGATCTGACATGGTATCAAAGCTTTGGTTTTTGGAAGATCTCGGATTTAAGTATCTTCGATAGATATGTTTTGGTTTGCATTTTCTTTCTCTCTGTGCATGGATGTTAGGGTGTTGGATAGCTTGATTTACATTGTTAGGCGCATTTGTGGACCTATTAAGCTTTGACGAAGATTGGTGACAAAACTGCCTGACTCCCAAATTTACATACTTCTAACCAGTAAAAGCTAATGAATCAATATTCACAAAGGAAAGAATATGCAGTAAAGTAGTTGTGCTAAGAGAACCAAGATAAGTAGCATTTAGAAAGTCTATAATCAGTTCATTTGTTGAGGCCCATTTGAGAAATCAATTCAGTGGCTCATGTGGTAGCCTAGTGGATATGTCTTCGCACTGTTTTGCACTTGCCATATTGCGGTTTTCACATCAGTCTACAGTTGCTTCAGTTCCTTTGAGTACTTATGGAATCTGTTTGAAATAGTTACAGTTTGGAAATGTATCTTTGGACTAAAATGTATCTGCTCTTTTGCAGGATTAGGAGGACAGGAGAAATTTTGGCATATATCCGCACTTTGAAAATGTATGCATGGGAGCTTCTTTTTACTAGTTGGTTAATGGAGACCCGATTTTTGGAAGTGAAACACTTATCGGTATAAATGATACATTAATTGCTTGTTGTTTTTAGTTATGCTATACTTAGTATGCCTGTATCCCTCCAGCTGTCTTACTTAATTCCTTGCGTACTTTCTAGTAGACACGGAAGTATTTGGATGCATGGTGTGTATTCTTTTGGGCAACAACACCAACTCTTTTCTCTTTGTTCACATTTGGTCTCTATTCCTTGATGGGGCATCAACTTGATGCTGCAACGGTATTGTACTAAAATCTTGACCACCTGCATTTCTTTACTGGTGATATTATCTTTTGAGCCGAATTGATCTTTTATTTGCAGGTTTTCACTTGTCTGGCTCTGTTTAATAGTTTGATCTCTCCACTGAATTCATTTCCATGGGTCATAAATGGGTTGATTGATGTGAGTTGTCACATGCCTTGACTGCTGAAGGATTACCTTTTCATATTTAATGATTATGTGTTATAGTAGATATTTTACTTATTTCAATTTATCCCAGGCCATTATATCTATCAGACGTTTAAGCAGATTCCTCTCCTGTCCTGAGCATGAACCTGAAAAGACGGGAAAGTCTCCGGCATTGTCTTGTGGGAAAGACCACTCTGATATGGCTATTATCATCCATGATGCATGTTGTACTTGGTCAAGCAGTGATAAACAGGATCTGGATTTGATATTGGATCATGTGACTGTACACCTTCCAAAAGGCTCATTGGTTTCAGTTATTGGAGAGGTTAGATCTGTGCCTGAAGTTCTCCATTATACTGTTTCTTTCTTAGTTTTCACTGTCATTCCTTTTGTCTTTTTCATATTTTGAGTAAATTCTGGACATGGTGCCCTAGCCAGAGCTTTATTGGGGTACTACTCAAAGCAAGCAAGTTGGTTGTGACATCTTCTTCATATACTTTGTGAGTTGGTTGTTTGTATTGGAAGAGGAAGGGGGTGGGGGCCTGACTTCTTTCCCGTTGGTTATCCAAATCTTACATTCAAAATCAAATATGTTACGTTGTAACTTGCTATCTAAGTCGAACTCTCTGTACATAATAAGCAAAGTAGGGTAAAGTGGATGTCGAATCTGTCAATTTAACTGACTAATGCAAACAGAGAGATAAGGGCCTCACTCTTATATACTTCATAGTACCTAGAAGATGTGGGACTTTGCTTTACACCCTTCCTAACGCGTAACGTGGTCACTCGGAAGCACCTGCCGCTTGCTGGCCAGAGACACGCACCCTACCCATCTCTAGTAGCTAGCTCTGATACCATGTTAATGGTCTTGGGTAGTTCTAAAGTTAATGGAGTTAGGGTGCCCTCGCGCTTATATACTACTCCCTCCGTCCCAATTTGTTTGTCCACTTTTTGACTTTTTAATGTCCCAAAATGTTTGTCCATTTGACTTTTTGATGAACTAAATGTCCTATTTGCCCTTGCTTTTTTCAAATAAAATAACTTTTTAAAAAAGTTAAAAGGGTAAATGTTGGAAAGTTAAATGTTTGTAGGTGTAATCATTATGTTCCCTAAAAAGTTGAGTTCCAAAAAATGGACAAACAAATTGGGACCGAGGGAGTATATCTTTACATTGTTACCCAGACGATGTGGGACTTCGCTTCACAGTTGCATCCCCCTGTTTTTCCACTTATGTCAATTATGCTTGGTTCATGTACATTATTAATAAATTTGATGAGCAGGTTGGTTCAGGTAAATCATCCCTGTTAAATTTGGTTCTGGGAGAAATGAGGCTCATCAGTGGATCTGTACATTCAAGTGGATCAATAGCTTATGTACCACAGGTTTTCAAACTTTGAGACATTCATTCCTAATTTCCTACACTGTCATTCCTAATTTCCTAATCTGTCTTAAATTATTGTCTTAAGCTTTCCTTTGCTGTTGATTTTGCAGGTACCATGGATTCTTTCTGGAACTCTCCGTGATAACATTCTGTTTGGGAAGGATTACAATCCACTAAGGTGACTCCAGAAACGCTTCAAAATAGTATTGAGTGTCAGTTTCGTTTTTAGCAATTCAGTTGCAATGCCTCTTATGTTTAATTCTCCACCTTTATTCCCTAGTGTGGTGCACGATAAAACAATTATGTTGTTTTACTTCTGACCGTGCCTAAGTAAAATTTTCCTAGACAAATTCTTCATGGAAACTCTCTTTCGTTTTCCAATTTGGAGCTTTCTGCTACCTTGAGCAGATACTCAGATGTGTTACAGGCATGTGCACTTAAAGTGGATATTGCACAAATGGTAGGAGGTGATCTGGCTTACATTAGTGAGAAAGGAGTGAACTTATCAGGTGGACAGAGAGCTCGTCTTGCTCTGGCCAGGTAAGATCCTAAATCCAAACTGATCGCATTCTGGGGGACTGGTTTGATGGATTTTCTCTGTTTCTTGAAATGATTGTGCCATCTTTAAATTGAGCAGGGCTATCTATTGTGGGTCCGATATAATCATGCTCGATGACGTCCTCAGTGCAGTTGATGCACAAGTTGCTCGCTGGATTTTATATGAAGCAATTCTTGGTCCTCTTATGAACCAACAGACACGCATTCTTTGCACTCATAATATCCAGGTTAATTTCTACTTTGAGTAAATTTGAATCAATAGGCACATGCACATGCTAATTTTTAGTAATTTTCTTCTGTGCCAGGAGGACAATGAGAGTATCTACGTTGATGTTCAAAAGAAAATATGTTGAAATCGGCATAAAATTGGTTTTCTATTTTGCATTCATGTATATTTTGTGGTTTTGAGAATAGGAAACAATCTTCAAAACAGATAACAGAAAGGCCCCAAATATTAGTCTTCGAATTTGTTGTATATTTTGTTCCATGAGTAACTCAAACCTTTAATAAGAAACACACAAGGATTTTACTACAGGTACTGCATGTGCCATGGGTGGAACTGGACTGCAACATTGCATGGTATTCTTTTTACTTCATCTGCTTAAATTGACACGGCTTAATTTGACACTGATAGATTCAGTTGGTGTTTTCAGCTTTGGTAATTTTGTTCTAATAAGGAATCATGTCAGAGTAATTATGATTCCGTCATCCTACTGTATAATTAGATTTGACAATGAGGCAGAACATGAATCGTTAGCTTTTCATTTGGAAAACATTCTTATGTGTTTCACTGCTTCGGTAACATTTGTTTTTGATATTGGGAAGGAATTCACAAGTTATTTTCCTCTGCATTCCACAGGCAATATCATGTGCTGATATTGTTGTCGTAATGGATAAAGGACGTGTGAAGTGGGTGGGGCACCCAGCTGACTTGTCAACTTCATCTTTAGAATTCTCTCCATCAAAAGAATTCAACATCCGGTCTCAAGTTCATGCACAAGAGAGAAGTGGAAGTACTTCTACGGAAGCCAAAGAAACTACTATTCCAGAGAGTGATTGCATACATGCTTCTGAGGCACCAGAACCAGTTTCAGAAGAAGAGCTAAGGAAAGAGGGCAGAGTTGAACCCACTGTATACAAGTGAGTAATAAGAATAATCATGAACATGTTGTTGCTTACTGTAGATTTGAAATTAGACGGGTTGCCTCTCCAATTAGTCAAGCACCTTTGTTGTAAGGTTGACGGTGTGAATTCTTATCTTTTGCAGACACTATGCTGCATTTGCTGGTTGGTTTATTACAATTGTAACATGTCTCTCTGCAATTTTGATGCAAGCTTCTCGCAATGGCAATGATCTGTGGCTATCATTTTGGGTTGATGTAACTGGAACCAATAAAAAGGGCTATCCCACATCCTTCTATCTGGTAACCGGTTGATTCCTTTAGTACTTGTGAGAGCAGTTTGTTAGCACACTTTGATTTTTTTTCTTGCAAATTGAATTGTGAGAGGAAATCAGTGACTTCATGTCATTTTGCAGTGAATGGAAAAACTGTTTTTTTCTCTTTCAGAAAATAGAGTTTTTAGGGTCTCGGTGGTTTTAAATATCTTTCCTGATCTTAGTAATTACTTTTCGCAAATGTGATGGATATCGATTTTCGAAAACCATGGATATCCAATTTCTTGGGGATGGGATGGGACCATGTGAAAATTGTTCACCTAGTGGATAGAAAATTGTTTTTATAAACTAAAGGCAGTAAAGTCTGTTGAAACTTGAGTAGATGAGCATTGCTTGTTATGGTGGACGGGAGTTGGGTGGTTCTTAGGGATGCCCATGTCACAAAACTAGTTACTGGTGGCTGTTGACGTAGTCATACATTGTATGCATTAAAATGTGCATGGTTGAGTTTTTTTAGTAGTTTAAAGCTGTCTATGATCTAAAACTAAAGCTCTTTATTATACTGATCCCAGAATAGTAGTGTTTTAGACTGCTCAGTATCATTGGTAGCTTGGCATAATGTTTGGCTGCTAATGTCATCTAATATAAGTTGGGGAATATACATAAATTAGTTGAAAAGTGGGTACTATTTGGATTTAACCTTTTTCATGTATTGGCTTAGAAACTTCACTACGAAAGATGAATAAAACGTGCTTGGTAATGGCAATCAGATCACTTTCTTTTTTCCAGAAGGAATAATATAAATTTCTGAGCAACTGTTCTTGAATGAAATGTCTTTTTATAGTGGATAGAAAAACAGTGAGAAGCAAATAACTGTTTTTGGTTGACTTTGTTTCTGATTGAACAGGTTGTGCTCTGCATCTTCTGTGCCACCAATTCCTTGCTAACATTAACGAGGGCATTCTCATTTGCGTTTGGCGGTTTACGTGCTGCTATTCAGGTGCATGATAAACTGCTAAAGAAGCTCATTGATGCACCCATTATTTTCTTTGATCAAACACCAAGTGGGAGAATTCTTAACAGGTAGAATTAATTTCTTCAAGATATTACTCCATCTTCAGTTTTGCATTCTTCAAATTGATTATATTTATTAGATTGTTAACAACCAACTTCTATAAAACCTTAAGCTGTTAGAGAGAGAGACAACTTTCTTAGTACTTTCTTAGTTATATTCTCAACAATATTTTGTAGGTTATCTTCAGATCTTTATACCATCGATGATGCTCTTCCATTTATTCTCAACATTCTTCTGGCTAATTTTGTTGGCCTCTTGGGGATTGCTATTGTTTTGGCATATGTGCAGGTACGTTGATTAGATCCTTGTAATTATGCCTTTTCTCTTCGGGATTTGTTTATCGTCTCATATCCAGTGTTCAGCTGTCCCCGAATCAAAACATTGTCTGATGATAAATTAATTATGTGCTGTACAGGTCGTGTTTTTGCTGTTATTATTGCCGTTATGGTATGTCTACAGCAAACTGCAGGTAATCGTGCATGTAGTTTATGTTAGCATGTTGGATTGTACTAGTTTGGAACCCATTTTGTGTTGTAGTATTCGAATCTAAACGTTCTCTTCCTGTGAGAAGAAGAAGGTGCTTCATGGAGTTAAAATGTTTGGTCCAAACTAAGAACGGCTGGCAGATAAGGCTTCACAAGCTTTGGATTCTTTATTAAATGAAAATATAAAGCTTCTAATTCGTTCTGACTACCTCTCAGTTTCTACGATATGATGTCAGAGGTGGGGATTCGGCCAGGAATTCTTCCATATGAAATGAACTGGGAAAAGGAATGACAGTTCAGGACGTAGTAGAGAAACGTAAATACCATAACTCCGTAGAGAAACCTAACAAGGCCTTCTATCCCAATCGAAAGGCTCAGATACATAGATCAATTAAAATGCCATAAATATTGGAGGTGTCAAATTTTGGGTTGCGTGAAGGAATTTTTCTCTCTGGAAGACAGAAGGAGGGCAATAATAATAGCAGCTAAAGTGCTAGCCTTTTTTGCATTAGTAGTAGTAAGGGTTTAGAAGGCACTACCAGAGCCAAGTAATCACTACTCTGGCCTGGTTGAAAGTTTTCAGTGATATGACACTTAATCTACTTCATTCCTTTTTGGGTGTTTCTAAGAAATATTTTTTCTGTCGATATGAAGTACATTTTCTGTATTAACTTTTATCTTATGCTGGAAGTGATACTGGATTATAATATAGAGTTGTCTACTAAATCAAAAATTCTTCAGTTCTACTACAGGTCTACGTCTCGCGAATTGCGGAGGCTTGATAGTGTCTCTCGTTCACCGATTTATGCATCATTTACAGAGACACTAGATGGATTGTCTACTATAAGGTCATTCAAGTCTGAGGTAATATATGGCTGCTCAAAATAACTTTGTTATGTTTTCTTTGGTGATTAGGTGACAGAACGTACAGTTGTTGAGAAAGAACCAACTAGCATGGTTCCTGGTTGTGTTTTGAAGTTCAGTTAGAGGCTTAAAGTTTAAGTTTCTTAGAAGCGATTATTCTAGAAATATTGTTTTTTTTAGCAGGTTCCTTTTCGTAAAGGCAGCTTCAATTTTCACTTAATGTCAGTAGACAGTAGGTCTCCACTTGAATGGCTTCGATTGAGATAGCTATTTCAAAGTAAATTGATGCTTATTCTATGGGGTCATAACATCAGAAAACTTTAACATGTGTGACCTGGCCTAGGCTCACCAAAGTCATTTGAGAACTAGCTAAAAATTTAGGTATGCTTGCATGTTTATTGAAAGACTGAGGAATTGAGAGGATGGACGAGGACCATGAGATATGGTATGGAGAGTATAAGGTGCTTTTCTCCTATTGGTTTGGTTGAGCAGGAAAATCCTTCTTCCCATTTGTTTGGTTGAAGCCGTTCAGCAGGAAGATAGGAAAGAGGGGTAGTTTTCATTACCATTTCGCCTTTTCACCTTAACATGATAGATGTTATGAAGTATAAAGTTGGCGTATTCCTTTCTCCTTCCACTCTACTTTTGGCTGGACAAATTTGGGGCCTGAGGAATGTAACATGGTCACTTCTGCTTTCCTGTCCCCTTTACTCCCTCCTCCACTTCCTTCATCCCTTTCCGACCAACCGTAGCGACAAAACAATAGTTGTTGATCTTGCATTTGACTATTTGTTAGTTTCAGCTATCGCTGTTTTGTTACAGGCTTCTTCATGGATAGGTTTACCAGGAACGTGACATCTTATCAGCGAACTTCTTACTCAGAGATAATAGCAAGTTTGTGGCTCTCCCTGCGCCTTCAGGTATATGTTACAGCATCTTGACTGCTGGTGGCATCATACAATAGTTTCCACCAGATGTAATACTTAATAACCATTGGATCACTGTAGTTGTTAGCGGCATTTGTTGTCTCGTTCATTGCTGTGATGGCTGTTTTTGGATCTCGAAGCAATATCTCATTTTTTATGGATACCCCGGGTCTGGTATGCTTCTCAAGTCCTAGACTGTCCTAGCAATTTGTCACCTGAACAATCTTTTTTGTGTCCGCATCTGCTAATAAAGATCATGTGATGGATTGTTTGTCTGCAGGTAGGCTTGGCTCTTTCATATGCAGCCCCAGTTGTGTCTTTGTTGGGAAGTTTTTTAACTAGTTTCACCGAAACAGAAAGGAGATGGTATCTGTTGAGAGGGTTCTTGAGGTATGAGGGTCGAAAGTATTAATGCTTGGACATATATTTGTCACTGAAATAACATCTGATTTTGTGGCTTTAGTATATGGACGTTCCTCAAGAAGACCTGCACGGGTACGAACAATTAGACACGGAGTGGCCACTTCAAGGACAGATCGAGTTTCAGAATGTTACTCTGAGATATATCCCATCTTTGCCTGCTTCATTGAAGGACGTCAGTTTCATTATTCCCGGGGGCATGCAGGTCATTTTCATTTATTTCCTGATATATACAACTTTTATCAGTAGATACGTCTTGAACAAGTACTCTCTTTCCGAATTTAGAAATTCGTAATGGTTTTGAGTTTAAAATAGCCATAAATGTACTCTTATCAGGTTGGAATTGTTGGAAGAACGGGTGCAGGAAAATCTAGTGTGTTGAATGCCATCTTTCGCCTGAACCCTACATGTCAAGGACGTATTTTAGTGGATGGCTTGAATATAGCTGATGTTTCTGTAAGAAATCTTCGATCACATTTTGCTGCTGTTCCCCAGACTCCCTTCTTGTTTGAAGGATCCCTGAGGTATATTTACTCATTACTTGCTCATTCAACATCAAATGGACGGTATGTTAACAAGACTAACAGAAAAGATTGTAAGATTCATGTGAGCAATTTTTACCGGAGCCAAAAGAAAACACTCACTTGAAAAGAAAAAGATAACGAACCTAAACACCTAAAAAGACTAGCAAGGCAGCAAGAAGACTGTTTGCTGTAGCAGCGAAGCTCTTCCTTATGCAGAGTTGCAATTATCAATATGAGCAATGTTGCATTGTTATAAAACTGAATGAGTAGTGACATCTTTTGCCAAAAAGAAAAGGTGTTCCTCTTAGAGTAAGGCCGGTATGCCCCTTTGCGTTACAAAACCTTTCGTATCTTGTTTGGCCCCAACTTGCCCCACAACTGTTTTTAACCCAAAAAAGTCCATGTCATTCTTCAACCGGTAGCCTACTAGCAGCAGGGCATAGAGAGTCTTCCTTTTCATCATTTTTCCTCCATTTTTTAGGTGGGTATAAGAATGACTTAAAACAGTTGGGGTTTTAGTAGAAGGCAGAAAGTATATGGAATGATTGCTTGATACTATTTACACATATGAGAAGTGTCACGCCTAGCTGAACCAGGAAGTTTTATTTTCTTCATTGTGAGCAATTTATTTTCCTTTTTCATCTTTCGAAGCAAAGTAACCTTTGTCACAATGTGGGGCCTGCTGTTGTAGGGGAAAATCTTCTTGCTGGTTTTTTCAGCTGTTTTGGGGGGTTTTGTGTTTTTTGTTTTTGTTTTTGTCAGTGAATGGTTTCTTTTGTCCTATGTTTGCATGATTCAGATAACATTGTTATGTTGGTTGTGTTACCATGACATCAACTACGTTCAATAATTGAAGCAGTGCATGTACTTATGCTTTGTACCACTTTCCAGGGCTAACCTAGATCCATTCCGGGTGAATGATGACTGTAAAATTTGGAAGGCTCTAGAAAAATGTCATGTCAAGGAGGAAGTAGAATCAGCAGGAGGATTAGACATCCACGTAAAAGGATCTGGAACTTCATTTTCTGTTGGTCAACGACAGCTCCTTTGCCTTGCGCGTGCATTTCTCAAGTCTTCCAAGGTGAGCATTAAACGTTCACGATGGCCACACTCAAAACTATCTGTACTGATACTGGCAATATTATTCAGGTACTTTGTTTGGATGAATGCACAGCCAATGTAGACACTCAAACAGCTTCAAAGCTACAGAATGCCATCTCTAGTGAATGCAGGGGCATGACAGTGATCACAATTGCCCCACCGCATTTCCACAGTTTCGAACATGGACAATATCCTGATTCTTGATCAAGGGGTCCTGGTATGCTTACTATTTTGGAAACTTTACCTCTGCGATGTTGAGATTCAAAAACAAGAAAAGGTCAATTTTTTAAGAGCTAAGGGCCTTGTTGGGTGGACTTTGACCATGTAATGGGGTTAGCTGGTGTTTGTGCTTGCCATAGGTTTGAGGTTCACCACCAAATTAGTAAGGTAAAGAAAAAATGACAAATGAAGGTAGGAAGAAAGAATTCCCACATAAAATGAAGGAAGAAATTTTTTGGTAATTTGGATGACATAGAAACTTTTCTCTGGACTCATGAATTCTACTGATGCTGGTCTTACTTTTCTTGAGTAAACATCAGAGTGTTGTGAATCAGAATTTCGGCAATATTACTTTCTTGGTCTGGGAGGCAGCCAGTAGGCCCAGTACATCCTAGGACCTTGGTGCTTGGGATCTTTGTGCTGGGTATCCTCGAACGAGACGTAGTTCCTATTGTTCCTACTTTAATTGTGTACGTATAAATTTCTCATTCCATTTGCTTGCGTAGGTGGAACAAGGAGACCCTCAGATTCTTTTACGAGATGAGAAATCCAGATTTTCAAGTTTCGCCAAAGCCTCCACAATGTGAGAAGTGCTTGCAATTATGCCTTGATCTCATGTTGATACACTCCGGTTGTATTCTATGTAAAACACCCATGTATCACTTAAAAATGCCGATACATTGGTATTATTGTTCAGCATTAGAACTCGTTGCCTAATCGAGTTTTGCAGTCTGACGCTTTCGCTTAATGTAACTGGTGGTTCTGGGAAAATTCCTGCAAGTTCTCAAATAACTGTGGTCATGTAAAGTCTCCAAAAACATCAGGGTTATGTCATCCATGGTGGGAAAACACAAAAGCTGATGACTTCATTCACTCAAGAGGATATTGACAACATTAAACAACCTTTGATCCACCTCTTAAAATCTGAACTTGTGACCTCCCAGAGTAATGATACACCGATACCAAGATGTTTGGAGTCGTTCGATGTATGTAGATCCTATACCAAGAACGTGGAACCCACAAGTATTGGACGGCTAGAACAAATACATGTCTTGATCTATGTTCCAAGTATTATACGACCTTTCAGTAAGAAAGTCTTCATTTCACCGATAAAAAGAAAAAAGAAAAGTCTTTGTTCCAAGTATTATACGACCTTCCAGTAGGAACTAATGATTTTCATCATTCATTTGCTTCCAATGCGTACTTACCTTTTTAGAGAATGCTATCAAACTTAATAAATAGTCAACTTGGTTTTTTTTTTTAAATTGATTTCTCAACAGAGGGATACAGTGAATAGCGGTTTTTCTAGTAAACTATATCTCATCACTAGTAAAAGAAGTGGATACCATGAATCTTGGGTTCACCTTGACAAATTTACAGCCAACAAGTATCTTATTGAGTTGGTTTTACGTTTACCAATAAAGAAGATATTGTGTAATGACCTTTTTTTTTCCTCATAACTCGATTGTCTTGATCAATTTACGCGTACCGTGACTAAATCTGAATTTATAAGAAAGAATTTCATTGAAATAAATATTTTCGCATTATACTTATCATTGTATTGGGGGGTGTGTAATTATCTTCGTATTTGGTGGTAGCTAAAGTGGAAATAATGAGCCTTAAAATCTTTTACTTTATAAGGGTAGTCCAAAATTTATATAGCAAACAAAGTCTTGTACCTTTTTAAGACACATGGGATCTCTGCTATCATAATTGGTCCCCTTCTAGTTTCTACGATTGAAATAAAGCTGATACTTCGACATGTGTGATTAGCATAATAGGCCTTAAAGTTATGATTACACGTAGATTGATTCTCAACCCTAATTAAATTTTTTCTTAAGCCAATAGGGAAGCAAGCTTTATATTACTAATTTTTCAAGTTGGTTACACAACATAGAACGGTCGAGAACAAACGATAGCTGAGTAGTAAGGCTTCCCTCTATTAGAAAAAAGACCTTGGTTCGATTCTCATCATGAGATTTCATTCCCCACCTCATAGGTTGGGTTAAGACCTGACGTTTACGTCTGCATACTTTGCGTAATCATCGGCTTTAAAGAAGTATAAGTGAGAAAAGACCAAGTGTTTGCGATGGCATAACTAAGTAGAAAAGTTTCCCTTTACTAGAAAAAAGACCTGGTTCGATTCTCATTATGGGATTCCATTCCCCACCTTCTAGGTTAAGTTAAGACCTGACGTTTATGTCTGCATATTTTGCGTAATCATCGGCTTTAAAGAAGTATAAGTAAGAAAAGACCTAGAGTTTGCGATAGGCATATTCGGTTAAATCATTAGCCATGTTTATTACTTCTTAACAAATTTGCTTAAGTTAGAGATTTCGATCATGGCGCATTTGGTGTTTCATCCAATGTTTTGTTAGATGTCTGATGTCCTTATTGAGTTTAATAAAATTTCTCGAAGAAACTAGATAAAAGACAAAGAAAGTCAGTAGAAGTTAGAAGATTGATAGCAATTTTGGGAATACAAATTAAGTATCAAAGTAATACTGATTCAATTAAGATTATAGAAATGGATATATAATAATATGTTTACACAATGATGATTTCAACTGGGGTTAACATCATTGGCTCTTTAGCCGAAAGGATTAGAGACTTTTATCGCCAATTAACCCCTCCGAGTGGGAGGGGACCAGAGACAGTTTTAACCTTTTGATGCCACGTTAATGCCTTGTTTAGTTGTTTTAAACCTTTGATTACTTTCACGTAATACAAAGTAGGCAGTCTCATTTGTCCAATGATTAAATTAAGGTCCCGTGGTTTGTTACTTTTTTTTTTGGGGTTATTATGGGTTCCAAAAGAAGCACTACTTTTCCATGGTCCCATAAGCTAGCCTAGTTGCCAAACGCGTGCTCTCTCTCTCTCTCTCTCTCTCTCTCTCTCTCTCTCTCCTCTCTCTCTCTCTCTCTCTCTCTCTCTTTGCATCCTATCCGAGTAATTTGTTTGGCAATTCAACGGTCTAAATCTCATCTCTACCGTGTAGCATCCAAGCCGTTCAATCTGGACCATTAAATTGTTGAACGGACGACTCGAATAAGGTGCAGAGAGAGTGCGCGTGCTTTTCCATGGTCCCATACACTACCTAGTTGCCAACACATGCTCTCTCTCTCTCTCTCTCTCTCTCTCTCTCTCTCTGTGCACCCTATCCAAACTGTACGTTAGGCAATCCAACGGTGGAGATCTCATCTCTACGATTTAGCATCTGAGTCGTTTAATGCCGTGAGGGCCGAGAATCTAGACCATTGAATTGTCTCAAATGAACCGCTCAAATAGGGTGGAGAGAAAGAGAGCACATGTTGGCAACTAGGCTAGTGTATGGGACCTTGGAAAAGTAGTGCATCTTTCGGAACCCATAACGCAAAAAATAAAGTTACAAATAGGATTGCACAACACCATCTCTCTGTACCCCTGCATATGACCATCTCTCTCTCATACATCAAACAAGCACAATCGAGGAAAAAATAGGAGAGATTTTTCTGTGGTGTTGAGAAATCGCTACATGGTATCTCAAACACATTTTCAAGTCAAATTTTCTATAACGAAAACCCTAATGTCCTATATTTCCGTGCATTTTCAGGTTGTGCAATCGTACGACTGAATATGCAAGGGAACAGAGGTATACGTAGAAAGTTTTTTCATACTGGTGATCTGGAGGGGACACCTTTTAACATAACATTTCTGGAGGATTCGCCACATGAATGTGTGGAGTTAAGGAGTGTCGGGACGCATCCGATCATTTTTCGAAAAAATTAATGGAGATTAATTGTGAGATTAGTAGTATTTAGTAGTGCTTTTGCTTTCTTCCTTATATTTTGCCAACTTTCTGTCCAAAAGAACCAATGTGTGCAACGCCACCACTACTTGGTTTATGTGTGTTGGTTTAACCTTTTCTTTTAGGTGTAAAATAAAATGTTGTTCACTTTTTCTTTTGTCTTTACTCTTTGTTTTTGTCCCCCTCTAAAATCTCTATAATCAATGCATGATACTTCGCGTGTAATTAAAGTTCGAATTATTAAAATAAAAAAAAAATGAGTGCAACAAAGATGGCTTACTACATGCCTACATGGTGTCATCAACCAACAATAAAATGGATAGGGAGATGCAGCCAATTGCTGGAGTGCTTGGCAGGCTGGCAACGGTGTTGAGTAGCCGATTCGGCCGTTTATCTCAGCAATCGATGACTCGGATCTTGACCCAGCAATGGACAGTTCAGAGCTATATGCACTCAAATTCAATCCGAGCTTTCTGTGTTGAGATGAATGGCCGGATGTTGCTCGCACTGCACTTGGCAAGGGGTGTTTGGCAACATCCCATCACACTGGAATTAGATATATGGACAACTCTTCTTTCTTTTTTTTTCCTACCTAATTTTGATATGGAAGAGGCTTCTCAGCCTGCACAGTACAGTTTGGGTTGACGAGTACGAACAGTGTTCATTTTTTTAATATTGTAACTGTCCATTTCATAGAGCTCATCGAGAACATATCATGTCAGAGATCACAAAAATTGGACGGCAATTAATACCTGTTTGAAATGAATTTACCTGTTATAAAAATGGATTTGATTTAGTGTGGCTAAACCCATTTATATGACCATAAATGCATTCCCAACCGGTATTTATCGGAATTCCATTTTTTACTGTATGATTTTCAACACAGTTATCTTTTTTGATGATCTCTACAAAATGAACCATTTCAAATCATTAAAATAAATCCTGATCGTGCCTACAGAACCTGCACTGTTTGGCGCAATCCCCAAGAGGGGACTGTCGAGAAGCCACCTCCCTTTGATACAACTCTAGCAAACCACACACTCTCACAACAAGTAGGTCCATAGTGCGGTCCCCTTCTTATTTTAAGCCTCGCTTGTTGTAGATGTACATGAATTGGTTTTTAGAGCAATGTTATGCACGTACACATGCAGCACACGCCTCCACACAGAGCCGTTCGATGTACGTGCACTCACATTCATAATCATTGGACAGTTGCAAACACAGCTAAGTCCGTAGTTGTAAACCACGTACGCTAGACTTTTCTATACAATTCGAGGAGAAAATTAATTCCATAATTAACCAAGTGAAGTACTACTGGGACAAAGTTGAGTTTGGTGCATGGAAACTTTTGCATCTATTCTCAGCATTTTCTCAAACTAGTAATTAAATACATGGTATGGTCTATGGATAATGGAGTAATGCTAAAAAAAAATTTAATCCCACTAACAAACATGTGAGATTAAAAAAATGAAATTAGTTATAGTACTAACATTTTTTCTTTGGTTTTTGATCAGAAAGTCATAATAGTTACAGAATTTACTCTGTCACCTAAGCCACATGTCACAAATCGCGCGGGTCAACGAAGATCACCGATGAGGACGGCTGCGATTTGAACCAATCCAACGGTCCACATTCCTCGCCGGCTTCCTGCTTCGTGGCCGCAAGCTTCTTGATGCACCACAGGTCTTCGGCCCAGGAAAACTTCCTCCAGTGCGGAATTGCCTCTCTAACCGGGTCCCTCTGACCCACCTCGGCCACCACGGCCCCACACCCATCGTCGTGGCTGGCCATGTTGTGGGCGAAGGCGCATAGAGACTTCATGAGGCGCGAAGCACCTTTTCCTTCCATGTGGAGCCCAAACAAGAAATAGACACCGAATTTCCTGAAGAAATTGGGAATCGATGGTATGCTTAGCCACGGCATCAAGCTATCTAACACCCTGCTCCCGGCGCAACACGCGTACGTTAGCTTCGACACCCCCTTCACTTGCAATTGGAACACTTCCTTCGTGTTCCACACACTCAAAAATGGCAAAACTGTTTGGTAAAACCCCGGTTTTCGGGTCCCACTGGGTGAGGAACTTTTTGGGTATCGCCATGAAGGTGCCCAAGTTGAGCTTGTTTTTTCAGGATTTGATCTATGTCTTGAGGGAAGAGCTCCGAGCTGGCGAAGACCCGGCGGTAGATTGACTCGGCGAGCTGTGGGGGGACTCGGACCACGGCCACGCCCGAGCCCAGCGGCTTGTAGTGGGCGTGAACCGGTTGCACCAGCATGGCCGGGGTGCGGAACTTGAGGTAGTTGCACTTCGCAGTGAACAAGTTTATCGAAGGCTTGTTGGTGCATTTCCGTGGCCATGTATGAGAAATTCGCACCATTTTGGGTGCACCATTGCTCCAAATGTTGGACCAGTTTTGTAGCAATGCCGAGCCGCCTGCACCAATTGAAAATGTGTCAATTCAATGTCTACGAATCATGTTAATGACTGGTATATAAGGCACAACCAATTGCACATAGACACAAGGTCACATATACTTATAATTTTTTATGCGTAAACTAGCTCGAATACTTAAGTTATCAGAAAAAAGTATTGATAACTATGCACTAGCAACCAATTGCTAGTTGTTAGGAAAATGAATGATTATTGTGGGGTACTTATGTTGAAAAAAATTAAGTATAGGGGAACAAATTTAGAAGGATATGAACATGGTTTGGGAAATTGGGATAATGGGTTTGAAATGGGATCAAGAAATGATTGTTTAAATACAAAAAAAAAAAAAAAAAGACCAAAATGGTTTACGGAATATGTTCCAATGGCTATGGGCTATATAGTAATAAATCTGATAAATTAAGGAACCCCACTTGAGTGTGATATTTTGCATGGGACACTCACTAACTCACCAAGAACTAGTTTTTGTGCTTTTCTTCCTTTCTTGCATGCGTAGGAAGAATCTTGAACTGGGCATTTGAGAAAACCCTTTATTGACAATATTTTACAGAACAAATTCCAAAAAAAAAAAAATTGCTCCATTATGGATTTATTTACTGAATACCTTAATTGGTTTGACTACGGTCGTATATGTACGCGCGTATGTACTTTTAAAATGGCTTAAAGTTGCTATACAAGAATACTTGACTACTTTACTTTCGAGTAGGAGACCCACTATAATCGCGAATTATCTATTTAGTAACTGATTTTCACAATTTAATCGTTTTTACTGTTTATATTCTCTTTTTGTAGTTATTTACAGGATTCATGACACTACGGTATTAAAAATTGGATGGATAAGCGGACAGTGTCACAATTTCATATGAATAAAGACAAAAGAGAGGGCGAGACGAATATGAACAAGAAAGACTAGTGTGAATCATTTTTCTACAAGTTTGTGAAAAAAGTTGTGTTGTCCTCTCCTTTCCGGGATACGAGGAACAATATAAACTCTTTATTGCCGAATCAAATCGTGGTTCTGTGGAGCTAGAGGAGTGTTAATAGAAACCAAAAAAGCACATGCATGCGTCTCTGTGTGTGTGTGTGTGTGAGAGAGAGAGAGAGAGAGAGAGAGAGAGAGAGAGAGAGACCTGTGTGTAGTTGAAACTCTAAGTCCGAGGATATAAGCCAGTTTTTCAAAACATGGAACACCATTGGCGGCTGTCTTTCCATTAGTCACTGTTTTTATGCTACCCCTTATGACTCCCACGATTTCTCTTTCCCCATACTCTGCAACCTGTTCACCACAAGTTGTAAAAATCTTACTCGCACGAACTAAATATGTACTTTGAGCAGTAATATCCACATTTTATGGATATATTGTGTGTTTCACCAGATTTTTATCAGCTCTCAGTTTGCTTGTTTTTTTTTTTTTGAAACGGCAAAAAAAATATGAAAGAAACTCGACAATGGATATATCGAGGGAAAAGAGGGGGGAGAGAAAAGAAGAGCAAAGAGGATCAGTTGAAAACTTGTGATTGATTCTGCTTTTCGAAAACTTGCATATAGTACTATACTAGTCGGAACCATGGTGAATTAAAATCATGAGAAAATGTGGTGGTATATCGCTCCTCGATATTTATGATATAAGTGGTCATTCTGGGCGAAGGAAAGTACATTTTAATCCCAACACGAGATATTGAACAAAATGCCATACAAACGTGAAATCAAAACTCGAATATAAAATAACGTGCTCCCGTGTCAAATTTATTTTTAGCATGATTACCAGCCTCTGCCGCATCGTTTAATTTGTTTGTTTCTTGGTAAAACTTGGGAAAGAAAGTGTTTGTTCTTAGTACCAGCATAACACACAAACAACAGTTGCGGACGCGGCCGATAGGGTCTCCCAAGAGGTCAGTGACCATAGAAGGCTTTCCTCGCTGCCCGATCTCGCACCTCCTCTCCAGCTCCTCCACCCCGCCTTGTCCCTCTCTTCGTCGTACTCTCTCACCACCACCTCGAGCGGCGTGATCGGAAAACTCTCCGCTGCTATTTTGAACGACATTACTTACTAAAAACAAAGGCACTTTTAAATGTATGAGAGAGAGAGAGAGAGAGAGAGAGAGAGAGAGAGAGAGAGAGAGAGAGAGAGAGAGAGAGTTTGTGCTATAGAGGTTTAGAGTGATTTGCTTGGCTCGCGTCCTAAAGCTTCAAGCTCATGTCCTCCTATATATAGCTAGAGGGTTAGCTTTACGTGGCACTCCCCACCAGCTTTAGTGGGAATGAAATATTTTCTTCTCTCTATATATCTATCCATTCTCTCTCTCTATATCCATAGCCGTGAAATGTGTATATACTTTTTCAATGGGTCATGATTCCAATTATTGTTACACAAAATGGTTTAATCTTTGCCATGGGATTGTCATCAGATGCTAATGATTATGGCGGCGGCCGAAATTAAATATTGGGTGAAACCCCCCTCCTCTTCACATTTTAGTAAAATATTTTCATTTTTATGCATGGCTTCTTTTATTTCATTTTAGTTTTAATTTCATCTATGTAACTTTATCTATATATACTACCAAGAGTATTCACTAAAAGTAGAATCAAGTTTTCTCCTTAATTTTTGTTCCCAAGTGGCATTCTCCTAACAAAATTTACTTTATTCTTCTTTCCCAGCACTAAACAAAAATACACAAATGATAGAGAAAAAAAAATCGCACATCCTCTCATTTTTCAAACATCCTCTTATTAAACTTTTACATGTAATATTATACCATAAATCAATGATGAACAAATAATGTAAGAGAATATTTCCATTAACATAAGCAATGCATAACATTGGTAGACGCTTATAACTATATACCATATACTAAAAAATTGGTCCAATGAGTATGACATCAATTAAGTGACTTACGCTCCAAGTTTTGGAGGTCTACTCTTATAACCAGCAACATACACTTTCAAAATTGGGAATATTTTTTTATTCGCGAAAGTTTGAATCGTTAGAATAAGGGAAAATGACGGCCAATGACATATTTTGATAATTAATGTCATTCAATGACATTTTCAGTATTAACAAATGTTTTTAGCATGTCTTTGGCGGTATTAATTATACTGAGCCGTCATTTTCCCTTAGAATAATTAGATTAGCCCATTGAAAGAAAAGTTGAACTCTTGAGCTCCTTTCTCATGAGTGCTGACACCAAAGTGCATCCATGATACCGTTGGACCAAATGCTTATTGGCTTCAAGGTTTCAGAATTAATTGAGAATGTGGGTAAATGGATCCGGACATATAAACATCACAACTATAGTTACAAGCATATGTTGAGGTTCGATCGATCAAAAAACAAGAACGATGCCATTAATTGAAAGAAGATGCTACATACACTACCATCCATTCACTACATCATCCACTATATTTTTTGTAGGGCTCACCCCGAGTTCCAAAAAAATACAGAAAAATGTCCATAAATTTTAGAATAATATTTTATGGGGTCCTGTAAAAAATCAGCTCCAAATGATATCGGTAAGTATTATTTCTTGATTTGTAGGGCCGAAACTGCTCAACTGCACAGTTTCGCCCCTACGAAGCAAGAAATAATACTTTACCGATATTTGTTGGAGCTGATTTTTTTACAGGATCCCATAATATATTATTTTAAAATTTATGAATATTTTTTTGTATTTTTTTTGGGACCCAGGATGGACCCTATAAAAAAATGTAATGGATGATGCAGTGGTTAGATGTAATATAACTACACTTATTGTTAATTGAATGAATCTTTTCTAATTACTACTACTATACATTAATTAGTAAACCGTGTTCTTCAAGGAACCCAAATGGATTAAATAACCTGAGTCATCTTAGTGTCCAAGTTGGCCTAATCGGGGGTGCATTAGTAATACTACATACGCGCGTAACGCGGCCCAATGTAATAAACTAGTTCCATTCATATTAATTGGTCAATTATTGGGGAGAGAGAGAGAGAGAGAGAGAGAGAGGAATCATGACTAACCCCACGAAGCATGTGGATGGTTTCTCAACTCTACAATGTTCACATATGATCGTCATACATGGAGAGAGAGAGAGAGAGAGAGAGAGAGAGAGAGGAGTATATTTATGAAAAAGATAGAGAGACATATTTAATCATTGAAAGAAAGGTAGGGGTAGGGAGGTCATTGTCACTGAAATTCTGGATGGCGAGAGTACGTAATTCCTTTCTTTTTTGACCGCTAGAATAGAATAGAATCGGAATTGGAATTATACAAGAAGACATATGGATTATGGAGTTCTCTCTGTACTACCTGCTACTGTCTCAAGTCCTGTTTTTGGGATGATCCTAGCTATGTCTAGATTTGATTGTTCCATTTGGACTTTATAATAGTACATGCAGTTCGATCAAATAAAAAAACTGACCTATAATGTTTGATGATCCTAGTCAAAATAGGGTTGTGTTCATGTCAAAGTGTTCGAATCTCAAGCGGTGGTTGAAAGATTAATTGTTTTCATTATTTACTTATTAACTTAACAGAGTCAGCTAGCTAGCTTTGAGCTAGATCTCACGTGAAAGGGTGAGCCTTTAATTTTCTCTTTAAGAACCCAAAAAGTCAGGATCGGTCATATAACTTCACTTGATCGACCGAGTACTAAATTAAGACTTTTGGTAATTGTATAATCGTATTTACTATGTAAGTGGATTGGAAGACTTCAAATGACTCAATAGATTGATAGGATTATTGTTGATCGTAACTACAATTACACAAGATACACAAAACGTGTAGCATTCTCATCTTACTAGAATTACGTCCACATACATAGTACAGTCGCTTATTTGACTACAATGAAGGCTAAAAGAGTTATATATCGGGATTTATCATGCACGTATGCGAAATTAATTACCAAAAACATTGATCTTAGTTAGAAAATTTCACCTCAAAGGCATAGCTCTAATTAAACCGATATATACTTGGACTATGGGAAACCCCGGCCGCACTGTGCAATCCCTTCCAACCCATCCTTGAGTTAGGTTTGTACTACTACGCATGGCTTGGTCTGGTGTGAAAGTAAATAAAGTAAAAATTAAAATTTAGATGATGCATGCTATGGCCGGCCACATTTTATTATATAGGTTGAGTGCAAATTTACTCAATCGATTGCCAGCTACTACTCTAACTACTCCATCCATGAAATTTACAAGAACGAGAGAAGATCTAAGAAACATTTACACAAGATACATGAAATTTACGCCATCCATGAATCTAACTAGAATTGCGTCCACGTGCGGAAGTCGCTTCTTTGACTACAATATACGCATGACTTGCTAGTAATAATAGTCATATCGGAGTTGGTCATAAGCTATAATATGTATGTATAGCAGGAGTTACAAGTATGTGAAATTACCAAAAAGTTTCCCCTAGAAAACTTCGCCTGGATCGGAGGCATTCTGAACCGTTGACTCGGGCAAAAGGGTCTCGCATACAGTACGTACTCTCATACTTCATGTTGCGTTAATCCTTAGATTACCAGGGAAAAAAAAAGTCAAGAAAATGAAATAAAGAAATCGATGATCCTGTGGCCGGCCGGCCTCTTTTTTGGTGTGCTTTTTAACAATATATATAAAAATGTTGGTCACATTTTTGGTCCACTCATGTTTTTTAAATATATATTATAAACAACAACAAAAAAGGGTCTGGCTGGCCTGGCCTGGTCCTGGTGTGGTGCTCGAGAGAGGGGGTGTTTCACGGTCGTCTCTATCACTGGCTTAATGGGAGTCAAACTACTTACCCCTACTTCTCCTAAAAACCCTAATAAAGTACTACTACTAGTCTACTACTTTAGTACAAGTGTAAAAAGGATAAAGTCTTTACTATGGGTAAAATAATAATGTGTTTAAATTAATTAATGTGATTATTAATTAATTAATTATTAATTAGTATTATATGACACAATTGAACAAAGAAGGTAAAATATTAATCACAACTTTCTATACATTCAATGAATGTTTAGGGGAAAAAAATTAAATGGCCTTAAACCAGTAGGATGTGTGTTCTCACTATGACTCATTAAAACCCAAGACTCAAATCCCAAGACTTGGACAAAAACTGGCTTAAGTAGTATATTTTGAATGTGGTCGTTTTCCTGTTCTTGACGGTGAAGGAACTTATTCGATCTTTCATAAAATTAAGTGTTTTGAACGGTCTGAAAAACTCTTCTTCGATCAGAAAGGTTTCATTTAAATTCGGATCGTCCAAAGTAGAAACAAATGGTCGAAATTGCGCGACTCCGTGAACAATTTGTTTACAGCGGCTCTGCGAATAAGTCTATCTCTCTTTCTAAAAATCCTAATAAAGTACTACTTTATACTCATGCAAAAGGATAAATCTTTACCATGGGGTAAAATAATGTTGTTAAATTAATTAATGTGGTTATTAATTAGTATGACACATGCAATTGAACAAACAAGGTAATATTATATGAGAACTTTCAATGAAAGTTTGGGGAAGAAAATTTAAATGACCTTACTCAAGACTCAAATCCCAAGACTTGGACAAAAAAGGCTTAAGTAGTATATTTTGAATGTGGTCGTTTTCCTTTTCTTGATGGTGAAGGAACTTATTCTATACCATAGATCAAGGTTACAGGAAATTAAGAAATCACCCCAACAATCTCGGCACAAGCGCGGCACTTGTACTATGCACGAAAGTACTGGGAAAACCAGTTACTCCCTAGCTCTGACGTCCCATAATGTTTATCTGGTTCGTAAATTGTGAACGTAAAAATAATACAATTTTTGCAAGAAAAATTTTAATTTTTTTCAACAATTCACTTGATATCAATGAGTACTTTAAACTTATGAAAAAAATTTAAATTTTTTCTTGAAAGAAATGCATTACTTTTTTGTACTCGTTTTGCAGATCGAACAAACATTTTGAGACCGAGGGAGTAGTTTTTTTTTTTTGATGACTCAAGTGTCCAGGTCAGCATACGCACACTTACTAATCCTACAGGACTAATCTCATTGTCCGCTATTAGGGGGCCAATGAAAAGCCGGGGCAAATTAAGCTCTGTATGAACTGGCCCAAATTGAAGAGTTTATTGCACTTAGGAAAAATTGAAGTACGTCTTTAGAGTGCTTAAACCCTCAAGTTTTAAGTCGTGACCCAACCCATTGAGGAAGGTATGGATAGATCAATGCATATTTAGTTGGAACCCTCAACCATCACCCCATAGATAAGTTAGGTTAATGTGAACTGGCCCAAAGGAGTTTATAGCCTTTGGGAGATTTTGAAATTGAAGTCTTTAGAGTGAGCAAACCCTCAAGTTCTTAGTCATGACCAAATCCACCGAGGAATGGCATAGATAGATAGGTGCATATGTAGATGGATGGGGTGGGAACCCTCAACCACCACTGCATAGATAAGTAAGATTAATGTCACATTGGATAAAAATGCCAGACTTGCAATCGTTTTGCTTTTTTTTTTTTTTTTAGCGTAAGAAATTTATTAATCTTTGAAAGATGAAAACAAAAATTATACAGACCACATGCACATGACAAGCGTAACAAAGGGAGAAACATGCAAAATCTAAAACCCAAATTTCGTCGCAAATTTCTTGATTCAAATACATGCAAAAGGGAATAAAAACACGTTGGAGCAAATGTGTATATAAAAATGGGTGTATCATGAATTTCCTAGTGAAAAAAGAGTGCAGACGTACCTGTTGATGCCATGATTAAGTGTTGATGAAGTACTCAAATAATCAGTTTATTGATGAAACCCTCTCATAAAATTCTTACTACTTCTTCTACTCTTCCTCTATATACATACATATATATATATATATATAAATACACACACACACACCTAAATCCCGGCTGTCCCATATTCATACAAATGTTTATCGAGTGTGTGCGTGTGTGTGTGTGTGTGTTTTTTTTTTTTTATGTTTTAAATTCAATGGCCAGAAAATCTCTCAATACAGAGACATGTGAGGTTTCTGCACAGAGAATATCCTGCCTCGTTTCCTATACCGTCAACTCTATTTAGTGAATAATGCAGCCTCCAATTTGACTGTAGATAGCAATTGATGTGATCTCAGCCGAGATGAACGATCCAGATGAAACTATAGAGACTTCTCTACATACTGTCCAATTGCAGAGGAGGTGGATCCTTGGGAATTTTCCTGTATAGATTTTTTTTTTGTCATTTTCTTTTGTTTTTTCCCTTTTGTAATGTACGGTGTGAAAAAGAAGTGATTATGAATTAAATGAATCCTTGTCAATAAGGTAAGCACACCAATACAAATATTTAAAAGAATTTCTTAGATGAAAAATATGACACGGATCTGACTCAAATAAAACGTTTTGGCAATTATATACATTCTTTGTCTAAAATATGCTTTTTCCTAAATATTTAAAATATGCTTTGTCTTCTCTACAACGTCATCCTTCTAAGTATAAAAAAATATACAAATGAAAGTTTAATTTTAAGCTCAAATCACAAGAGAACAAAAAAAAAAAAGAACGTGGTTATAAAAAAAGTTAAGGGAGTGTGAAAATCAATTACCCTAAACTAAAAATTACTCTTTTTTGGTTCTATATTTTTTTATTAACATCATTTTCTTATTTTTGTTTGTTATTTAATTTTTTTTCCCCAAAGTTGATAAATATACATATTGTGTTTCCAGTAATATCATGTCAAAGTTAAAACCAATGGGTAAGGGTGCCAAAGAAGTGGAAATAGGACCAAGTCCTAGCACCAAGAACGAGTGAGCCAAAACCAGGTTGTCTTTCTCTACAACAACAAATTAACTCCCTTCACCTCTGAAATTGCAGAGGCTTGGTTCAATCAAGCCGCTGAGTATTGGAAACAGACTATAGTTAAAGTAACAATATAAACTAGTCTGCAAATCAGAAGAAGTGTCATAAAAGATACCAGCGTGGATAGATGATAATCATTCTATTAAGTATAGATGACATAATTTCAAATTTAATGTTTTTTTTTTTTTCACTCCTACGTTTGGTTTTGATCAAGTGGAAACAATTGAAAATTTTCTTTATGGGCTCTCAAACAGATCTAGTAGCCAATCAATGTATAATACGTCCACGTTTAGAAGCGAAGACAATATTGTACGAGAGAGATATATAGATTTAAATATTTGTTTTTGAAACATTGATATGTAACTCCACAAATCATGGGATGACTTAACCAATATAACACTGAATGAATATTCCAAAATCACAATTACTTAGTCAAATGAGTCAGCCGATACGATTTTTTTTAAAATTATTAAGATTTTACATTAGATTTTCCATATAATTAAAGACGCTGAAATTCACACTAGATGCACATCGTATATATCATTTTCATGAAGGAAAAAAAAAAAGTCAGGTGGATACATATGATCTCTACTTCTACAAACCATCACTCTTCTGCCAACGGGCTTGCAGTTCAACGGTACTTTCTCACATCTTCCACGTGGAATGTGAAAATTCAATTCTCGTCTGGTATGCGAGTGCCATGCTGGAATGGAATGGAATGAAGGTGAAAGAATTCATGGGCAATTTTATGGGAGTGATGGAATTAATAAAACCACACACCACTTACCTATTTGCTTAACCGGATATATATAAGAAAATCAGGGAAAGTTTTACTATATTTTCAAAGAGTTCAACATGTCGGGTGTTTGATTTTATTTATTTATTTATTTATTTTTGCACAGATTGAAAAACTATTGGACATATAATATGATACAAGGTGGAAAATATAATATGATAGTAGGTGCAGTATTATTATACTTATTACTTTGATAATCAAATGTTCGTGTCAGCTTGCGCGTAACCTTGACTAACTTCAGGGCCTTGAAATTAACGACTAGAGACAAATCCTCTGGTGGCCCCAAGGTTTGGAATGTTTAGGCTCCGTGGAATTCGATCGTGAGATTTCATGGAGAACAAGCATTTCATTTGCTTTTTGATCCATGCTTGGCCAAACCCCTTGGGATTATGTTAAATATATCCTTTTAGTCTGCCAAACAAACAGACCCTTTTTGGTATCGTATATCTTGCGATCAGCTTGATTATATATTTGATGAATGTTTAATTTAAGCTGTAAAATTTTTTAACTCAAACACCATATATACGTCGTCTTCTTGAATAATTAGGTCACTCCGATGATCATATCCAGTCAAACAAATTAACAACGTGATCGAAGAATCACGAGAAAGAATGAGATAAAGAGAATGTTAAAAAGAAGTAGTGTTTAGTAGAATGATTTAAAGTTGGGCATATTCTTGTTCAACTCAACTTCTCTGGTAGTAAATCAACAGTCCCACCCCACAATTTGTAGGTTAATTAATTAAATTTAATTAAGATGATCATAAGTGATTCGATCCCCCCCAGCCTTCTTTTTGAAGTACTCTCCCTTTTTGGGATTTTCTTCTGATTTTCTTCTCCCCAATCCGAATGACCATTTCTTAGTCGAAGTACCATTATTCCTTCTGATGCTAGCTGATTGGCATTCGTCGAGATCACGATCATATATATGCGTAGCTTTATCTGGAAAGAGAGGAAATCAACAAAAGGTGAAAGGACCTATCACCACATGATTATGTGAGCATGCATATGGATTTTTGCAAAAGTTTATGTATTCCTTTTGAATCTTGGTTAATTACGAAAATTTTGTGTGGATCAGAGCCGGACCTGAGCTAAAGTTTGTGTTGGCGGCCGCTTTAGGCCTCAAATTTTTTTTTTTTTTGAATTTCAGGAGCTCCTCCTACTTTTTTATCCCTTATAATAGTCCAACAAAAATGCCTCATCTTTATTTTTTTTGTTTTAGGCCTCTGAAAAGTCAGGACCGATTCTGGTGTCGATATTTGTGATTGCTTTTGATGTTTGAAGATGGATGCAGAATAAGGTACCATCCCATTATCTCATAAAAACTTTGGTATATTTTCATGAAGGTTCAGGTAGGTTGAGGTCTACCCAAGTTCAGCCTCGATGTATGGTGGAAAGTCTTTTCTTCAGTTTCGCAGTCCAATTCAATAGAAAAATCATTTTTTTTTTTTTAAATATTCCTTGAAATTTTGTTAGAATGACTCCAGACGATTTTCGGGATCGTAAAAAAATATCAAGTTTCATTTTGATAGATCGTTAAACTACTCCCGTCTATATATATGACTGATGGTTAAACTACCTAAACGTTTAATCATAAAGTAAATTACATAAAGCGAACGGTTTTTTTTTTTTTTTTTGAATAATATTGGAGTCAGCCTGAATTAGCTCCTCTTTCTTTTTTGGTTCGACAGTCAAGGGTATCTGGGTCAACTTATGAGCACCTCGACTAATCTCTTCTCTGGTTCGGTCAAAAGCAGGTCATGCTCACAGGGACTAAGTGATCCACAACAAATTACTTTCTTATTTCTTAATTTCATGAGCCTGACCCCAAGAGTCGAATTAGCTCTTTATTGCATATATGTTCTTGCATACGTGCCATAATAATATTCGGGCTTGGGCCAAGTTACTCGAAACCTTTCCATAAGCCCACTCCATTTTCATTCAAACTCTCAAGGGAAAATGACGGCCTAGAACGTGTTTTGATAATTAATACTCTCCAAGAACATTTGTTAATGCTGAAAATATCTTAACGGATATGAATTATCAAAACACGTCGTGGCCGTCATTTTCCCAACTCTATATAACTTTTGTCCAGGCAGAACTTGTGTTGTTTGCTTACATTGCCCAAGCCCAAAAAGTTTTCTATCCGGGCCTGGATTGATTCGGTTCGTTTGGCCCAATTTGCATCCCTACAGGAACCCGTTTTGCAACTGAAATAAAAGAGGCTAACAGAAGTAGCATTGGAGAGCGGAAAGCCTCCTTACCTTAAATTTTTAATTAAATTTTAAATACAAATTTGGATAAAAAACTTCATTTGTGAAACCCCACTTAAATATATTTGAAAGGTTAAAATTATTCAAGTATGTAACATTGTAATAGAAACAAATTATGGGGCTTAAGGTGATACGTGGAAGGTGGGGTACTGTGCACTTGTAAGCAATTTGGGTACTTGTGTTCATCCATAAACAAAAAGGAAAGATATTTGCGGTAATAAGGACAAGTAAAGCCACAGGTAATTTTAAGATGACATTTGGAGGACATGTGTCAAGTACTAGAATCCCATGAGTACTACTCATCAGGTGCTATAAAACAAGGCAAGGAGGACTCCTCCGGGGGGAGGGCTTCTACGGATGAGCTCCCAAAAAAAAACAAGGGTTTTGTAAATAAATAAAAAAACAAAGGAAGGGAATCGGATTTGAGAGGAGAGAGTGGGGCGGTGCACAAATTGAGTTGGGTTTGTGCTACAAGTGAGCCGTGTGAGAATTTTTATTGCTTCCACTTGTTTCTTTAGTGAAAGATCGCATACGAAAAGTAAGTAATTGTCTAAGGAACTGGCTTGGTGATTCTTATTTGTTGGTTTCGGTGGGTGGCGTATAACGGTTAATTAAATATTTTGTGGTAGTTGTGGATCCGGGTTGTTACATCATTTACCATGAAATATATCAAATCTCTAAGCATAAATTTGACTATAGGGCGAATATGATTTTGCCATACTGGTCTCTCGTATACATCTTTGTTACTAACATTTTATTAAAACTTCTGTTCGTGGATATTTTCTCGTGACATTCTGTTTTAACTTGTATGATAATTTTTTTTTTGTTGTAGCACACCCAAATTTTTTATGTTTAGATCCTATGGTATTTTTCAAGTAATTTGGATGCGGATTTACCCGAATACACCCAATCCCCAATGGGAGCGCGGCTAAGGAAAAGGTACGGAGACAGAGGGTCGCCCTGACGGAGTCCTCTGTTAGGTATAGTGTTGCATACCTGTTCACCATTGGCCGTAATGGAATACTTAACAGAGCAAACGCATTCTTTGACCCACCCAATCCAAATAGCGTTAAATCCCATTCTCTCCAGAACCTTTATGAGAAAGTCCCAACAGATTCTGTCATATGCCTTATTAAGGTCCAGTTTGACAGCCACAGCTCCTTTCTTTCCCCCCTTTTTTCGCTTCAAGTAGTGAAAAGCTTCATGAGCTACTATTATATTATCATGAATTTGCCTCCCAGGGATAAAAGCAGATTGTTGTTCAGTGATGATACCATGCATGTAGGGTTGCAGTCTGTTAGCCATTACTTTGGAAAGGATTTTATAGTTGAATCTGCAAAGGCTTATTGGACGAAATTGGCTCATAGACTCAGGGTTAGGAACCTTGGGAATCAACGTGACATTAGTATGATTCAACTCTTTCAAAAGGTAGCCACCTTCGAAAAAGTCCTTGGCTGCTTTGAAAACATCTTCCCCCACCACATCCCAATACTTTTGATAAAATAATCCTGGGAAACCATCTGAACCTGGGGCTTTTAGCGGACCCATTTGGAAGGCCGCTGCTTTAACTTCCTCTCTAGAGATGGGTCTAGTAAGAGCAGAGTTCATCTCATTCGAAATAACAGGCTCCACCATTGAGATAACCTCCTCCACATCTCTATTCTGGGGTGGTGCGTACAACTTCTGAAAATGCCCCTTTATTATATCAGCAATACTATCATGTTCCGTTTGCCAAACACCATTCCCATCTTTTAGCTTAGCCACTTGATTTCTTTGCCTCCTGTGGACTGTAGTTAGATGGAAGAATCGAGTGTTCTTGTCCCCCATCTTCAACCAATTCACCCTTGAACGTTGGTGCCACATCATCGCTTCTTTTTGCCATAGATCCTCCAGCTTAGTAAGCAAGACCTTTTCATTGATGTAATTATCAGGATTGAACCCCTTATCATTTTCCTTCTGTATAACAGCCACTTGCTCTTTTAGAAAAGCAATCTTGATCCGCATTTCCTCAAAGTTTTCCTTATGCCAAACTTTTAGATTTTCTTTACACCCCTTAGCTTCTTGCATAGACGCAGCATATCTGGGCCTTCCACCACTTTATCCCATGCCGCCGAAATTATACGATGGCATTCCTCCTCAGTAGTCCAGAAAGACTCAAACCGAAATGGTTTTCTCACCATCTTCAGAGAAAAGTTGGTGTTAAGGACCAACAGGTTGTGATCTGATCCTATAACAGCCTCCACAAACACTAAGGCTGTGTCAAATTTTTCTCTCCATTCCAAATTGGCAAAAGCCAAATCAATTCGTTCCATTATAAAGCCTCCCTCATTCCTATTATTTCTCCAAGTAAATCTGGGGCCTTTGCACTCTAAATCAACCAATCCACAATCGTTCAACATATCGTGAAAAGCTCTAATACGACCAGAATCAGGAACATTACCTCCGATTTTATCACCCACGCTGAGAACTTGATTGAAATCCCCTATACAGAGCCACGGATATCGTTCAGATCTTCCAATTCCTCTTATTTCATCCCACACCTGTTCCTTGCCCGCCTGAGAAGGGCACCCATACACAAACGTAGTCGCCCAGAGAGACGAATCAGCCTTATCTGCAACTATAGTGTGCATCAAGTTCTTGTGCGCAAACTCCACATCTACAGAAACCTCATTTTTCCACCATAACGCTAGCCCACCAGAAAGCCCTTCAGGTTCAACGTAACTACTACAATCAAACCTCAATCTTCGGCGAATGGTCTCTAGCTTGACCTTATTATTTTTTGTCTCCATCAAGAAGAGGATGAAGGGACGATTTTTGCGCACTAAATCACCTAAAGCCTGGCTTGTTAAGGTACGCCCAACTCCTTGACAATTCCAGGTTAGGATCAGCATTGACGCTGTGGCTGTTTTGGGCCAGCCACAAGCCCTTGTCCATTTCCCAAAATCGAAAAACCTCCTGTTGCCTGAGTAGAGCTACCCTCCAGAGTATTCGATGAGTCCATATTCCCCTGGCTATCAAGACTCTGATGTATGCTAACTTCGCACAGATTCTCCTCACAAGCAAGCAAACCATCAATACCAGAGCAGGCACTACCCCTAGTTTTAGCATAGTTGCCCCTTTTATTATCAGAACGAGTCACTTTGGGAATCTTTGGTTTTGAGGGGTGGGTGAGGGTAAGTGGGGGGTTGGTTGGAGAAGTATTGCGGTAATCCGGGGCACACAAGCGAAGGATTTTTGAGCCACTGGGTTCTTCTAATTCCTCTTGTGCTTTTCGTTTAATAGCAAGACTTTTAAACACTGTAGCAAGAGAAACGTCAGTTTGGGGGGAAAGGTTTTTTCTGATAGGGTTACAGGTAAGAGGGATGCTATTTGGGCTAAGAGGTGGACTCAGTTCCTCAATGACAGGTTGAACTGGGCTATTATTAATAGGTTTCAAAAGTGGGTTGGAATCGAGTGATTTTGGGCTATCAGAAGGTTCAGTTACAAAGTAGTGGGGGGTTAAGGAAGGGTAATGGCCTGAATGGGAGTTTGGGTCAGGAGTAGGATTGTGGCCCACAATGATTGAAGGTAAGGACATAGAGGCCAGTGTATCCGCCCCGAGCAACGGTTTCGGATCACCCATTGGATTCAAATTTGTCTCACTACAATTTGGGATACTAATTGGGGGAGGGTATGTAGGTGTACCTGATACCAAGGACGAATTGACACCTGTCTCGCCAGGGGTAGAATCTGAGGTGTGTGATTGCGGCGACCCCGTAGGTACGGAAGTATTCCGTACGGGCCGAGTGGGCACCACTCGTGACGAAGGCACGTCACTTATACGCGCCGTCGACATTCCAGACTTCATCTCCGGCCGGCTTCTAAGGAGATTCTCAACCCGAATTTCAGCTTCGTTCACCTCCTGACGAATCTCCTCAATAGGAATGGATGATTGACGGACTCTTCCTGTGCGGAGTCCGGGTCCGTAGCCGGAGCTTGAGCCATCCTCCCTTGTGGCAAACCTGCACCCTTTGTTCTCATGGCCCAATCTTCCACAGGCGTAACAAAAATCAGTAAGCTTCTCAAACTTGTACGAGATCCATATGTCATCACCACCCCCTGACTTACGACGTAACCAGAAGCCTTTAGGTAATGGATCTGAAATCTTAATCGCCGCTCTCACATGGAGGAAACTCCGGCCTAATAGAATACCATCGTGGGAAGTTTCCACCGCCAGCAGCTTACCAAAACGTTTCCCGATCAGCTCTGCATTGGCCCTAGTCATCTTCTCCACTGGAAGGCCATGAATCTGGATCCAAAATGGGCAGTGGGAGAACTCCACGTCCGCTACCGTCCCACCGATTTCCAAGGGCTGGAGCAGCAATAGATTATTCGAAATCGACCAAGGACCATCTTTCAGAATATGGTCTTTATCCTCTGTATCCTCAAATCGAAACAGGAAAATGTTGTTTCCCCATGGTACCACTGAGAAGGATGCTCTCGTCTTCCAAGCAATGTTGCAAACGTTTGAAACAGCAGAAACGTGGCAGGGTTTATTGCTTAGAACCTTACCTACCACACAGAGATTTTGGATCTCATTGGTTTCTCCTGAACCTTCCTCAAGATCCAGAAACTCCATAATCACCTCAGAAACAAAGCAAGAGGCTCAAGAAGAAAATAAAGGAGGAAATGAAAGAGGGGGAGAGGGAGGAGAAGGTGCAGGGAGAAAGGGTCACTGTGAAGTAAAGAAAAGGGAGGGTTGGGAGGGGTGGAGCAGATGAGGTGGTAATGTAGTGGAGAGGGGATAAAGAGGAGGAGGTGGAGGTGATACGGATGGGGGAGGTACGGCCATGGTGGTAGGAGACGAACGCCGAAAACGGTATTGTATTCCACTATGGGACAATACTCTCATCTAGAGAAAGAAGCTCTCATCTAGATAGAGAATTGGTGGGGATCCGTCTGCGGAGGAAGTGCCCAATTATCTCCCACTTGTTGTTCGCAGATGACTCACTGGTTTTTTCTAGAAGCGAAGGCAGAGGTGTGTTCAAACTTTAAAGATTTGGTGATGAGTTTCAGTGAAGCCTCTGGTCTTTCAATTAATTTTCAGAAGTCCAGTTTGTTCTTCTCAGCCAATACCAATGAGGAGTTGAGGAAAGAAATAAAAGATATTTTTGGCATGGAAGTTATGAAAGAGGGGTCTAAATACTTGGGCTTGCCTACGTTTTGGGGGAGATCCAAAAAGGAAGCAATGGCATATATCAAAGACAAGATCTTGGGTAAGATTCATGGATGGAACAGTAGAACCCTCCCACAAGCAAGCAAAGAGGTGTTAATCAAGTCAGTTATTCAAGCAACTCCTATGTATCCGATGATGTGTTTTAAACTGCCATCATCTTTATGTTCGTCTCTGAACTCTATTATTAGCAAGTTCTGGTGGGAAAGTGGGGATGGAGGAGGTAAAATACATTGGGGGTCCTGGGATAAATTAACAGAGGCAAAAACGGATGGTGGAATGGGCTTTCGTGATTTGGAGGCCTTTAATTGTGCTCTCTTGGCTAAGCAATTCTGGAGAATGGTGCAGAACCCCAATGCGTACTGGGTACAAGTGCTTAAAGGTCTCTATTTTCCTAACTCTTCATGTATGGAGGCAGAAAAAGGGGCCAACCCCTCATGGCTATGGAGTAGCTTATTGGAAGGAAAGGCTACTCTACAGCAAGGTCTACGGTGGAATGTGGGCAACGGCAATAATATTAATTTCTGGACTGATAATTGGATTCCAAATTGGGCCACGGAAAAACCAATCTCTTCTCCTCCACCACACTGCCAATGGACAAAGGTTTCTGATTTTATCAATCCCACTACCAACGGATGGAATGTGGAAAAGCTGCAGAGTTTTGTTTCAGCAGAGGAAGTCAATGCAATCATAAAAATCCCCGTCAGTATTACGAAATCTACTGATCAAGTCATTTGGAGCCATACCAAGAATGGAGAATATACAGTCAAATCGGGTTATGCTCAAACTTTTAGAGCAAAGTCAAGAGGCAAAGCTCAACGCCCCACCTCCTCTCGCAGTCTTCCAAACAAATTCTGGACAAAGCTGTGGGCAACACCCACTATTCCGAAGGTCCGAAATTTCATTTGGAGAGTTATTCGTAACTGGGTGGCTTGCAAAGATAATCTTTGTAAGAGGAAATGTGCTCACTCCCCATTGTGCCCCATATGTGAGCTTAAAGAGGAGTCTGTGGAACATGTACTTTTTAGGTGTGCTTGGACAGAGGCAGTTTGGTTCGGATGTGGTCTGACCTTTTGGATCAAGGAATACCTCATCAACGCAGCAGATCAATGGTTTGAAGAGTTGTTGTGTGGTAAACTTGCAAAGGAAACGACCTCAGAAGTGGTGGGATTAATCTTTCAGGTGTGCTGGGCAATTTGGAAGGCCAGGAATGACTGTATTTTCAACGGTGTAATGCCTCAACCCGAGAGGACCACCGACCAAGCCAAAATGGCCAACTCTGATTACCTACAAGCTTCATTTGAAGGTGTCAAAGAGAGAGCTCCAATTCCCAACAGAATAGTTAAGTGGTCTCCTCCTCCCCCCGCTTTTATTAAATTCAATTGTGATGGCGCTTTTTCGTCTTCCCGCAGCCTAGCTGCCTTTGGTTGTTTAGCCAGGGATTGTGGTGGACGAATGCAGTTTTTTAGATCGGGCAAAATTGTTGCATCTTCTGCTTTGGTTACAGAGGCGTGGGCACTCAGGATTGCATGTGGGATGGCAGTTGATATGGGGATTTCCAAGGCTATCTTTGAATCAGATTGCCATTCTATTATCGAATGCATCAACAGCAAAGAGGAACAGAATCTGTGGGAGATCTCAGCTTTGATTGCAGACATAAAGGAATGGGCCACAAACAAGGACTGGATTTTCACCTGGGCTGGTAGAGAAAGGAACACAACAGCTCACTGGATAGCCTCTAGCTGTTTGGAGAATAGGTTCATTGGCCCCCCAGGTTGTATTCCGCCTGGTTTGGCTAGCCTTCTTTTGAAGGATTGTCTTTCTTAATTGTTTCTGTTTCATTTCTTGACAAGTCAAAAAAAACAAAAAACAAAAAGGAAAGATATTTGCGGTAATAAGGACAAGTAAAGCCACAGGTAATTTTAAGATGATATTTGGAGGACATGTGTCAAGTACTAGAATCCCATGAGTACTACTCATCAGGTGCTATAAAACAAGGCAAGGAGGACTCCTCCGGGGGGAGGGCTTCTACGGATGAGCTCCCAAAAAAAACAAGGGTTTTGTAAATAAATAAAAAAACAAAGGAAGGGAATCGGATTTGAGAGGAGAGAGTGGGGCGGTGCACAAATTGAGTTGGGTTTGTGCTACAAGTGAGCCGTGTGAGAATTTTTATTGCTTCCACTTGTTTCTTTAGTGAAAGATCGCATACGAAAAGTAAGTAATTGTCTAAGGAACTGGCTTGGTGATTCTTATTTGTTGGTTTCGGTGGGTGGCGTATAACGGTTAATTAAATATTTTGTGGTAGTTGTGGATCCGGGTTGTTACATCATTTACCATGAAATATATCAAATCTCTAAGCATAAATTTGACTATAGGGCGAATATGATTTTGCCATACTGGTCTCTCGTATACATCTTTGTTACTAACATTTTATTAAAACTTCTGTTCGTGGATATTTTCTCGTGACATTCTGTTTTAACTTGTATGATAATTTTTTTTTGTTGAAGCACACCCAAATTTTTTATGTTTAGATCCTATGGTATTTTTCAAGTAATTTGGATGCGGATTTACCCGAATACACCCAATCCCCAATGGGAGCGCGGCTATGGTAGATTTTCCATTATCCGTTGTGAATATGGAGGCTGGAATCAATGTTAAAGAACTCTTTAATTGGGAATTAGGGTGAAATAGTGTCCTTGACCCACATCTTTCTTTTTTCTTTTTCTTTTTTTTTTAAACGTCACCAAAGGAACAAAACAACTAAGACAAGTCCTTCATCATAATGGAATATAACTCGGGCGGAATACAATCCGCATGAAAACAAAATTTTCCTATCTAGACAATTTGAAGCAATCCAATGTGCCGCTTTATTGAGAGCACGACAACATCAAACAAAAGACCATTGTCTTGACACATACCATTTTTTTTTCGAAAACGTCACCAAAGGAACAAAGCGACTAAGACAAGTCATTAATCAGAATGGAATCTAACTTGGGTGGAACACAACCCGTAAAAAACAAAATTTTCCTTTCTAGACAATCTGAAGCAATTCAACATGGCACTTTATTGAGAGCACGGCAACACAGAGTCCAGACGAAAGACCAGTGTCTTGACCCATGCTCTGCTATTCGTTACCATTCCAACTGAAGGGTGCTCTTATACACGAGTACATTTATTGGACTCCTCCCACCGGGCTAGCCCAATTTCCATCCAGGCCTTGGCCCGTGGAACACAATGACCTTTTGGGCTATCGTTTGAGAGAGAGAGAGAGTTGAGAGGACAGAGGGTGTTCGGTTTTTCCAGAGAGAGAGAGAGAGAGATGGGAATACTGGCGTGCGTAGGAGTGGTGGTGCCCTTCCCATTCTACTACTGGCTATGGACGTACCCTCAGACATGGGTGGACATGTGCGGGCGAGGCCGAGATCCATCCAAGGTTATGGCTCGAGTCTCTCACCTCTTGAAGCTCGTTCAGTTCATCTCTCTCTTCTCCGTCTCCTCCCTCTCCTGGCCCCCGCCTCTCTACTTCTGGCCCCTCTTCCTCTTCGGCCAGTTCCTCAATTTCAGGTGAACTACCCTCTACGCGTTTATTCTCCCTCTTTCTATTTTTCCCAGCTTCGTTCAATCTTGAATATTGGTTGAAGGGTTTTGAAAGGTTCGAAATTTTCAAAAATTGTACTCCTTTTATGGGTTATCTAGGAGGAATATGAGGATTTTTGTTTGGAAAGAGTTTGCTTTTCTTTCGATGGAAAATCTGATATACTCGTCCGTTCCCTAATTTTAAATTTGGCCCCTTTTCGAAAATTCAACTTTTTAAGGAGAGATACATGCAATTTAAGTTAAATATAAAGGAAATTACTGCCAAAATTGTACTTAGGGTGCGTTTACGTTATATTGTTATATTATTGGATTACAGGCCAATGACAATAGTCTTCTGTTAAATGGTAGTTTTGATGATGTATATGAGGAGAATGACCAGCCTAGAAATCCATTTAAACATGAGTTTTAGTCCGTTTAGTTTAGCTGAAACGCCCCCTTATATTCCAACCTTTCAAAGTGCTCATAACCATTTATGAACGATAGTTTTGGAGAATTACAACTCAGATTTTGGCTTTGACTTTTCGTAGTGGACATGTATTTTGATAAGTATCCAAAGGTGGCCTAAAATTATGGGATGGAGGGAGTATAAGAATGCAAAATCACCATCCAGGACCTAGAATTCACTTCCATAATAAGTCCTAAAACCCACATATGTTTGGGGAGAAACTAACTCAGTAGCACCACAGCAAATAAATAACGGTGATCTAACCTTGTAAGCTTGAATTACTTGGTATTGAATCTAAGTAATGATAGCTATGAGCTCTTGCAGTTCCATTTCCTTTCGCTTGGACTCTGTATATTTTAAGTACAATTGCTTTTTTCCAAAGGCTCTGCTGAAAGCTTCTTTTAAGAATTAAAGGTCTTTTTGTTCTCTTTACTCCATTATTTGGACGTTAATAAGAAGGCGTGAATTTTGTAAACAGCCTCTGAAAGTCTTGCTGGTGGATTGTTAGTGTATAAGAACCGTAGCACAGATACGGATACGGACACGGATACGGGACATGGCAATTCTAAAAAATGGGGATACGGACACGGCGGGGACACGCCACGTGTATAAATAAATAAATATATATATATATATATATATATATAAATACATATATAAATATATTTTTTCTTTTCTTCCACTGTTGATGAAAACATGTCCTATATGAATGTGTAAGATTACCATGGTCCAAATAAAGGCATAATCACAGTTTAATCCAAATATTTTTGAATAATTTCATATTAACGCCTCAAAATTAAAAATATATATTACATTTTGACCCCCAGTCGTGTCCTCAGCCGTGTCCCCCTCGTGTCCCCCATCAAAAAATAATAAAAATTATTGGACACGCCACGTGGCTTGTCCAATACCTATATGGGCGTGTCCCGCCGTGTCCCCGTGTCCAAGTGCCCTTTTGGAGTGTCGGTGCTACATAGATAAGAACCATGTGATATCTGGTCCTACCTAGCATAATATCTGATCCTCTTGTGCTTTGGTGCTCTTCTAAGAGGGGTAGAAGCTAATTGTGCCTGTTTGCAAAAAATTACAAGAGCGGATTATGGAATTCTGCATTATAATAATATGCAGTGGAGTGTTTATCGCATCTTCTGGAAGCAGCTTCTAAAAATGGAAAATCACCAGCTTTTTTACATTCCTTTTAAGGCCCAAAACCTGATTTTTTGGAAGCTATGATTTGATGTATTTACAGATATTGAGAAGCTGTGATTAGCAGAAAGACAAAATACTCCTTGCCATTCTAATAATTTCCCCTTGGTCAAGGACGAAGTAGACTAATTCACAGCAAAAAATTTATTTTGCAGCTTTTACAGCAAACTTTACTCTTGAGCTTCTGTAAGATTAATCCATAATTCAAAGCTGTAGCAAACACTCTACATAACTTCTCTAGAATCTAAAAATGTAGAATATGAAGCAGAATCAACTATTAAAATCTAAAATCGAGGAAAAAGTTATCGCAAACACCATGCGTCCTTTAAGTTGGTGAACACCATTCGTCCTTTAAGTTGGTGATGGAGGTAATTGGGAGTATTTGTTTGGTGAGTTCGTGAGATTTTGAATAGGAGAGCAGTCTTCTTGAGCGTTGCTTGGTGAGTTATTTGCCAAGTCTCAGTTTCTTGGTTTGTAGAAAGAACATAATAGGTAGTTTTGGTGTTGTTAAATCTGACATGAGGATTATGCTTGAGAAGGCTGGTACGTCCTACTAGCCACCAGGGGAGAGCCAAGATTCCACCCTGGCTGAAATTCATGTTGAAACGACTAAGGAAAGTACCTTCTTTTTTTTTCCCTCTTATGTTTTGGGGTGGGGGGTTGTGGTGGGGAACTCCTAGTTGCATATTCGCCTGTTGTGTGGTTGGATTTTTTTTTGTCATGGTCTTTTGTTAGTAGAGTGGGAGTGTCGGTGGATGGTATGATGCCATCATTATATCAATGAGTGAATGAGTCATGTGGTGGTTACATCTGTGTGAGCTGATGATTTGAACGGGCGTCTATACCTGTTTGAAACTCTAAATGGGGATGTTGAATTCAAGGGATTGGACAATGGACTAGGAGAAAGTGCTTGTAGATTGGTGATTATCCAACTGTGGGATGTTATAAGTAGCCAAAGTCGGACATCATCTAGATTCTAGGGTTTGGGCTCTGGAGTTACCAGCTTTCCTTTTGTGTCCTAGAGCTTTTCAAGAAATTGGAACTTCTTGTGGATAACATAATGCCTAACTGGCATGATTTAGAATGGGTTAATAAAAACACCAAAAGCCAAGGTGGAGGCCCATCTCCGGTGGTCTTGGGAAGAATTTTTGCTCGGCTTATGAGTCATCGGCAGAGCTATCTTGGGGCTTGGTGTGGTTGTGCAAAAGCCCATTCCATATTTATGTTGATAGGAAGGTAGCTCTTCTTGTTTGCACAAACCCATCTTGTATGGTGTTGGAGCTTTGTGGGGGAAAGGAGGGTAACAATCGCAAGTCTATGGACATGTTAAGTTTTGTGGCCTCTATTTTAACTCATACATGGAGGAAATGTGAAAGGTCAACCAACAACTGTCACTCTTGAAAATTGTTCTCGCATTCAGTCAGCCATGGAACTTGTTCTCATATGCTTTAACCGCCCCAAGTATCAGAACTTATATCCGCATTTCTTGATAATATTCTTGTGTAATGGATTACAATGCAATTTTAGAGTTATTTCCATGTAAAAATATTTTTCGTACTGACCACTTCAACATCAATTACAGGGTTTATCAATTACTTGGTGAATCGGGCACTTACTATGGCGTCCGCTTTGGAAAGAACGTTCCATGGGTAACTGAATTTCCCTTTGGGGTGATAAACGACCCGCAGTATGTTGGAAGTATTCTGAGTCTTCTTGCATGCCTATCGTGGTTCCCCTTCCTCTACATTCTCCTGTGGGTTCTCGGTTATGTCTTCATGATCCTTATAGAATCTAAGGAAGATGCTGCCACTCGTGCCAAGCCACTCCTTTAAGTTTGGCTACAAACCAACAGTGAGTTGGAGGAACAAGCACGACAGAGACTCCTATAGGAAGGTTTCCAGTTTTCACTTTCATTTGGACTCTGGATCATTATTTGACATCTAGGTCTCTAACCTTAGTTTTGCTCATTTTAATTAAGTACTTCCCGGTTGACCAGATACCCACATTTTTTTTTTGCAAGAGGGGAAAAGATGTGTTGACATCAATTTTGACAATAAAATTTCGGCATGGTGATTATCTGGTGTGTTCGTCGAAGAAATTGATTGTATGAAGGGAATAATATGATTCAACTATTTGAATTGATGTTGTAAAGCAGATTTGTTGATGCGAATAATGTGATCTTTTATGTGTATTGTCTTGGGCTATAACCTCTGTAATTAAGTTTCTGAGTTTGTCATGACTCACATGTGAAACCGATAGCTACTCAATGGCGTTTTAAACAATTTTGCAGTAAATTATTACTGCAGAAAAGATGAGATTGCTAACTAAACTTCCTCTGTTTGCCCACAGCGTAGCTAGAGATTGGTCAATTGTCTCGAAAACCTATCTATTTTGCTATCACTGGGAGAGACAAGACAGGATTTCAAGACCAACGATTCAACACCTGGTTAAAAAATGAAAAGTGTGACTAACTCGGTCAAAGGATTCTCTGTTCCTAAAATTCTTTATCTCTACGCCTATGATGCACTTCTAACCAGTATATGAATATCAGCACACGTATGTCACATATGATCAGGCAACTGAAACTCTAATGCACTTCTGACACTTCTAACCGGTGTATGAAAATCAAAACGCATGTGCGGACGTATATGTTCGTGACGTGATCAGAATGAAACTTTGAAAGTGCATCGAGATTTGAAGCAACTTTGGATTAGGACTAAGGTCCCGTCCCACTGAGGTTCTTATTTTTTAAATATTTATTTGTCGTTTTATGAGACATGTCATTCTCTAACACCCTAACTACACCCTAACTTTGGAGGCAGACCATCCAAAAACTTGCAAATTTTGTTTCACTACTCACACACTACTAGTAAAAAGCGGGAGAGCCTGGGGACCCACTTATCCTACCGTCTTCCACACATTCAAATGCCAACGTCTACTGCTGCCCAAATACAGTTACTTCACAGCCAACAAACCAGAAAAAAGAGTACCCAAATACTGCTACAATGGCTGCATCCTCTCTCCTACCCAAATCCATCTCACCATTTCCCAGAACCCCAACTCCAAATTCCCCTCTAACCCACCTCCCCGCCACCTCCTTCTCCACCACCCCACAACCACCACACTTCCACCCTCTTCCCACCCTCAAAACCACCACTCTAATCCCAAATGCCAAGAAAAAACCACTGGCTCGATCCGTTTGACGACGGTGGAGACCCCGACAACATAGAGTACGGCTCCATGTTCGAGGACAGCAATCAAGAGCCGTACATGTTCGCTGACGGCAAGCAAGAGGAAGACCCATCGCTGCCAGACAACCCGGATAACCCGTACGGGTTCCTCAAGTTCCCTAAGGGATTCAGTGTTGAAGTTGCCTCATTGGGGTCGAAACTCAGGGGAGATGTACGGCGGTGTTGCTGCATGATTTCCGGAGGCGTGTACGAGAATTTGCTGTTCTTCCCGGTGATTCAGTTGATCAAGGATCGGTATCCTGGGGTTCAAGTGGATGTGGTGACGACGGCGAGAGGGAAGCAGTGTTATGAGTTGAATAAGAATGTGAGGTGGGCTGATGTTTATGATCCTGATTTGGATTTTCCGGAGCCGGCCGAGTATACTGACATGATTGGAATATTAAAGGTTGGTGGGAAGTTTAGAACTTAGATACATTGAGCTTAGTAATGTTTTATGATATTGTGTTGTCTGAATCTTATGCCCAAATATGTCAGACAAATTTGTTTGGTTTTTGTTCTGTAAACATTTCCTGAGGCAGTAGAAAGAACTCGCAATATTTCCTTTTTAACTGATTTTATGTTGTTTGGCTGCACAAAATGGGCATTTGTGATACCCTTGCATTAGTTTCAGTTAATTAGGGGAAGGCCAAGTTAATGTACTCTGCTGAAGAGAGAAAATTCTATTTGTTTTGAAAATGTGTCCTCTCAAGATTATGGTGAACGAAGCGCAAAGAGGATTTCATTTAGAATGATTCGGCAGAAGCACATTTGAAATCATAAGCCTAAATACGTGGGTATTTAGGGTTAAAATTAGAATACCACAAAAAGGACACATTCTTCTATTATGAGAAATTTTGAACAGTCACATTGCAGGACTGCTTCTCCCTTGACCTTCATAGAATACTTTGTGTTTTGTCATAGTAGCATAATGCATGTTGTGTATTGCTTGCAGAATAGGTACTATGATATGATCTTATCCACCAAACTGGCAGGCCTTGGCCATGCAGCATTTTTGTTCATGTCGACAGCCCGCGAGAGAGTTAGCTATGTATACCCGAATGTAAATGCTGCTGGAGCTGGATTGTTTCTATCGGAAACATTTACTGCTGATTCCATGAATCTTTCCGAGGGTGGATATCACATGTGAGTTTGGAGAAACAAAAGACCTTAGTTTTTGTCACACTCCATATTTGGCAAACTATGACCTTCTGATGAAAAGATAAAATGCAATACAAATTGGAAACGTACCTTCCTGCAATTAATCAACATGTTCATGTAGCGACCAATCAAAATAGCATACCGTTGTTACATATACATAAGTAGATGTACGCATATGTAATCTTTGAAACACCGTATGACGTATTCTGGTTCTTTCTATATTCCCTATTTTGACATAATATTTAACCTTCTAGTGGAAAGATAAATTACAATTCAAAACCGAAGTGCCTTTATATATTTCTGTTTGAACATTTGCATTTGACGTGACATGGCCTTTTCTACGTAGGTACCACCAGATGATTGATTGGTTGGGAAGACCATTTCGCAATGTACCAAGGCAACCGTTGCCTCCACTGAAGGTGTCGATATCAAGGAAGGTGAAGGAGGCTGTGGAGGCAAAATATAAGAACGCTGGTGCACAAAAAGGGAAGTATGTAGTGATTCATGGGATTGAGTCGGATTCAAAAGCTTCTATGCAGTCTAAGGGAGATCCTGACAGCCTGCTACCCATCCGAGTTTGGGCTGAAATTGCAGAGGCAATAAGGTATTTCAAAGTTGATTGCTTTTCTCCTCAATCACACTGCTAGAATGAGCACAACCATGTTTTAGGAATGGGAAAATTTTTTGGTATCTACATTGACAGAAAGTGGATCATTTTGCTAAATTTTCCTTTTCAAAGGCATTGGATATACATATGCTGCAAATATTGAAGGTGCTATATAAATTGGCTTGGTAGCTTTCTATAGGAATGCAGGACCTTGGATATAGATGAAAACAAGTTAAAAACACATTATATGTCGTGATCAAATTTTTGCTAATTAGTCATGCTCAAAACAGCGGAGTGAGGCCGGTCTTTGTCATTCCACATGAGAAAGTAAGAGAAGATGTCGAGGAAGAAGTTGGATACGACACTAGTATCGTCTTCATCACTACCCCTGGGCAGGTATGTATTTCCCAAGTTAAAAGTAGATTTCGTTTTCAAGCACGCAATATGTTACTAGTATGTTACTAATATGAAAGGGTCAATGCTACTCCATCAGCTCGAGCCCATAACTCCACCACTGTATGTAACTAACCACTTGGGCTAAGCCCGGGGTATATCAGTAGTTCAAGCAACTGAAAAGGAGCATTGCTAAGTTCTTCCACCCTTTGATGTTAAAAATCTGTCTGTTTCAGCTTGCTGCTCTTATCAATGACTCTATAGGGGTAATAGCCACAAATACAGCAGCTGTCCAATTTGCCCACGCGCGTGGAAAACCCAGGTGATTTTCTCCTGTCAAACAAATTTTCTCATAAACTTGTTCTCATTAGAACTCGCTCCAGTGACGCCTATTTGATTTTTATTTTTTTAAATTTCCACCTTCATATTTATCAGAAACTCTGGTTCGATGTCTTTTGTTTCTGCAGCATTGGGCTGTTTTCTTCTGCTGAGAAGGCAAAAGTATTTATGCCAAACGCGGAAGAGAGAAAATGCACGATCGTGTCATCTACTACAGGAAAATTGATAGATATCGATGTCGAAGCTGTTAAAACTGCCGTCCAGATTTTTCAGATGCCCCTAGCTTTTGTATAGAAGAAACGCGTTCGTTTTGCCATTGAGTCTTTGTTCTTTGCTTCGTCCACTGTACACTGCAAAGCCAAGTTATGATCAATGTGACATCAGACTAAGTGAGAAACTCTCACCTTTTTCCAATCAACAATCTCCTTGTATGTCAATTTCGCAAACCAATGCCTTAAGCCGCTCAACTGTGCACTATTACCGATAAATTTTCTCTATCTATCTCTCTCAACTCGTTACTCTTAAAAACCTCTCTCAAAATCAAAGCGAAACTGAAAAAAGTACTACCGGTTAGAAGAGAAATGGAGAAGTAAAAGTTGATGAGTGTTTTTCTGACTTAGCGAAGAAAACGAAAGGTTAAGCAAACAGACAAAAGCCTGCTCTTGTGTTTTTTGGTTTTAAAAGGAAAATAAATAAAGAGAGAAAGAACAAAGCGAATCTACTCTACGATGTGACTTTACTTTATCAAATCTGATTTCAGTTGTTGAGTAGAATCCACAATTCGTGTTTGGGATGGATCCGAAATTTATTGCTCCACTTTCTTTTTATTGCTCCACTTTCTTTCAAGGATACATAATATTATAGTCTAGTCTAAAGAAAAAATGCCATTTATTTATTTACTCATAAAACTTTTTACTATCTCTCTCTCCGTACTTCCAGCAAGAGAAAAATATGCATTTTTATCAAGAAAATTTTTATAAACTTTTTTTCATAAATTACAAGAAGTCATTGAAGTTTAGAAACCGGTAGATTTTCGACTTTTACCGACAAAAATATAGTATTCTTTTTAGGGGAATAATTTTTGCACCCCAAATTGTTAATCGCAACCTAATAATTATTATAGGGTTGATTTTCGCACTCCTTAAATTGTTAACTTGTTGATTTAACAATTGTTGGGGGTGCGAAAATCACTCCCCTAATTTTACGTTAAAATTTCGCCCAATGTTTAAGGCTTGATTAAAAAATTAGCAATGCTACGTGCTCTGAAAACTTATCCCGAAATTATCCTGAAAGAGAAATTAATGGGGAAATTTCAAGATAATTTTAGGGTAAGTTTTTTTTTTTTGTTGTCAATCGGAATTTTAGGAGTTAGGTGGGTACATTTATTGTTAAAAAATGACAATCTTTGTATCTGAGGTGGCACTCTCACTCTCTCTCTCTCTCTCTCTCTCTCTCTCTCTCTCTCTCCTCCATCTGCTGTATAGAAAAAAAAAATCAATTCCTGTTCGTCGTATAGTTTCCTGATCGAATCCCCACATGAGTTTTCAAAACACCGTCACCTACTTCTACTACTGCTACTGACCTCCATCATTCCCAATGCACCTTCAAATTTCCTCCCCCCCGGCCCCCGTACGTAGGTCTCTGTAGCCAGATTTCAACGCTCTGATTCACACCACACTTCACCCGCATAGAATTTCTAGGGTTTCCACTTCCGCATACTAGAGGAGCACTTCAGCAGCAGCACAGCATTTTCCGGCAGCATTTTCCAGGGTTTTGCACTTCCCTCTACTTCTTCACTGCGTGATGATGCACAATCACATTCCCGGTACCCTCTCGGTTCCGACATTCCTGCCCTAGAATTTGGGCACATTCCAGAGTTTGAGTAAAACCCTAAGGGAATTCAAACGACTCTCTGTCTGGGGAGTTGTATTGAATGAACTGTGGAGAAACGGAGGAGCGACCGGTCCTCGGGCCGGCGGGGAACAAGGCGACTACAAGGACGATGGAAACTCATAACAACAAGCAGGTGTCGAAACCCCAGAGGAAAGTAGTGGAGAAACCGCCGCAGGGAACCACCGACGAGGCCAAGGGGAAGAGAGCCCCGTCCCTGCCGGCTGTCCACCCGACTCAGCAATCCCCGCCGTCGATCCTGCTGAAGTCGTCGAGCTTGTCGATGAACGCGTCATGCTCGTCGGAGGCATCGACGGACTCGACGTACAGCCGGGCCTCGACGGGGAGGATGATAACGGGGAGGAGGAGCGGTGCGCCGGCAACGATGCGGGTTCGGAGGAGGCAATGCGGGTCGAAATCGGATGTGGGCGAGAAGGTTGGGGTGGGTGGTGAGAGTGAGTTGGGGGATGCGGGTGATGCTTTTCCGGCCAAGAAAAGGTGTGCTTGGGTGACCCCGAACACGGGTATGTGAGAATTGCTCCTGCTATTTTCGTTTCCTTTTATCTTGTTTCCTCAAGCTGTAATGTCTGCTTTTAGTTCCATTTCATTAACGAAATATGTGTGAATGATTGGATTTTAACGTCTGGGCAAACCTTACAATTTTAGAACAGACTGATAAGTTGTATTTATTGACTGAACTAACTTTGGATGCTGTGATACGGAAGGACTTGGGAATCTAAGATAAAGCTTTATGGAAAAACAAGAGTCAGGTAGCCGACCCCAATTGATTGGGACACAAGGCTCGGTTTGGTTTGGAATTGAGAAGTTGTTTTTATGAAGTGATTTAAGGTGCTTTAAGTAGGTTTCCTTGTCATCACGCAAAGCACTCAAAATTCAGTTTAGTAAAAGCAGCAAACAAGTGACAGAGATTTGCCTAATCCTACTGGTTTAGGCCTTGTTTAAAATGTGTTATCTGTTTTACGGGATCGAGATTGGGAGTGAAGAGGGATTAGTAGTGAAGTTGGTTTGTTAGAGGCAGGAATTGTAAAGAGATTGTTGAGGATTAATGTGGTAAATTATGGACTTGAGCTACTACAGTAGACTGAACTAAGAAACCCAACCGCCATGCCTTTGGTAATTGCCCCATTTGGGAGGGCTGGGAGCCTGCCTAGACTCCCAGCCCTTCTGTGAAATGCTACCAAACGGAGGATTAGTTTGACCCAAGGGATTCTGGGTAGAGTACGAGAAATGCACTGTCATTTTCTGAAACTTCCAAATTTTTCTGGCTTTGCCTTATTATCATTATGAGCCACCTCCTTGAAAAAGATGCTCCGGAAATGGGAATTATGTGCATGGTGATTCTCAAAACATGTATATGAGTGCTGAAGTACTGTACTGGTGGTATTCAACTGCAGAACTATCTCCATATATCTCATAATATACCAGCCATGTCATATCTAGGTAGTCTAGTAAGTAGCCCCTATATCCTTAGCTGTCCTACATCTCTTACTTTCTTTGAGGATGTATAGAAACAACTAAGAATGTGTTCTTAACCAGTTCAGTGTACTTACCACAAACAGAAGAGTGCAAGAAAGACTTTTTAAAAGTGGATGATGCAATCAAGACACCTTATATCAGTGTGTGAGCCCAATAGAGAGAATAATACCTCCTACCCTTAGCAGTATTAGGTATTGCAGTAGTTACTAGCATGCAACCTTTTAATGGCAGTGTGTCTGTTGAATTTGTTCTGAAATGCATTGAGATGATTTGTTTCTCTTTCAAAGAAGAGGGAGGGGACAGTATTGCCACTTTGCATTGATTGAAGTTGGTTCTCTTCATTGTTGATCGGCTATGCCAATGGGCGTGTTTGCAATAGCTATGGATACAGATTTAAGATTTTAGCTTCAAATTCTGCTGCAAGATTATGAGAATTTAACTCCTTTTTTGAGAATTTGTTTTGCAGAATTTCAAAAGCTAGCCAAACCCAACTTTGAAATTGAGAATTTCTTTTCTTTTTCAGTTTGTCAGAATATGTAGATTCTAAAAATCAATTGTGTAGAATTTTTGACAAACATTCTAAACTGATTCTTAGAAGCTAGAATCTAAAAATCTATCAAAATAATTTTTCTCAAACACCCTCTATTTCCTTTTAAAGTGGAGGAAGAGATTGTGGTAGGTAACATAGGTTTTTGTGTGGGTTAGCTGTCGTTTACAAGAATGGTGTTGATGTTCTGATTTACTTAAGAACTCATCATTGGCTTCTCCTTAATTACCCAATGTGTGGTAGCTTGGGTATTTGGTTAGTGTTCCAGTACCAAAGTCAGTTGTTTTCCCCAAGTGCGAAGATTCCCATTGAAAGATGGAAGATCCACTTTGAAACGAAGATTTTCTTTCTTTAATAAGAGGACTGCTTACCATAGTTACGCTTTGCTCGTCTCTCTTTAGCAAGAGGACGATAGGATGACGGAACTAGAAAAATGTGGTAACACAGGACATGTACCATGTATCAGTTTAAAATGATGTGTTAGACTAGTGATTTAACGAAATTGTCGATATGCATTTGCTCCATTACTTGGGGTCTGCAGAACTAGATCATGCCCACTCGCAGTTCTAGCAGGCTTCCTTTACAAAACTGTGTGGGATATTATTTTCTTACTATTATCTGCTAATTGGTTTTGTTTTTCTGACGCAGATCCATGTTATGTGTCTTTTCATGACGAAGAATGGGGGGTTCCAATCCATGACGACAAGTATGTAACCCTCATGATGTTACTCACATGTTTCTATCCTGATTCCTAGTTTTCACAGCATTTCGTTCATTAAGTTTCTCAGCGTTCTTGTGATTTACATGACAACCTGCAGGAAGTTGTTTGAGTTGCTCATCTTGTCCACTGCTCTGGCTGAACTCACATGGCCTGCTATTCTTAACAAAAGGCACATGTTTAGGTTTGATCATCTCCTAGCATTTTGGCCTTATTCTTTGACAATTGAATTGAATGCAATGCAGCAACGAGCTACTTCTTTTAATGGGGTTTAACCATGCTGAATCACAGTTGTGCTTTATTTGTTCACAGGGAAGTCTTTCTGGACTTCGACCCTATTGCTGTCTCAAAATTGAATGAGAAGAAGATCTTGACACCAGGAAGCACTGCCAGCTCTCTTCTTTCAGAGTTGAAGCTCCGAGCAATCATTGACAATGCACGGCAAATGTCTAAGGTTTGTGGTTTTTTTCCTTTTTATCAGTTGCTGACAGTTTGTTTCCTATTGCCAAAAAGTCTTCCTTTTTTATTGATCTGTGATTACCCTTGCCATGAAGATTGCTCTGGACTAGAGTATATCAGTCAATCCTCACCTGCTTTGACTGTGTTATATTCGAGGATCTAATTATTTGAGGATCTAATTTGTCATTTTGACACTAACCCGATTGGATGGTGCTGTGCATCTGATTGTAAGACACCAGATGAGCACTTTCCTTATATTCCCTCGCACAAGCAAAAGTGAGTGGAAATTATTATAGCTTCAGATTCCCGGAAAATTGAAACTGTTTACTTGGTAACATGCATCTAACTGGTGAAACCAGTAATTCGTCACTTAGCATTGGTTTTGGGAAGAGTCAAGATAGCGTTATATCCGACAGATTGAGCGATGTGACTGTTAGCGGGTGTATGGTAATATCAGTCTGTGACTCTCTTTGTGCCTTGCTTCTGATGCAGGTAATAGACGAATTTGGGTCTTTTGACAAATACATATGGGATTTCGTAAACCACAAGCCCATAGTAAGTCACTTCCGCTATCCACGCCAGCTTCCGATCAAGACATCAAAAGCAGATGCAATAAGCAAAGACCTAGTAAGAAGAGGGTTTCGAGGCGTCGGTCCCACCGTCGTATACTCATTCATGCAAGTTGCTGGAATTACAAATGACCATCTCATCTCGTGCTTCAGATTCCACGACTGCGTAGCCGAATCAGATCCAATCGATAAAGATGGAACCCTCAAGGCCAAGGTTGAAGATAAACAACACGAAGATTCAACAGAATTGGGACTAGCTAGGGCTATTGATGACTTGGATTTGTCTGTCGAGTAATTTGTTGGTTTAGGTAGATGGAATTTTAGTTAGCACCGTGTAAGCAAGGGCAGGTGGCTGGGAGGGGTGCTGCGGTGTGGGAGCAAATGTGGTTTATGTACAAATGATTATGAAATCTTCTGTTCTTTGCTATGTAGATCAAAGAATATCTGTTCAGTATAGTTTCTCTTCCTGTCCACCTTTCTCGGAAAATCCAGGAAACTCGTTTGGTTGATGGTTTTCAAAACTTAACACTCTCTGAGAAATTGTCAAACGTGTGAGAAACACTAATGAAGTTTGCAATTCTTGAAGACCATTTCTGCTCAAGAATGGATAAGACATGAGAAAGAGTGAGTTCTTTTACCTAACTGGTTCTGGAAACATGGACTCAACAAGGTATCAAATTGTCTCCACCCTAGAAAACTACTGAGTTTGGGTGTTAACTGCAGTGGGCCATGAAGTCACATTCGCTTTGTTCCTTTAAAATGTCATGTGCACCCGCTCTCAATCCTTGGCTCCTCGCTCTCGCAAATTTTACTAGGATGAGACGTATTTCAAAGACACTTTCACGTTTGCCCTCCCGCACCCCACACGGGAATAATGTGACTTAGGCCATGATAAAACTTCCCATTCTCAAAGCCGATGGTACCCTTTTCAGAAGTTCTTGGTCCTCTTGGATAGGTTGCTCTGAGTTGTTTCTTTTCCACGCGAAATTATTAAAATCTGTCCGAAGTTCAATAAATGTTGAAATTGGGCACCAAATCTGAAGCTGGATATCTAGAAAGAGTTGAAACTTTCTGAAACCAGAGAGTTTGTAATTATTTCCATTAATTCGGCTCTGCAACAATAGTTTGAAAAGTTTTATTCTAAATGAGCTGCGGTTGGGTCCCCCTCATTTGGAAATTTTCAAACTACTTGTTCCAAAACAAATACTAGGTCTTGTCTTTCCACCAATGTGGTATGTACATCAATTGGTACACTTGAAATCTTCCAAAAAAACCTAGTCAATAACATCTTACACAAGAAAACTAAACTTCCTATCCATGGCCTTTTCACCATTTCTCTGTCTGATTATGTTGGAGAAACCTTCCCGAAATGGCGGCTGCCACCGCAGCTTTGAAACTGGGATCTTTCGTCAAGGAAGAAGCCATTTGTTCAACCAAAAACTGCTGAAATTCCTGTGAACTGACCGCTGGGTTCGGAATTTTCGCATCAGTGTTTGTTTTAGGTTTTGTGAGGTCAAGCGTGACGGTTGGTCCAGATGAGGTGAGGGAAGGCGGGCGAGGGGGTGATGAGCTGAGTGTCACACAGAGGTTTGCGCTCGACGCAGCCTCAACTCTTGAAGGGTGTGAATGGTTATGCTCTCCTTCATATGTTGCAACCAAAATAGATTGATCTTCAATGCTTCTTTGCACCTGAGAAGAGGGAAGAAATTAGGTGCTTAATTCTAGTGTTATAACTGCATGTGTAGACACTGAAAGAAAATAATGGCTGAAAAACCTGAATAATGAAGAGAAATGCTAAGACCACAATTTTAAAACACACGTAGAGCCGTTCGATGCATGTGGGTACACATACATTGAATGGTTTAGAACACAATTGTATCTAAAAGGTGTGTTCCTACACTTTTTTGAATATGTAACAGTACTCTATCAGGTCATAAATTTTGTTTATAGTCCTTAATCTAGAAATCAGTTGACAAATGAATCTAAAAAACATGGGATCTAGAAATGGTCTAAAGTGCAAATTTGACCCTCAAAAGTTTTTTGGAGTGGGCTTTGCAAAAAGCATAGAAAGGGTTTGGGGCAACAGTTCTCACCTTCTTCTTGACAGGGCAGGTTGGAGCAAAAGAGCATTTGAAGTAAGCTCTTGGGGACGGATTGTCTCTAGTGACCTTCTGCCCATATTTCCTCCATTGGTACCCATCTTTCACCACCTGCACCACATGAAATACTGGTGATCAGAACTTTCACAAGCATCTAGTAAGAAAACCCCCAAAGAAACATGATCTAAAAACAGAATTTTTATGCACAAAATCTAGGATATGATGTGCCAATCACATTTTCGATGTTACGAGTCACGTCGTCAGTGTGTTCTGGTTAGAAATGAAATACCCACACAGGCCAGCCACATGCGATGCGGTTGGAATCTCAAAACACACAAATCTCGAGACACGATCATGCGGCTACCATGGGGTAGAGGCATAGAGATATTGGGGAATAGATGATATCATTGTATGAAAATTCTGTTTGTATAGCACTACCCAGGAAAAATAAATAAAAAATGAAGTTCTTAAGGCGCTAATCGAACCAAACCAAGCATGGAATAAATGGTTAATTGTAATTGATCAACTATAAAACAAGAGTATTGAAGTTTAATGAGAGGGTACTTACAAGGCTAGTAGTATCAGAGGCTTCAGTTCTCACATAAACCCTTGAAGTTTTCACTTTGACTTGTTCTTCTTCCCTAACCCTAGGCTTCTTATTGCATGAAGAATCTTCATCACTTGAACTACTCTGATCTGAATTGACATTAGTATTTCCTCCATTGTTGTTATTTTTTCCACCATTGTTGGTTGTGATTGAGCTCTCTGCCTTCCTCTTCTTCCCCTCCGTCTGGGCCTGATCTGCCCCAACAGGATTCTTGCTCATGTAATCCACCAAATGGCTCCTCAAAGTATTGTAATTCTCACACAACACTGTCAACTTCTCTGTCAGCTTCTTGTTTTCCTCATTCACCCTGTTCAATTCCTCTTCTAGAGCACTGACCTGCTGATCATCCAAACAATAGGAAATAATTTAGAAATTCATTTTCCTTGCACATGCGCCTATATCTCTGAGACAAAAATTGGATACCCAGAAAACAAAACATGAGGTGATTCATCTGTGACCGGCCGCCCCATGCATATGAAAGTTCAATTAATCTCCATCATACACTGATGTTATTTTTAAAAATATTTTTCGGATACATTTTTCTAGGCACAAGTAACATTTATGTGTATCTACTATGTAATTATATATATTTGTGCGTTACTAATGTTCTGGATTTTGAATGAATTTAGGATGTAAGGTAATGAACACAGGAATCGAATCAGGTCTCTCGATCTGCCCTCTCTGATGTCTTCCGCCTTTGATATAAGGGTATGGTTCCACTACATAACATCCCGTGAGTGTTCCTCTTTTTTCTGGGTATAAAGTGTTGGGAATAGCGGTAAACTTTCTTAGAATAACCACTCTGGGCATATTTTTCAAAGATTAAATCTGTTTCTTGTCCTCCCTGCCCATATCCTAACGACGTGGGATAATTACCTGAGTAGTATATGCAATATGCATGTAGTATTGGACAAGTCATAATTCATATGCTGGTTGAATTGAGGGGGGGAGGGGAAATGTTGGCATCTTTGGCAAACTGACCTCTTCTTTGACTGCATTCTTCCTTCCCAACCCAAGGAAATTGGTTTGAGCCTCTTTAATCTGAAAGCAAAAGTGGAACAACACTATTATGATTTTCGAAACTCTAGAAAGCTATATAGTATATACCCATAACACACACACAAATGTTGGTAAACAAAACATCATTGGGGAATGATGAGGATTGAAGCTTCACGTACGGGAACTTCATCCATAAGGTTCATAGGATTTGCATTAAGATCCAGCTGCGAAGTGTCCAACAAACTGAAATATGCCATACCCTTGATTGAGAGAGAGAGAGAGAGAGAGAGAGAGAGAGAGCAGGTGTTGTAATAAGCCTGTAAATGGGGATGGTGGGTAGTGTTTATTTATAAATGGAAATGGATAAAAGAGGAAGATGGGTATCACTAAAATAGTAGTATTGTATAGTACTACAGTATTTTGTTTACTATTACTAGCTGGTAGGAGCCATCCTTTATCACGTCGGTCGATGAGAGAAAGAGAGAGAGAGAGCCAGAGAGAGAGAGAGAGAGGAAATTCAAGGGTGTGCTGGTCAAAGTCAAGCCCACCTTCGGGAAGAATATGAAGAAGAAATAGCAAAGTACACATCTGTATAATTGACCCTATCTACTACTCCTACTCCTCCTCGATCCTCTCATTTTAGTCATCATTAGTTTTCTACATTATTTTCAAAGAGCGGTGGGGGGCCGCACGTTTTCCTTTGATCACGTTTCCCGTCATTTTCCACGTTGCTTTTATCTTTGGTTTTAAAGCCATCCTGTTCTGTTTGCCTTGTACGTGTTCATTGTGTGTGTGTGTCCCAATAGATTTTTGAGGTATGATAGGGTTCATGACAGACTTTTCATGAAAATATATCGAACACATGTTCGGATTGAATTTAGACCGTCTAATATATTTTCATGGACATTCTCATAAAATGTCTTCATGGACTCTTTTCTGTAGATTTTTTTTAAACTCATATGTCCGGATCAGCTTACGTGTTTTATAACTAATTTTTGGGACTATGAATTCACCGTCCATTATTGGAGGCCCTGCTTAAAGCTGGAGCAAATGCCTCTTAAGTACTGGCCCCAAAAAAAATTGATAGCACTTGAAAAGTTTTGAATCTGAAAGAGCAAATCCCTAGGGAGGAAATTTAAGGCCTTTTTTGCTAAAGAAAATAAGTACTTATTTTTTGAATTCAATGTGATGTATTGTTAGAGAATAACATGTCTCGTAAAACAGAAAATAAATACTTAAAAAATAGAAACCTTTAGCGCGAGGCCTCCCATGGGTTTTTTTAACGCAGATTTTGCTAGGTAGAAATTTGTAGCGTAATTTTTTTTTTTTTTTTTTGACAAGTTTGTATAGAGATTCCACCAGATGATAGGGATATAAGCATATTTATTTGAGACCTATTTTGAATTTTGATGATTAATTAATTTTTAATTTATGCAGAAAGACTTACCCTTAATTAATGAGTCTTTGGGTATATCTAGTCCTCCCCGTTACCTCTCAATAGAATGGGTCTCCCGTCCTAATTTTGTCACTCTAACTACTGCGTTGTTTGTACCTGTCAAATTATTGGCATAGCAATATTTAGTTTTTTTATAATCGGATATTTATGTCAGCTTACACACAAGTCCTGAAATTAGTGATCGAGCAAAACTTTCAGTGGCCATGTAGATATTTTTACTTGTGGTGAGTGTCAAACCTGCGAGCATGAGAGATTAAGCCCCTTATTTGTTGTCATGCTCCCACTTTATCAATTCCTATGAGTTGCAGTACTCAGTTTTTTTTTTTTAATTTGGGGATAGCAGACTTTATCAAGAAATAACCCAAAGGGATTAATTGTTCTCGTGCCTAAAATTTAGGGGTTTGCACCCTCTTAAGATATTAGATTCAAAACTTCCTAAGTGCTTTCAAATCATTTGGCCAGTTCATACCAAATTTTGGTCTAATTTTAATTGGGCTTTTCACAAATGAGCGGTGGGATTGAACTTCCAGAATTAATCACAGTGTTTGTAAATTAGTTCGGACACCTGATTATAAAAAAACAGAGTTTGTCAAGAAATTGGTACTACATTTCAAAGTTGGATGGCTAGCTTTTGGGGATGAGAGTGAACAAGATCAAGTACCATTTTACTTGTGAGCCCTCATATATATTCCTATCCCTAGAAAAATAAAATAAAAATAAAAAAACCTTATAATAAAGGTACGTGATTAAATTATGGTATAATCATTTTGATTTAGTCTAATCTAATGGAGCTTGGCAGCCAGTGGATTATGAGGCAGATTAGGATTTTGCGACTTCTTCTTCTTCTTCTTATGGGAGATTAATTGGAGTCTACTTTAACACGACTTTTGACATTTTAGTTAAGACTTCCACTTGATAAATATTACTAAGTCAACTATAAAAGGCTTAAAAGCACATGGCTACATCTCTTCTGTGCCTTCTTGTACACGAGGTAATTAAAATGTTACGGCAAATCACGAAATCAATAAATAGAAAACACACAAAGATATAAGGTTCGGCGTTAATGATAATGAGGCTACTTTGGTTGGTCTTATTCGGGATTGTCAACCGATGGAAACATGGACTCGTGTCTAGATTGTGACCGGGTATCGGGCTTTTAAGGGATGGTCTCCAATTCATTCTAGATAAGCAGTTTGGTAACGTAGAAATCAAAGTGGACACGATGGAGCTTGTCCACCAACCCGTCTGAACGAAGACCCGATAGGCATGACGGATGGTTTTGATCACCTTTATCGGTCGGGCTTGGGTTATATCTCTCGGATTTTTCATTTGGTCAGTCGGGTGCACCTAATAATTTTTCAATCTAACCCAACCCGACCCGATCCGACTCTTTATAAATGTAAAAGAAGCAAAACCCTAAATTTGACCCATTCGTCCCCCCATCCTTCTATATACATGAAAATCACAAAATTAGGTAAAAAGGACTAACGTTGAGTTATACTCTTCTAAATACCCGAAAGAGTGATGGGGATGGTTGGCCATGTGGATGCACAGTGCGATTATAAGTGGATCGCTTGGATGCAGTGAGATTATAAGTTTAATTTCGATAGAGAGAAAGATGATATATATCATTGTTGACGCGTTGGGGTTGGGGGTCAAGATCACTTGGATGCAGTGAGATTATAAGTTTAATTTCGATAGAGAAAAATATGATATCATTGTTGACGTGTTGGGGTTGGGGGTCAAGATCCATTGTACAAGTTTCAGTGCAGAGGGATTTAAAATTTGAGATGAGTTTAAGGGCCAAAGAAGAAATGTTCAATGATATGAACATCTAAGGGTCCGTTTGGAATCCGGAAAGGAAAAGAAAGAAAAATGATTAAGAAAAAAAGTTCGAGGAAAATGTAATGTGTTCAAAACGTAGTTTTCTTATTTTCATCCCACTTTCTTTCTAAACTAAACAATGGTAAGGGGAATTTTTAAAATTTTTCTTTCCTTTTATTTCTTTTTCATTCACAGGTTTCAAACAAAGTCTAAAATTTTGTCTTAGAAATTGGACGGTCCTGAGGTCACTTGTTGAGTTTGATTACAACACCTCCGGAGTCCAGCCGATAACCATTTATTTTTCTGTTGAAAGCGAAAGAAATATTTTACCACTAATCTTTGGACAAGGATGCAAATATTATTAAAAGGAGAAAAGAAAGACGGCATCACAACGAGAAGAAATATCCCAGCAAATTTGGCACCTAATTGTCGAACCCTACGACATTGCACGTTAACTTATACTACAAGGTTGCCCAGTCGGCAACCAAACAAAGGAACGAATACCGAAAATTATTTAAGCGAAGTGGTAGCTCAATGATAACACCTTCTACTCCTATGCATTTGATAAAGGTTCAAATCTCACCCATCCATTCCAAATTCGTAGGGATAGAGTTCTTGCCCCGTACACACAAAAAAGGACCAAATCTCATAGCCACAAATATTACTACCTCCATCTCAAAATATTTTTTCGGTCCGCAAAACAAAGGCATTAAAATAATACTCCCTCCGTTCCAAATTTTTTGTCCGGTCCGCAAAATGGAGTGTTAAAAATAATGCAATTTTTTCAAGAAAAAATTCATACTTTTTTCACAAATTAAAAATACTCATTGATATTTAGTAAGTTGTTGAAAAACTTTTGATTTTTTGTTGCAAAAATTATATTATTTTTAACATTCCATTTGCGGATCAAACAAAGAATTTGGGACTGATGGAGTACAATTTTCTAAGGAAAATTTCAAATTTTGGATCATAAATTAAAAAAATCAATGACATATACTGGTAAATTGCGAAAAATAAAATTTGAACTTCTCCTAAAAAAACCATAACGTATGATTTTTAAGTACGTATTTTACGGATCGATATATATTTTGCGAATGGAAAGTCAAAACACCAAACCCACAAGACTTTTACTCTGGCGAGAGAGAGAGAGAGAGAGAGAGAGAGAGAGAGATGACCCAAATGGAACACTCCAAATTGGGGGCTTTGCGAGGAGTCCATTGAACCTCTCCAATTGGCAAATAATGTCTGCGTGCGTCCACATTCATGAACGGGTTGGGTGAATTTTACAACCCCAATGTCCACGTCCATTTAATTTGGCACAACAATCCATGGACTTTTTCAAGGGACTTTGAGAAAAAAGGGTTAAAACACAGGAGATAAAAGTCGGAATCCAACAACTCATACATAAATATACAGAAGAAGAAGAAGAAGAAACAAGATTGAATTCAAACTACTGCGTCCGTGTGCTCTCCGCTTCCAAGCACATGTTTGAACTAGTCATGACAAACTTGGCTTCTGATTCCATCACTCATGTTGTCATGTCATGTGTGCACTAAAGTTTACTACTTCGTTTGGGGAATTCCTTGTTTAGGAGCCGGCCACCAGGCCCACCACCGCCTTCTGTGGAAGAAATTTGTGTGGGTCCGTCCTTGCTTAATTTGACAGATACTACTCCTATATGGATTAGTCCTCCTGCACGGTCCGGACAATGGTTGAGATTGAGAACAAAACTTTGCTAAAATTCTACTGGATTACTATTAATTAAGTGCATAGGCACATGCATAATCCTTCAGTTTGGTCTTGGTGGCTCGAGCTTTTAATCATTGCTTTATACGCTCGCGCTCTCGATCATCATTCTGCGCTCGCGTTCTCAATCATCACTCTCGCGAATTTCAATTGTTTAGAGTGTTCTTGAGAGACGCTCTCACACTCAAGCTTTTTATGTGACTTATTAGATCTACAAGCTGCGGACACCACTCTGCAAACATTGATTACTCTTCTATGAGCTTGAAACTCCATTCTAATTGAGTTCCTGCGCTCCCGCCTCCGATCCTTGTCATTGGTATATCATTTGTTTTTTTTTTATATTAATTTGAATTTTACGCTACTACCATCCTTTTTACTGATTTACTTTTCACACGAGAAGAAATAAGTTTATAGATTCACCTAAATAAAAATAAAAAGCGAGTGCGAATAATAAAAAAGAGAGTGCGGAAATCAATATCAGTGGCAAAAAAAGAGATTTAGATGGTGTTCCATTAGCACTTTCAGAAAAAAAATGTCGTTTTATCCTTATTTAAATTTTTTTCGTGTTTATTCGTTTTACGCCAAAACCCTGGAAAGTACAGTACCAAAATACTACTGTATAAGAAAACAAATTTGTGATAAGAGAAAAGTTTTGGGGTGCCTTGGCCCGCCGCACTGTGGCACTGTCCGTGATTCACGTCTGTCAATTTTGAATCTGATCTATCCCCTTCACTTTACTTTTTTACTAGGTGATTTTCTTAGAAATATTTCGGATCCATACTAGTAATATTTTTTTCTCCTCTTTGCACCACCGGGTTCAAATAAAGTAGGTAATTATGGCCTAATCTCCTCACCAATTTTATTGAGTTTGTGATCTAGCTAGACCTATAGTAGTATTTGTCCTCAAGCATTGTGACTCGAGTTTCATTTCTAAAATATCAACTCATGGTCATCAAGTCCTTACCGATATTCGAATGAGTTGATTGTTTATAGGAATTCCATTTTAAAAAATTAAATAAATTAAGCAGCTTCGATCATTTGTATGGGAACGCGGCGTACAAATAGTGTATCCATAGAAGGACTCCAGAGATATAATGTCATCTTAATAAAGGGAAAGTCTATAATACAAACCCCTTAAAATGGTGTACTATATGCACCTATTTTATGGTTTGTTCATAACATTTTAGTGTGTTTCGTAACTTTTGTTCTATAATTCATAACCTTTCAGCAGTACGATTCGTAATATTTTCATTATGATTTATAACATTTTGGTGTATCTCGTAACATTTATACAATTCGTAACTTTTTAGCAATACGATTCGTAATATTTTCTTTACAATTCATAACATTTTGGAGGATGCATATGATACACATCCAAATAAGATCCACTAAAGAAGATGGAGACGTGATTTGGAGGTACAAGCGGGTCAGTGCAAATAGTTTTCCAAAAATTAGGCAGATGTACTAGTAAAATCACATGCATTGCTATTTCTCATGTTCCCATTGTCCCTCTTCTTCTTCTTCTTCTTCTTCTTTTTCTTCTTCTTTAAAAAGATAACCGGTACCATTGATAATCACCGGAAAAATAAACAAAAAGCACAAAAATGAAGAAATAAACACGTAACATTTTCATTATGATTCATAATATTTTGTTGTATCTCGTAACCAGTGCCGGCTCCGACAGTTGGGTTGCCCAAGCCCAACCTCGTGTTTTGTTGCCCACTTACTATTAAGCCATACAAAATAAAAATAAAAAATACAATTTAACAAAAAAAATCAAAGTTACATCATTCCTTTAGCTTGAATAACATAAAAATGTAATCCAAGTTGTAGTGTTTTAAGATTAGCAAAGAAAATAACTTCTCCTTGTATTTTTTGAAGCAAATTTGTCAATTGAGTCGTCGTACTTTACATATCCAAGAAAATGTAATCCCAGTTATCGTGTTTTATTATATATGTTCGTTAAATCGAAAATTTTCAACAAAATAATTTGGTTTTCGTAATATTGTGGATTGAGAAGAAAATAGGAAGACGTAGAACAAAAATGAAGAAAAAAACAAAAAGAGGTGGAACAAAATAGAGGGAAAAAAAAAATACGGAGTAGAAAGAGGGGGGGGGGGGGGGGTGGGTGGGTGTGGGGTGTTTGAGGGAGCCTGGGAGGGGGCGGTGGGTGTGGGGTTCTGGGAATTAAACGTCGGGGGGTAGGTGGGTGTTTGGGGGAGGGGGCGGTGGGTGTGGGGTTCTGGGAATTAAACGTGGCCCATCCAGAGCCTTGGAAACACGCTGTAGCCACAGCACCAAGAAAACAGTTCTTGCTAGTTAAGGGAAACCTTTTTATATTTATACCGTACTTAATTTTATTACTTTTTTTAGTGGTTGCCCCAGCCTGGGGGTTGCCCTAGCCCGAGGATTTACTGGGCTCATCTCAGGGTCGGCCCTGTTTATAATCTTTATACGATTCATAATATTTTAAATGTGCATATGATATACACTCAAATAAAAAGTGTATATTATAGTCTTTTTCCTAGTGAATACTCCACTAAAGAAGACGGAGACATGATTTGGTGGTACAAGCGGGTCAGTGCAAATAGGTTTCCAAATTAGGCAGATGTACTAGTAAACACATGCATTGCTAATTTGCTATTTCTCATGTTCCCATTGTCCTTCTTCTTCTTCTTTTTTTCAAAAGGATAACCGGTACCATTGATAATCACCGAAAAAATAAACAAAGAGCACATTCATCGTTTATCAAAGACGTGGACAGCCACAATGACGGATAGACTTTAAAGTAGAAAAACCTATCCTTCAAAACCCCCTTACAAGTCAAGTAATAAAGCACACAATTACAAACACGACTGACAAGACTAAGCTTACACGCACGCGACGGAAGTAATTAATATACTCCATAGGAGATCGCAAATGTCAAACGAAGCAAAAAGAAGACTTTTAATTTTCTTCTTAGGGTTTCTGGCCATGAGTAGTGTCCACAGTACTTGTCAAAAAACAAAAAAGTAGTGTCCACAGTCTTCACACTTTGAATATAAATAACACACACAGATCTCAAGTTTGACCCGCTTTCCTTATTCTCAAGTATTATAATGCCTTTTTGCACTTCTGGTAATATGTATTATAAAGTCCAGCCCGAATCCAGACTGACCCGTTCAATGGGTCCCCACTAGAAATTAAAATATTGTGTTAGGCAAATTTTATGCAACTTTAGCATTCTTGCACATTTTAAGGTCGTGCAAAATCAGCCTTATATTATACTACTAAAATATGGAGTGTTATAAGATAAGGATAAAGTCATCTATTTTTAATTTGTCCTACTTTTTTGTTTGGATTAGCTTACGCGGATCTCAACTAATCATCTCCCCAGTCCGATCAAATGTAAGTCATCCACGTTGAGACTTGAAAATTCACAAAAAATTAGTACTTCCTCTGTCCCATAATATTTGACACTTTCACTATTTCAGCCTTATGAAAAAATTAACTATATCTTTTAATTCGTAATGCTTTTTATAAGTAATATGGATCTTGTTTTATAGATTTTGATTTGTTCTATTAAACAAAGTTTGAAAAATCGCTTAAAACATTATGGACTAAAAGATATATGCAATTTAAAAATGGCACGCATTTCTGAAAAATGCCAAACATTATGGGACAGAGGGAGTATTTTTTAACTGTCTGACCTCAAGAATTGAACTTGTAGGAAGCAAATCTACGCACTAACTAACCCACTTACCTCGGGTTATTTTAGTCCTACTTTTTCCGTTTGGGTATAATGCTTTCTTCTGCTTTTGTGCAAGTTCCATGGTATTCAACGCAAATGGTAGGTTGAATCAGCAACACTACCCAAATCAATTGATTCTGGGCTGGCTAGGGCTTCTCAAAAGTCAACCATGACTTCTCACCAAATAGATGACCAAATAAAGTCCCCTCCAATGCCGGCCCCTCATGCATGGCTGATGGCTTTTGGCCTTGGGTGTGAATGTGAGGGAGATTCCTTCTGAGTTCTGACGCACTGCATGACATCATCATCTCACAATTCACACATGATTCTTACTTTTGATCAACTCCACTTTTATCAACATCACTTTCTATTGAGTAACTATTGTATACTTAACTCCATCCGGATTTGTTGAAAATCATAGAATCCAAAAGATTGCAACGGGCAGCCATCCCCATGAAGGATAGACAACAACCATAACGGAGGCCTAAATTTCAACGTTGAACACTTTGTATCTCTCGCAGCTTTTTGAGCAACGCTATGGGCAACTCCATTGCCACTCCGTCTCACAAAACTTGTATTTGCCTCCTGAAAACTTTCAAGGAGATGTAGAATGTCCGCCATGATGACTCTCACTTTCAAAGATTTTGAGTTTTGACTTATTAAATTGAAGGATTTTCAGTAGTGGGGACAGAGAAAGTATATATATTCGGTGGCTAGTGTCGGACAAAGGTTTAGAATCTTGTACCAGACAGTACGTACCGAATTTGTGTGAAACAACCGATACCCCAACCCTCAATAACTGTCCCGACTCCAATACTAGAGCTTACAGATGACTGCGGCCAATCTCGAGCGAGATAACATTAAGGTCAATTAAGCATTTTCCTGGTACTAACCCTAGAACATTCTGCATCAGGGCCTCTTCACTCTCGAAAGATCTACGCCTCTCACTTTGATCATCTCATCTCTATGTTAAATCCAAAACAGTATCCGATATCTCTCCGTACCCAAACTAGTATGGTATTCAAAACCATTGTCCCGACACTTTTCTTCACTACGTGTTCATGTAAAATTCAAACATTTAATCGTTAACTTCACATAAATGCATAATTGGAAAAGATGTTAGGACATAACATTGCGGTTCTCTCAAAACACCTAATAATATTTCCTATCATGGGGGTGTGTTTCTATTCCTTTTCAAAAAAAGTGTCGTGTCCCCCCGGTCCCCATCGAATCTTTCTTTGGACAACAAAAAATCGTAGATCGTACAAATAAGAGGCATGAGAAAAAAATTCCCAAAGTAACCTGATTTAGGTATGCGTTTTAGGGTTTGTTTAATTCCTTCTAAAGTTTTAGATTTTAAACCTCTGAAGCGTTATCAATTCGTATTGCGAGGTCCGTAGATGCAAAATATTGCTCTGGCTAATGGGTTTATCGCTAGCTAACAGACAAATGCGATTGCTCCCAAGAATTAATCGAGGTGTGCGAAAGTTACCCCCGATCATTTGTGAGAAATAAAGAACTTGAAAATTTCTGAATGTAACTTTTCACACTATACCATGTCGGTCGCCAATGATTTGTCAATTTTCCTCTCACGATGTTCTTGACTAACAAAAAGTAACTTGTGTGGTCTTGTTCCTATCCTTTTTGTTTAATCGTGAAAAAGGGTCTTGTTTTTTTTTTTTTTTTTGTCCAGTCTTTGGTTCAATTGTTGTTAGTTCAAGTCTTTCTTCCTTTGTTAGGTCTGAGCTTTAATATAATATGAGTGATTAATTGGTTTGTCGTTTTTCTATTGCTTCAAAAAAGGCATTTGAATTGCTTGGAAACATGTTTTAGTAAGTTAGATTCCAGTATCCAATTGCAGCCGAAATTGGAACAGTAACTTGTTTGTTTGTTTGTTTCGTTTGGTTAATTTATTCAAAGGACTACTGATTTGGAAGTCTGGGCCAATGTTTTGAATATCGTACCGGTCAGGGTACCGATTTTTTTATTGGTACGGTAGTACCGGTCAAATACCTGGTACCGTTTCGGATTGATGGCTATTAGTGTTATTTTCCTACTTAAAAGAATTTATAGTATAATATACACTTTTTTAAAATAAAAATAAATTAAAAAATCCGGTATTTGTCCTGTACCGTCCGGTATTTTTCCAGTACCGTCCGGTATTATCCGGTATTTGAAGAAAAAAATAAATTTAAAAGTAGTCCGGTACCATCCGGTACTTGATCGGTACCGACTGGTATTTGAGTCGGAACGAAATTAGTGGTATAGGGTATCGGATTCTGTCAAAAACGGTATGTACTGGCTGGTACGGAACGGTATTGATAACATTGGTCTAGGCTACAAGTGGGGAGAAACTTTTGGGTGCCGGATGGGTACCACGTGGCCGTGCCCACGCGGTGTCCGAGCAGCAAATTTGGACCGTTCGAAATTGTGTAGGACGATTCAGATTGAAATCCTTTCTCTCCTCTTTCTCTCTCCAAATTCAAGCCGACCAATACCGAAATGGATGATTAGGATGCACTGCTCGGGTGGCCGCTCAGCACTAACAAAATTTCTCACAAGTGGGGAATGGAATTGACTAGAAACCAAAACAAACACTTATTACTCCAATTTATAATTATCCACACGCATGTCACACGCACCCACCCCCACCTTTACCCACCTTTTCAATGTTTTCATCGTGCAAGGAAAAGCCACTTGCTGGGCACTGCTAGCTCTACAGTCTGCTGTAACGGTCCATTTGCCGGGAGGATATTAACAGGGCCGATTTACTGTTATTATTCTTGATAGTTTGTCCGAACTACTTATATCTCTATTGTCCACTGAATTATACATCTGATTATACATCTGACTGGGGTCGGATATAATAACACCACTTCTCCTTCAATCCCAGGGTTTAGCGCTGTTCAAGACAAATCGAGAACCGTGAAACCGGACTGGACCGTGACTTTTTGGATTGGATCTGTGGATTAATGGTCGGGATACGGATTTGAAAATTGAAAAACCGTGAGATATGTTTCGGTCCATGGATTTTCATTATGAAACTGTGGATTAACCGAACCGGACCATGAAATATTTAAAAATAATAAATACAAATAAAAATATATGTATAAACCGGAACCAAACCATGACTCACAGATTGGATTAGAACAGAACCGTTGGACTTTTGATCCGGACACAGATTGTATTTTTTAAAAACCGTGACTCGCGGATTAAGATTGGATTCAAAGCAATCTGGTCCAATTCAAACCGCGATCAATCCTTATCATGTCTAGCTTTTTAATTACTCGTATAAAATAAAATATTTTCCTTTTAATTCTATACCCACCTACTCATATATACATCCTAAAACAAACCAAAAGATATACATAACCACCCTTTTATCTTATCTCCCATCATACTCTATCCATACAAAACTAATTAATTTGGTCGGCAAACGCTCCGTAAGTGTATGAATTTCACATAAGCAATATAGACGAAATGTTTAAAAATAAAAATTCTAAAATGAGCCATTAAGTAACATTTATACATATGTGAGATTGATTAGAGCACGTGTGTATTACTATTAAGCTAGTGCTTATGACAGTTGTGCCCAAAAAGTACATAACACCTTAAATTTGTGATTTAACAAATAGAGAAAGTGATGAAGGTGACATATGGAGTAACCTTTCATGTGATTATTAATAATTATTTCTATTTATTGTCACACAAATCATGGTTTTATTTCATACGGAAAACTAAAGGGCTTATCCAGCCGGGCACTTTTAAAAAACCACGTTGTATGAACCAAACATGTCGGCGGATGAAAAAACAAAAATACCATGTCGGACAAACACGTGAATTTGGTTTCATTTTACTAATATGTGCCAACACTTTCCCATTCTCAGTTCAATAATGTTACGGATACGCCTATCGGTCCTCTCTCACATATGTATGCACCCATTTCATAATTAAATGTGTGAAACCGACCCGCATGTGATCAGGAAGTGATTAGTAAAAGTGTACGTAATATTGTTGCATGTTCTCAGTTTATGTTATTTTTTATGGCGTACCAAAAGGATTTGAGGGATGGGCGTAACTAGGAGAGTGTGTTACTGTTTGGGGTTTTTTTTTTCTCCCTTCTTTATGATGATATTAGTAACTTCACTTAATACATTAAGTAGAAGACTCATTTCTAGACAGGGAATCAAACAATCAAGACAGCGGGGACTAAGCCCAATGGCTATACCCCAAACCTTATCCAACCAAAAACACACACTTCACCATAAGTTTCTATTGAAATCCAATCGAAAAAACTTTAAAAAAAAAAATCTCATAACATCACAAACCAACCTAATTAATCCACCACAATCATAAATCACGGATCTCCGACGTTCTCGAGATGCTAACCAGAACCACAACAATGAATGCTGACCCACCGACGACCACACGTTGGCAATGATGGAGGAGGAGCGGCAGAGGAGGGATCAGCGATGAAGGAAAGCCGAGAGGAAATAGAGAAGCAATTAATCTCAAAAACTTGCAGATCTGAGATGGAGAGAAAATAAAAGCTAAGTTCACTGTTTAGTTGTCATCGGCTTATTTATTTATTTATTTTTAAATGTAGATAGTCTAAATCCAGACAAAATAATCATATAAGCAATGACAATCAAATGGGTCTTAAGCAGCTTTGATGCAAAAATTTAAGTCGTAGATGGAGGAGGGCCTTACAAACCCATCATTACTATCTTAACCTCACCTGATGCAACTTAGTCACATCATGCGCGCGAATGTGGGAGCACAAGTGTGAAAAATTTTATAAAACAAAATCTCGAACTATTAAAATTCATAAAAATGAAAATTGAGTGCCGAAGCATAAAACAAAAGAGAGAATCTTAAGATAATGATTATTGACCTAGCACTCGAGCTATAAAGACTGTCAGTGATAAAGTCACCATCACTAAGCTAATCCAATTTTTTTATCAAATTTTTTATTATTATAAAAATAGATTATATAGATGGACTACTTTCTATATTCGACACGAAATATTGCTCTCAACATCACATAACTTATCTAATATGTCATCTAATTTTGCCAAGAAAGTGGATTGGACTCGGCTAGTAGATCAGGCCCATAATGGAGATTGCTTTGCTAAGGTGATGTCTATTAGCTTCACTTGGGCCCAGGGATGGATGCACTATGGGTTACGTGGGGGCATGTGCTCCATTCAATTTAATTTAATTTTTTTTAAAAAAAACAATTTAGAAATTAATTATAAGAGTTTTAGAGCCAAAAATTAATTATGATTCTTAAGGATAAAATGATCAAACAAATATAATCTTCGTATCGGTTCGAATAGATTGAAAATTAGAATACATAAGTATCGGCTCTCTATTTAATTCCACGGCTCTCTTAGGGTTCTCATTTGAGAGCTCTAGAACCAATAATTAATTATGACCCTTTAGGATAAAATAATCAGAAAAATAAAATTTTTGTACTAATTCAAACGAATTGAAAATTGAAGCACTTAATTATCTGCTCTTCATTTGGTTCTACGACTCTCATATGAGATCTCTAAAGACAAAAATTAATTATGACCCTTTAAAATAATTTGATCAGGAAAAAAAAAGATCTTTGTATCTATTCAAATTGATTAAAAATTGGAGCATTTAATTTTTTGGACAATGTTATAAGCACACACAATCACATTATAAATAATTCACTAATGACAAAACATGAGCATTATTTTTTTCAATTTTGCCCCTTGCTGGTGGTTCTCATTAGAGAAGCCGTAAAGAGATTATAACCCTTTTTTGAGTTAATTTTTAAGAATTTTTTGAAATTATTTCCCTTTTCTCATATGATGAAGTTTAAATTTATATTGTGCTTGATTGTAAATTTTAGTTCAAATGTAGTAAAAATTGGTGCCCCCTAGAGAGAATTTTTGGATCCGTCTGTGTTTGGGCCACCATAATAAAATGGCCACAACCCCCCTTTCACTAGGCGCATGAGAAAAAGTAACCACTAGCTAGTTTAGGTCCATTCAGTTTTTTTTAATTAAAATTTGGAAAAATAACGGCTCAGGACGTATTTTGATAATTAATACTTTACCCGCCAAAAACATGCTAAAAATATTTGCTAATGCTGAAAATATCATTGGCGAATATTAATTATCAAAACATGTTCTTAGCCGTCATTTTCCCTTAAAATTTTATTGAAACAAACCCATTACAGGTGCAGACGAAAAACAAAAATCAGGCCCACGGCCTAACAAAACTGATCAATACAGCAAGGAAACTCAGGCCCATTCAATTGTCAGTAAAGGATGAAAAACGTATTGAAAAATAAATTAAGCGTTTATTTTCTTGGTATTCGGTTATCAAAATGTAACAGGACCCAAAATTCTAAGGTTTTTAATAATAATAATAATAATAATTTAGATTCCTCCATCCGGAACAGACGCGGTCAAAAGCACAAAATTTCTAAGGTTTTGTGGATTTATGAATAGGTTACTAGAGCTAGACATGCCCATCAAAATGATTGGTGATACGATGCCGGATTGCTTTATTTGAATAGTTTTTTTTCCATGTTTCTTGCTATTTTGTGGATAAATGGTGACTAGGTAACTCGTGTGTGACCTCGGTTTCATTCCAAGGGAAGTCCAGGTAGGTTTTGATATAGCGGAGGTGGGAAGACATAGAATACGGCCGCAGTTAATGGGTGTGATATGGATGGGAGAGTTGAAAAAAAAAAATAGGTTTACAATTTCCTACTGATCAGTACATGTGTTGGGATTGAGTTAAAACATTTTTGCACGTTCAAATAGAAACATTTTTGCAGGTTCAAATAGAAACATTTTTTCTTGAGTGCAAAAAGAAAAAAATTAGAATCACTCCTTGCCGTTCAAAAAAATAAAAATAATAGAATCACTCCTTAGGTTGACAAAAACGATAGAATTTTCGTGCACAGATCTGAACACATATGTATTTAAAACCGTCTAATGGGTGTGATCTCCATTCTGTGCAAAATCCATGGGCATTGGACTGTCTCAAACACATCAGCCATCGGAATATATTTCAAACATCTGTCTCCGGATCTGTATACGAACATATCTGGTCAGAGCATTACGATTAAGTGAAAGAAAATTCAAACATCTATCCTAAAGGGGAAGATAATAGATCAAAGGTGTATTGATATTCAAAAAAAAATGTATTGATATGTGAATTATTGATATACTGTATTATCCTCCGCCAAACGGGCGGACGTCGGCAGCATGACCGATTAAGAACACAGGTAAGCAGGGCCGATTGTAAGTCGATAGTTAGGTGGGCTTTCCATTAGAAAAGCAGGCCCAGATTCCTGATTACTGTACGAAGGTAAATAGTCACCCGCTGAACGACTGGCGAGTTGAGTTCGGTTCCGGAAACAACTATTTTCCATCCATCTCTCACAGGTCTCTCTCTCTCTCTCTCTCTCTCTAGTGGTTCAAGATTGTTATAATAACATAGGAAATTAACGATATCCCAATGAGATTCACTGGGTTTTGTCAAGATTCGCAATGAAAGATCCGAAAATGCTGGCTTCTGTACCTTTTATTGGTTCTTTTTTATTTTTATCTTCGATAAGTAATCTAACTTGATTGGTTCTAAGATCATCTCCAGCCTTTACTCACATCCGTACACTCAAATTTGAGTAGGAAAATTGATTACAAGCTCCCTCTGGTATCATCCACCACAATGGCAAACCCATTTTTTCTTGTCAAATCTTGCTTAGAAAAAATTCATCAATGCCGACCCAGATCCGTTGAGAAATCAGGAGCTTTAAATCTGTTCCACCTACGCTCACCACCACCACCTGCAAGCAAAAACTAGCCGTTGCAAATTAGGTATGAGATTTAGGTCTCCTTGATTTGGGTTTAAAAAAAATATTGAATTTGGTATGGGTTTGATTCAAGGGCTGGAGTTGGATTTTGTGGGTATTTCCTCAAATTTTTAACTTTGGTTCACTAAATAGGCGGAGAACTTCTCATTATGTCATGGTCTACAAAGTTTTTTGCTATTTGTCGAAAATAATGTCACATTTTATTGTTTAATACCATTTTTGCTTCGTACTTCTTCTGCAGTGAAGAATCCTTAATGAAATAAGAAAAAGGTAATGCGTATTATGTTGAATGGTAGCAGTTTGTTATCAAGTAGTTCTGATGTTCCTGTTTCATTAAAACTCTGAATGTGAACTTGATATTCATGATTTGGTGACATTGTGTTAGAGGATCCGGTTTTGCAAGAGTTAAAAGAAGTCTAGAGTAGGATGAACCCGGGGGACTGCCCTACCCAAGTTTCAAGTTTTCTTTTTACGTATAGTAGTATTTTTGCAGAACGTTTAAATTTATATAGGTTCATCCACCCAACTTTTTCTTTTAAAATCTAACACCTGTCCATCCAAATTCTATTACAAATAAATTTAAAATTAAGAAGGAGCGTTGAACATAAAATTGAATTCTGATTGGAACATTGAGGTTTTTTTTATAAGGGTTTTTGCATACAAATGTAACACTAGCTTCTATTATTTGTGTTTTACAATAGGTCTGTATGCGCAATATTGTATCCATATATGTTTTGGTAGTATATTTGGATTTTGTATTGGCATGATTGATACGGTCTTTCGTATGTTCAAAAAATAATTACAATGTTTGCTCACCTGTCATTAAAATCCAGCGCCCACCTGCTAGAGTTGCTAGAGTCAGTGAGGCGGACCAATTCAATTCTGCAACATAAACTAGCACTCCCTCTCATGATTCTTTCCCCAAAGAAATTTATTCTCTCTCTCAATTGGGACGTCTTTTTTTCTTATCATCCTGTGACCTAATACCTGAATGAATGCAATTTTATTCCTGTTTGGCTCTGATTCCTTTTGAGACCCCATTGAAATAATCTTCCAAGGAATTCTAACTCAGTTCTTTGGGGATTAATGAAGGATCAATCCCCTTTGCATGTGCTGGAATATGTTTTTAAATTACCATACATTCACATGCACGTGTTGAAAAATTCATTTATAGGGAATCAGGGATTATTACTAATTATAAGAACTTTGAAGTATAATTAGATCAATGCTTGCTTAAGTTTACAAAATTATACAAGCCCAAAATGGATTTGCTAAAATACGTCATGTAAATGCTAAGGATCCATTGTTGTCACTAGATGTTGACTTAAAAAACCCAATCAAAAGGAATGGCCCGGAAATTACAGCTTGATAATCAAATAAAATGAGGCAGTCCTGGCCTAGAAGAGAATTTATTGGATGGAGACTTTAAGTTGATGCTGGAAAGAATCACAAGAGAGAGATAGAGAGAACAACCAAATCCTATAGAATATGGATTGGGTGGGTTTTCTTCTTTTTTTTTGGGTAGAAGATTTGGATGATTAACATAGTCAATTTTTTGTTGGGATTCTGTTGGGATGCGTACACAGTAAAAAATTACCTGATTGACTCTAATTGGTCCACCTCACTAACTCTAAGCAACTTTATGCTGTCTCTAGCAGAACCGAACTTTGAACTATTACTTGCTACTGCTTTAGAATGTCACAGAATTGACTCAGAACTACAAGTCATGGCTTGCAATTGATATGATTGAGAATACAGAATGGGAATTTGTATTATGTATGGCCACACACATTGAAAGGTTTTGACATGATATAGAATCAAACCCTCATTCACCAAACCGTTTCAATGGCAGATCGGTGATCTCCAGAGATTCGGTCCTTAGACATCACTGTAACAGCATAAGCAAGACCTTCAATGGCTTCTCCTTCGGCATCTGATCAAGCAAAACAAGGATTAAGTTGGATGGAATGGCTCCAAGGGTGGTCTAATGTGATTTATGAAGTACTTTTTCAGAAGGTTGAAGCAAGACATCTTAAAAGTCCGCTGCCACTACCTCCATTGAACAATCTTACCTGTATTGTTACCGGTTCCACCAGTGGAATTGGGCTTGAAATAGCCAGACAATTGGCTGAATCGGGGGCACATGTTGTTATGGCAGTAAGAAACCCCACTGCAGCCCATTCTTTAATCCAAACATGGCAGAACCAAACCTCAAGTAAGGATTCCTTGAACATTGATGTCATGGAGCTTAATCTCCTCTCTCTAGAATCCGTTGTGAGGTTTTCAGAAAAATGGAATTTGCTGGGAAAACCCCTAAATGTCCTCATCAATAACGCCGGGATATTTTCCATTGGAGAGCCTCAAAAGTTTTCAAACGACGGGTATGAAACTCATATGCAAGTGAACCATCTTGCACCTGCATTGCTCTCACTCCTACTCTTACCCTCACTCAAAAGAGGGGCTCCAAGTAGAATCATCAACGTCAACTCTGTCATGCATTTTGTATGTAATGTTGATCCAAATGACATGAACTTTGTTTCCGGGAAAAGAAAATTCTCGAGCCTTGTGGGATACTCGAGCAGTAAACTAGCTCAAGTCATGTTTAGCAACATTCTCCATAAGCGCCTCCCTTCTGAATCAGGGATTAGCATTATTTGTGTGGGACCCGGAGCTGCCCAAACAAATGTTGCTAGGGATCTTCCTAAAATTCTGCAAGTTGGTTATCAGCTGATTCCGCTTATCCTCTTTAATGCTGAAGAAGCATCCAGAAGCACACTCTTTGCTGCTACTGATCCCGAGATTCCCAAATACTGTGCACGGTTGAAGTGGGATGAGTGGCCTGCCTGCGCTTACATCTCTTACACTTGTCGTCCGATGAACCCTTCCAAAGAAGCACAGAGGATGGATATTTCTAGCTTAGTTTGGGAGAAGACACTTGATATGGTTGGCCTTTCTGGTGATTGTTTGGAGATGCTTCTAGAAGGGAAAGAAACACAATGCCGCTATGGAGCCCACCTTAATTAGGTGCCAATAATTTAGGTGCGGAAGTCTGCGTTTGCACGTTTTTGATTGGGTTCTTCTCCAATGTTATGCATCTCTTTCAATTGCTTAATCGTTGTCTGCTAGAATGGACTAGATCCTTCTGATACATTATACTTGTTTTAGTTGCACATTTCTCAAATTACACAATCCAGATACTTGTGCTTCCCCGCAAATGTGGTGAATTTTCAGCCATTGGATCACTTGGAAATCTCAAGTGACGTGAAGATTCTAATGCGATCCAATGGCCAGGAAATGTATTGGAACACCGGTACAGAGAAATTTAGGATACAACGATTCGAACTCCCTTTTTGTTTTGACTAAGAAGTACGGATACGACATGGAAACGACGCGGCACGACCCGGACACGCAGATACGTGATTTCTTCAAAAATTAGGACACGTATTCATATTGGACACGTTGAATAAACAGTATATTCTTGTATTATGGATTTATCTTATGGTTCATATAAGACATCAAAAACATATTCCATACTAATATGAGGCAGATACAAATCGAAAGTCGTTGTATAAGTGTTTATGAACTGAACATCTATGGAAATTCTTACTCTAGCCAAGTTTTAAAATATGTTTTCAACATGTTCCAAGAGTGTCCCCAACCTGCTGGGTAGGAGAACATATAGGAAAAATAGACACGTATTTAGTCTTGTTAGACATCTGTCCGGAGAGTGTTGTGCGTGTCCGTGTTGGACACGTGTCAGACACGGATACATGAGGCTGGTAGACATGTCTGTGCTTCTTAGGTTTTTGAATAGCTGTTTTAGATGTAATCCCCACTTTGATGCTATCTGTAAGAATGGCTTGTATTAGGTTTTGGATGATGACTTGAAACTACTTGTCATCTTCTGTAGACAATCCTTGTTATATTGTCGTTGAATTAGTCCTACATTCCTACTCTGCCTAAACTGGACCATTTTCAGTTGCTTCTATCCACGTACTTGTCTGAATTGGGCAAGCATAATAACATGTGTGCAGGAAGAAGTTGCTGTTGCAAATTGTGACAAATTCCCCTTACAGTTATTGCTGTTTTGTTGTGGGCCAAAGGAATCTGAAGAAAACCTGTATTTGCCAGTGTTGTATGTATACAGCAAAACTGCGATGACCGACTTAGTGTCAACATTTTAAGTGCTACAGTGGCCAGTAGATGTTCTCATACGAGTTTTAGGAGGCTGTTAGTTACTTAGTTCTTATTAGGGTTGATAAACGAATCAAAATTCGAGTTTGAGCTCGTATTCGGCTCATTAAAAGTTTGACCAATACTCTTGTTGTTTTCCTTTCAAATGAAGACCCCCATGGTAAATGGATACCGCCAAACAACTTGGTGTTGAAAAAGATTGATACCGAAGTCCCAACTCCACCATGCTAACCCATAGGGATTGGCCAAGTGAACTTGGCGTGAGATTTAGGAGTTTGTTCCTTTCTAACATCTCAGTTTCAATTCACTTTACCAACAACTCTAAGTCACATCAGTCAAGGCAAATGCTTCGGACACCCTTGATAAGCAAAAAAAATAAATTCTTGGGGTCACCTAATCCCGATGCGTAAGCGTGTGAAACGACTGAAAAGATTCCCACCCATTAACGTCAATAGGTCAGAGGAGTGGTTGAATACTTGAATTGTATCACAAACTTTTCTCAAAACCAGACGTGCTAATTTGGCAAGCAACCAAAGCCAGCCAAAAAAAATCCAGCAAGCATTTCGCTTTCTCGACAAAATTGCCCAATCAGTTTCGCTGGTGTAACAAACACTTTCACACACGAGCACACAAGCTCTTCTACATTAAGTGTGGGATCCACTCATTTAATCAGTGTGCATTATTTGTGGGGCTCACATACAAACCCATAAAACTCTCTTACAATAGTTGCCCGCACTACAAGGGTTGTAGGGTGACCGATTTAGTCGTTCATTTTGACACTAACAACTTGCACTTAATACAAACCGTCTATTACCGAAATGAACGGTGGCCGAATCGGCCACCCTATAGCCTGTAGGACAGCCCACGCTACAGGTTCTCCTTATCCATAAGAATATCTTTTTTGAAGAGATCCATAAGAATATCTAGTCAATGTTTTTTAAGGATTCTTATCCTTTTGTTTTAGCATCATTGCAAGCCCTACAAAAGCAGACGCGTGGGTTGGTGCTTGAGACAAAATGAGTGGGAAAATGCCAAAACTTATGACTTCTTGAATGAAAATTATTTAGAATATTTTTTAGAGTATTGGTGTCTCAATTTATTTTATAAAGAGAGATAGTTATGCTTACGCATATGTTTTTGTGGGCTTACATGAACATGTAACCATGAAGTGAATTAGGGTATTATGTGACACTGTCTGAGAGTCATTGAATATGTACTCCTCGTAAACGAAAAGCTTTTTTTTTTTTCCTTATGCGGGTTGTAAACAGAAAAGTTTCAAGCGAGAGATTATTTACTCCTAAATTCAGTAATTGCAAAAATTATGTGCAATTATGAAGGAGGTTAGGGCAACATGTGTCAATGACCAAAAACATTGAATAGGTCATGTATTAAGATTCTATAAGAGCATCCACAATGTAATAATCAAAATCAAAAGATTTCTAAAGTTAGCAATGTGTGCTTAAAAAAGTACTCACATTGTAATAATCAAAGTTAGCAACCTCCTAACCAATAATAAAATTTGGGCATCTGAATAATCAAAAATAACAATGTGGGATTACACATTGCTAGCTTTAGTAACCCTCTAAATGAATAATCAAAAACTAACGTGATAAATTTTTTATTATTACATTGCGGATGCTCTAACGCTGAAGAGATTTTGTCAACTCAAAAAGCCAATCAAAAGGAATGGCCCGAAAATTGCAACTTGATAACTTCAATAAAATTAGGCAGTCGAAGCCTAGAAGAGAGTCTATTGGATGGAGACTTTAGATGATGCTGGAGAGAGAGAGAGAGAGAGAGAGAGAGAGAGAGAGAGATGGTTGCTACTAATCTATGATGTATTCTCGAGAATGTGGAATGAGAATTTGCACTATGTATGACCACACACATTACAGGGTTCTCACATGATGTAGAATCAACCCCTAGTTCGTCAAACCGTTCGAATGGCAGATCAGTGATCTCCGGAGAGTCGGAAGACAGTTAAATGGCTTCTCCTTCAGTGTCTGATCAAGCGAAACAAGGATTAAGTTGGATCGAATGGCTCCAAGGGTGGTCTCGTGTGATTTATGAGCTATTTTTTCAGAGGATTGAAGCAAGACATCTTAAAACTCCACTGCCACTGCCTCCATTGAACGATCTTACCTGTATTGTAACCGGTTTCACTAGTGGAATCGGGCTTGAAATAGCCAGGCAATTGGCTGAATCAGGGGCTAATGTTGTCATGGCAGTGAGAAATCCCACTGCGGCCCATTCTTTAATCGAAACATGGCAGAACGAAAAGTCCAGTAAGGATTCCTTAAACATTGATGTCATGGAGCTTAATCTCCTCTCTCTAGAATCCGTCGTGAGGTTTTCAGAAACATGGGATTCACTTGGAAAACCCCTTAATGTCCTTATCAATAACGCGGGGATCTTTTCCATGGGAGAGCCTCAAAAGTTTTCAAACGACGGGTATGAAACTCATATGCAAGTGAACCATCTTGCACCGGCATTGCTCTCACTACTACTCTTGCCCTCACTCAAGAGAGGGGCTCCTAGTAGAATCATCAATGTGAACTCTGTCATTCATTTCGTAAGTACGGTTGATCCAAACGACATGAACTTTGTTTCCAGGAAAAGAGAATTCTCGAGCTTAGCAGGATACTCGACCAGTAAACTAGCACAAGTCATGTTTAGCAATGTTCTCCATAAGCGCCTCCCTTCTGAATCAGAGATTAGCATAATTTGTGTGGAACCCGGATGTGCTCGAACAAATATTGAAAGGGATGTTCCTAAATTTATTAGGGAAGTCGGTTATCGTCTGTTTTCGCCTGTCCTTTTCAACGCTGAAGAAGCATCAAGAAGCGCGCTCTTTGCTGCTACTGATCCTGAGATTCCCAAGTACTGTGCACAGTTGAGGTGCGATGAGTGGCCTGCCTGTGCTTACATCTCCTCTTCTTGTTGTCCGATGAACCCGTCCAACGAAGCACGGAGGTTGGATGTTTCTAGCTTAGTTTGGGAAAAGACACTTGATCTGGTTGGCCTTTCTGGTGATTGTTTGGAGATCCTTCTTGAAGGGAAAGAAATTCAATGCAGGTATGGAGCTCACCTTAAATAGGTGCCAAAATTTAGTTGTGGAAGTATATGTTTGCAAGTTTTTGATTGTGTTCTTCTTCCTATGTCACGTCACTTTCGATTGCTCAATTTTTGTCTGCTGGAATGGACTAGATCGATATTATGCTTGTTCTAGTTTCATTTTCCTCATATTATGCAAATGCAGATTCTTGTTTTCCCCCTCAAATCCTTTGTACCAGTGTTCTGGTGAATTTTTAGCCATTAGTTATGCGAGAATCTCAAGAGATGAGAAGATTCTCGTATGATTGAAAACTCACGTTTTTTGCAACAGGCGTTAATGCGTAGAGCGCAGGCGTGCCAAGACTCGTAGTGCCTAACTTTTGATGACGATTGCCGTGAATCGTGACTTCTGACTTGTAAGCGATTGTGTGTGACCCAAAGGTTAATGATCACAAGAAGGTTCGTGGTTTGCCGCTGGTCTGTCGTTTTCGTACCAAAAATATAATTTATAAAACAAGGAATTAACTAATATTCCGAAGAATAGCGGTCAAGTCCAAGATCGTCCACGGAGAGTAAAAAGCTAAGTTACGGTATTTTCAATTAATTTCTAATTTAATTCTGTAACTAAAAGGAAGTTGGACTTTGATTTGGATTTGATTAAACTAAAATTAAACTAGAAAGCGATTAAAGAATTTTGAAACAAATGAGAGAAAGGACTAGGGTTTCCGATTCAGTCTTCCCTTATGACGCAATTGTTTCGAAACCTAGGATTCATATTCAACATTCAACCAGATCACCATAGGGTAGCAATTCCTATCGATAATCCCCAAAAATATAATCAAGATTTGTACTCCGTATAGGCTATCTCAACACGGCACGGATCGTCTCATTAGATTTAACCACGGCACGACCCGTCTCACGTCGTATAGTATATCTCAAAGCCTATCTCGAAACATTCAAAATCATTGTATGACAGTGCTTGAAATCATGAATACAAACACATTCGACTATCAGAAAAAATATAAACTCTCATAAAAAGTTATGAATCGACCAAGTCATACAATCAAATCGAATATAAAACCCTAAGAATCAAACAACTACGCTACTTGAAGAGACATCCTCATTACCCTAGCCGGGTAGATTAGCCGTGCATGGAGGAGAGGATCAATAGGCAAAGATAAAATTCCATTGGAACTTCTATTGCAGTCGTAGTGCTCTCTGTTTCTACGTTCGAGAAGTTCCCCGATGCCGCTGCTCCTCTCCTCTGTTTATGCGTGGAAAAGCAGTCCCATGGCAGCCCCCGTTTTGTTCTTCGTGAGAATAAGATATGAAAAGTAAAAAGATCCCGTCCAAATAAAACCCTTGCTGCCCTTTTACAGTTGCCGCTTCCAGAATTGTATTTTTCCAGAAATTATAATTAATGGCCCACCTTTTCCAAACTCTCCTATTTTGTTACAAATCATGGCAAATATATGGCCCAATTCCCGGCCACAAATCACGTGCCGAAGCTATACAACATTATGCTTCAAATTTCCATAAGGTAGCTAGGAATTTGATTGGCTACTTCTCGTTATCCAATATAATTTGGTCGTCTCTGGATCAATTGGATTGGGATCGGCTTTGCGTTAAATATGGTTCTGTACTTTTAGCTCCAAACGTTAACCAATGGTTCTGAGAATCCTGAAACGCAATTAACAAATATGAAACCCCAAGTAACGTGCTAAATGGATATAACAAGCCTAAGTTAGGGGGCGTAAATAGGCATATTTACGCACCTATCAGCCACACGGTTGTGGACTTAAATTTCCTAGTCGTATAGGAAATGGAATGTAAAACGTGAAAAATGTAAACTTTATTACTCCGGGATAATAAAGTTGATTACAGGAAAAGTAAAAATCCAAACTACTTGATAAAGTAAGTTCGAATGAGGGTGAATACTAAGTATTCGGTAGGCTACTTTGCTGAAAGTAGGAAAGTTTTGTAAGCGTTGAGTTTTGATTGGTGTTGGACCTGTTCTTTATCTTGTGAACTTATATTTATAGACAAAACTTCAAGTTGATTCATGCCTGAATCCGAATTTTGCGTTGCTCCATAAACTGACACGTGTCCCATGTTTGTTCCACTTTTCATGCATGCAAAATCATGGGCAGTTATTTGCAGTTGGTAGATCATGGATGATGTGGCAATAACTCCCCACTTCCTCCTCTTCTTATGCTAGCTTGACACATGACCAATTGACTTGGTCAAAAGCTGATTCAGGCCTGAATCCGAATTCAGCTTTGCACGCCAAGTGTCCCATGACTGCTCCACTTTTCATGCATGTAAGGTAGTGGGCGGGTTTCTGGCAGTTAAGGGTTCATGGGTAGTTGGCCTCTCATACGTTGACATGTGTCCCACGTATTGCTAAAATATCTCCCCACTTTCCCCTTTTTGTGCTCCTGTGTAACACAGGGCCAATTGACCAAGTCAATTGGCCTTTGAATGTGGAGAAACTAACTGCCAGAGAATAACCACCTCCCTACAATAGTGGACCTGGCTCCCCAAACCAATTCAGCACCTTCTTTATAAACCTAAAACCGTGGGCTTTACCTCGTGGGTCAGATTAACATTTCACCCGTGGGCCAAACCGTGGGCTGTGCTTCTAAAAGATCTTGGGTCATAATCTTTACATGGGCTGCATGCTTCTTGGGCCCAAATGGAAACTATCTATGGCCCAAGATCTACCCAATCAATTACTTAGTTTTCGGGCCAATTTAATCAACGAATTAATTAAATGGCCAACCACGGCTAGCCCGATTTGTAGTTCCAAAAATGGGCATAAACAATAATTCAACAACCAGAAATGCACTGAAACAATGGTGCAGAAAATCGAACTCCCTAGTGCTATGTAGCACGGACACTTCGCCAGAGTCCACATACCGGTATCAGACACTTTTCGGACACCGACACTCTCCTGACACGTGTCCGACACTCAAATCTGAAATGTCCTTTTTTTTTAACATTTTGAATGTGAACATTCCGGAGGCACTCTAAGAAATGCTTCGAACACTATTAAGATACTCTCATGATACACGCAAAATACGACAGGAGTTAAACGAAATATTTAAGACCTAGGTCTCTTGTTAAAGCCTAGAAAAATCTTTCCTCTTTTTGTGACTATGGAGTGTAAAAACATATAGATAATGAAACTCTTTCTGTGCGGACAAAAAAAAAAAACTCTTTCTGTTGGAATACTTTTGTGAATGATGTGATGATAAATAAGATGCAAGGTATATATGTATTTAGAATTGGGGAAATTACAGTAAGCCCCCTTCAACTATACCTCGGTAACGAGTTGCCCACTTTATCGTTTAACTCATACAGTTAACCCCCTTCATCTTTTATCTTGCACAAAATGGAAGATGCCGTTAACGGAATTGTTGAAATTACCAATTTACCCTCTTTAGGCTATTTTTGTTTCGCTTATAACTTTTCGTAGCAAACTCTGTTTCAGCTCGTTCTTTTTTCAGAATTCTTGTTTATTCCTCTATTTAATGGGTCTATAATAATTTTAGTATGGTTACTTTACGCTTTCTAAGGTTAGAGTTGCGTCCTATATATTCGGTAATCACCAGATTGGATACTGCTAGCTGTTGTCTGTTCAGTGTATCTAGCTGATGGTTCCGCTGCAAATGGTGTAGTTGTTGGAATATAGGTCAACCTGGCACCATGCCTTCATCCGGGGGCTGCCAAAAAGAAAAAAAAAACAGAGCACTCTCTTTCTCTCTCTCTAAGTTCTATTATGGATCCAAGTCATTTCATACTTATTTTTATAAATCTTTATATAGAGATTTCATTCTCATATCTATATTTGTTATTTGCCACACTCAATTTCAAATTTACAGGCATGATTTGAAAAATCTATTTCAAAAGTAATTGTTTAATCAGCTCTATGTTTTCATGAGGAATGCACTACCATTTTCAGTATTCTGTTTTTGGGTTGGAATGCACTACATTAATCAATGGTGCTCTAATGCCACAATTGCACAGCACATTTGGATCCCCATTGGAAGACCCAATTCTACCTTCCATCACAGAGAGAGAGAGAGAGAGAGAGAGAGAGAAAGAGAGTTTTTACCGTTGTATGTATTTATAAGGGCATAACCTGTCATTACTAAGGTCATGTACTGCTCACATGACCTTCCGTTTAAATTCATAACGGCTCACTAACGGCAGGGGCTTAAGTGTCACGCCATAAAAGATGAAGAGGGTTAAGTGTCCAAGTTAAACGATGAAGGGGGCAACTCGTTATCGAGGTATAGTTGGAGGGGGTTTACTGTAATTTCCCCTTTAGAATTAGAGCCTTTTGTACTCATATAGTTGAATACGTTAATATTATTCATAATGTATCCCCAACGTGTCGTGTCCTCCAATTTCCCAAAAATTTGTGGGTCTGTGTCGTGTCTGTGTCGGTGCTACGTAGCCCAAGTGTTTTTGAATGCTGTAGGAATGGTTTGTATTAGGGTTTGGATGATGACTTGAAAGTTGATAATAACGTGTGTGCACCAAGAAGTTGCTTTTGCAAATTGTGACAAATTCCCATTCCCATAAAATTATGCAGTTATTGCTGTTTTTGTTGTTTTTGTTGTGTATGTACATAGCAATACTGCAATGACCAGTTCAGTGTTACATTTGAGTTCTTCAGCGGTTAGTAGTTGTTCTCATACTAGTTTTAGGAAGTTTTTAGTTCTTTTTAGGCTTGATAGACGAATCAAGTTGCTCGAGTTTGAGCTCATACTTTTAATTCCTCATGAAGACATATTCTCGTTTTTGAAATGAAGGATCCCATAGTAAATGGACTTCCCCAAACTACTTGTTGCTAACTAAGGTGATAGAGGTTGGCCCCGCTGACAGAATTTAGGACTTAAGAGTTTTCTCTTTCTTAAAGTCTCATGTTCAAAATCTCTCAAATGTTGTCCACTCTGTTGGGACACTTCATACGGAGCTTTGTTTTACTTTAGTCGGAGCCCCTTAGAGCATCTCCAACAGGAGATGTCAAATCTGACGTGGAGCTTGTAACGGTAATATTTGACACTAATTGACAATCCAACCCAAATGCCTTCTGTTAGGCCAAATGCTATGTGGCTTCTGACATGGATGAAGGGGGGGGAGGAAGCATGCCAACTTTGACAACCTCCATCCTCCATGCCAAATTTCAAAAAATGACCATTTGTATTTTGACATAAAGGTTGGAGAGGAATAATTTGATATCAAATAAATAGAATTTGACATCAAGGGTTGGAAAGGAAGGCTTTGATGTCAAATTGTCACGTCAGCCTTCAAAAATAATTTGACATCCCCAATTTGATATCAATGGTTGGAGATGCTCTTAATGGACCGTGGAATTAGTCTCCAAAGATTAGTTGATACCAAAGTCCCAACTACACCGTCCGGGACTTGTGCAAGATTCAAACGATCAAAGGCCATAATCAAAGGAGCGGTTGAATCGTGCCACCTGTGACTTTCCTCAGACCTATAGCACTACTAGTTTTTTGTTTTTTCCCTCACTCGAATACTCGATAGATAATTAGATATCTAACATATTTTGATGGGGATGGAAAGGGATACCGCTACGGGTGGGACAAGTTCAAAGGACATCATCAATTACCACACCAAACACTCGCGTTTATGGCGAAAATCGAATCCATACCTTCCACGTGGAATATGTGAGTAAATGTAATTGGACTACGAGTCCGCTCACTGACATTACTAGTTTCACAAGCAATAAAAGTCGCCGAAAATTTTCATTAAGCGGATCGCTTGCCCAACAAAATTGACCCATATGGGCTCTACTAGTGTGCATTAAGGATTAGCCCTACAAAGCGGTCACGTACGTGGGTTGGTCTTCGGGACCCAGATGAATTATTGAGTGGTGACGCAATTCCCCCAGTTTTTGGGTTAGTGGACTTGGGGATGTCGTGGGGCACCCACGGCCCTACGCATAGAAAGGCGACCATTTCGGCACAAACAGCTTAGATTTGATCCGAGCTTATTTAGATTTGAACTGTCCATTATTCAAATTAAAATACGAGCCATTTATTACCGGATTGGACAATCGAATCGACAGCACTACACGTTATAGGGCATGGGTTGCTTTACAGCATCCCCAAGTCCAGCAAACAAAAGGTTCGAGAGGGATTATTTTGTGCTCTTATGTTGTGTAAATAGGATTTTTCCAAATCAGATTAGGATTGAATCCGGTTAATTGACAGGTCTGAGTGGAGAACACGGAGCCACCAAGTAATTTTCTGGTTTGAGCACCTATGAAGTGTGAAGGACATGTTGGGATGCGGGCTTGGCCTCTTTGGAGTTCAGTACTCTTTCCGTTCCAAAAAAGATGACAAATTTTAAATTTTGTGTTTTTCAATAGTTATATCTTTTAATTTATAATGTTTTTGATGAGTGAAAATTTTGTATAATAGAATTAATCAAGAACTATCAAACAAGATCTATATTACATATTTTTTGAGATTTATATCAAAAGATATAAGGAATTAAAATTGGCACAAATATCAAAAATTGTCATCTAATTTGAGACTGATGGAGTAGTATAATTTTTCGGGCTAGGCTGGGTTACTAATGCGGACTAGGAAATCCGCTTCCACGGAAAAGAAAGAAAACCTCTGTAGGGATCGCTTGATAATGTGTTATTATTATCGGTTAAAAGATAATTGATAGTTATGAGGAAATTAAGATTGAGATTGGTGGTACTCAGTAGTCAGTAGTAACAAAATTAGTCGTGAAGTTTGAAGTTTGGTCCAAAATGTAATTTTCTGCCTATTTTTTGTAAATAAAAATCCCTATAACCGTGTTTGTTTTGATTGAGGAGTGAGTATTGTGGTGATAATGTACCAATTATAGCCAATATTTCCGAATTAGACTACCAATCTCTGCTCAAAGAATTTCGGGATTTACAATCCGTTTAGACTCAATCTTCCGACTTTAAGGGACTCACAATCGAACATGAAGAACCGAACAGGGTGCTGCTGTTTCTCAAGGCATAATAAATTGTTGTTTTCACCAAAAGACCCGTTGTTTTGAGCCCAAAAAAAAAAAAGCGAGCCAAAACATTAATTACCGTGATCAAAATTAAGCGGATGGGACAGTGGTAACAGGGTGAAGGAATTAAATTTCCAGGATTAATTATTCAGACATCGATAATGGCCCTATACAGATACTGATTTATAATCACTGATGTCTGATGAGTAACCTTACCCATTTACTAATTTGTAATCATAGTTAGCCTACGTAATGAGCTCAACATAATGTCCAGTTTGGTGACAAATGCCTATCAGCTGGGCACCTAGACTTTAGCGCCCCTAGATCTACCGACGCCAAAGCGTCTAAAAACAATTGGCTAATCTTAAGATAGTATTCTCCGTCCCTAAAAACATGTCGGGAGGGAGTATTTCCCATTATACTCTTATTATTTCTCTGTCTGTCGCTGGCCCGTTGACCACTCCCCCAATAACACGTCCTCCAATTACTACGTGCCATTCAGTACACCCCCGCTCTCTCCTCTCTCTCTCTAAAATTTCCTCCCCAGAATTCAACCACCACTCTCGCACTCATCGAACGCCACCGTGAACTGAATCCTCTCAAAACCATCCTCACCAATTCACCTCCCATCATTCTTCCTCAATCCCACCATTTTTTTCCCAAAAGTTCAAGCGTTCGAGCCAACTTATACGCACGTTAACTAATCAACCGCCTTCCCCTCCAAATGGCCAATCAAAAATCCGAGCAAGCCCAGGAAAACCCCCCCAACCCCCACCACCAAAACGTGGCCGCCGGACCCCGAAACGTCCTCTTCGGCAAATACGAGATGGGCCGTCTACTAGGCCAAGGCACCTTCGCCAAGGTCTACCACGCCAAGAACCTCATCACGTCCGAGAGCGTCGCCGTCAAAGCCATCAGCACGGATCAGGTCAGGAAGAAAGGCTTGATAGACCAGATCAAGCGGGAGATCTCCGTGATGCGGCTCGTGAGGCACCCGAACGTGGTCGAGTTGAAGGAAGTGATGGCGACGAAGCAAAGGGTGTACTTCGTGATGGAGTATGTCAAGGGGGGGGAGCTGTTCGCGAAAGTGGCCAAGGGGAGGCTGAAGGAGGATTTGGCGAGGAAGTATTTCCAGCAGCTGATATCGGCCGTTGATTTCTGCCACAGCCGCGGTGTTTCGCACCGCGATCTCAAGCCTGAAAACCTCCTTTTGGACGAACATGAAAATCTTAAGGTATTTTTTATCCCTTTTTTTCCCCGTGTGTCGTGGTTTTAAATAAAGGTCGTTATGTATGGTATCGGGCTAGCGTGGGACAGGAAATGCTGCTGAGCGCCGTGAAGCAGTGTCAAGCAGTCGATCTGGCCTGTTATATGCTACGTACTTGTTTTTTACACGGAGTACAATTGAAATACTGCACTTTCACAAAGACAGAAAGACTGCAGGAACATACCCAGAAGTTCTGAATAGTCATTGTCGTGTCGATGAATTTGACGTACTAGTAAATAGTTTGGAATTTGGGCAATCTTTTCTGGGTTGGTAAATAAATTGTGAGAAGATCTCCTAACCTTTTTTTTTTTTATTTTTTTTATTTTTTTCACTCAAAACCCAAGATTTGGGTAAAACCCTCCTAAATCCACACCACTCCTTGAATTAAATTTTTGCCAAATTGTTTTACTCAAAATTGTATTGGAATAAAAGAATATTTATACTTATATTATGTCAGGCTATTTGTTCCTTTTCAAATTTACAATCATGTTTCCATTTCACTAACTAAAATAAGTACTTATTTTTTGAATTAAAGACGATGTATTATAAGAGAGTGATGCGCCTTGTAAAGTGAAAAATAAGTAATTAAAAAATAATAATCTTAACAAAACGGAGAAGGCTTTTACTCAAAAGTGTCCATAGATTTGGATTTGCCTGCAATGAATTTTTACTCAAATTTTAAGTACAAGTAACTGCAGGAGATGCTCTAATACCATTGCAATTAATATTCAACCACAAATACTTACACACACACTTACGCACATCTTTTGATGGGGTCCATACACACTCAAGATGTTGTGTGTATAGGCCCCCAATATGAATGTGAGTGAGTTTGTGATTGTGGAATAATTGAATACCATTGATTTGCTACATTTGTACGTTCTGAACTTTCGGCATTTTGGGGGCAATTTTTCCTGGGTATGTAGTAGTTGTAGTATTATTGACGTGATTATGCAGTATTTCCGCACAGAACGAAGTATCTTTTGATTCTTATCTCCATATATTGTCCCCTTTTGGAGGGTTATTGAATTCATATTAACTAGAGACTAATGAAGAAAATTTGAATGAATGTGAAGGTGTCAGATTTCGGGCTTTCATCGCTACCGGAACAGCTGAGAAACGACGGGTTACTCCACACCCAGTGCGGAACTCCTGCCTACGTCGCGCCAGAGGTTTTGCGAAAGAAAGGCTACGATGGCGCCAAAGACGACATATGGTCGTGTGGAGTAATCCTCTACGCTCTGCTAGCCGGATTCCTTCCATTCCAGGACGAGAACTTGATGAACATGTACAGAAAAGTCTTCAAGGCCGAGTTCGAGTTCCCCCCGTGGTTCTCTTCCGAGTCCAAGCGCTTGATTTCGAAAATCCTGGTCGCTGACCCTGAAAAAAGGATCTCAATAGCAGCCATAATGCGTGTCCCCTGGTTCCAGAAGGGGTTCACCCGCCCCGTTGCGTTTACAATTCAAGACTCGTCTATCGAGCTTTCCAATGACATGAAGTTCGAAGGCGGGATTGGAGAAATTGAAATGGTGAGGTCGAAATCGTCGCCTCCTTTTTACAATGCGTTCGAGTTCATATCGGCAATGTCTTCGGGATTTGATTTGTCGAACCTCTTCGAGAGGGAGAAGAGGTCGGGTACGATGTTCACTTCCAAGAGCTCGGCCTCGGCCATAATGGCGGAGATCGGGGCGTTGGCGAAGAAGTTGGGTTTCAAGATTGTGGGTGAGAAGGAGTTTGTGGTGAAGATGCAGGGGAATGCGGAGGGAAGGAAGGGGAAGTTGGCGGTGACAGCCGAGGTTTTCGAGGTGGCACCGGAGGTGGCCGTGGTGGAGTTTTCGAAGTCGGCCGGGGACACACTGGAGTACCGGAAGTTTTGTGAGGAGGATGTTAGGCCTGCGCTCCAGGACATTGTGTGGAGTTGGCAAGGTGAAGATAGTAGTCCTAACAACTGTCAAGAATAACGGTTGTGCTTTGTTTGCTTGTACTGTCCATCGGTGATCCATATAGCTCAAAGGCTTGTACCCTAACCGAAAATTAGCATCGATGAAGCACCAACTCGGCATACTGAGAACGGGTTGAGGAGTTGAGCTGACCGCTCTTGGTTAGGTTTGTGTTTGTTTTTTTGCCCTGTTTAGGCACGTGTGAACGTGCCACATTGGTGTTTCGGAATCGCAGAACGATTTTTCGTCCGAAACTTCAAAAATATCGTTAACCTACTTTTGATGTTATGGTCGTTACGGGGTGCTTTTTTTAACCCTTGACACTCCAAAATCTTGCCTTAGATAAGCATCATGAAATGCTAACTGTTTTATGTAAATAGAGGCAAAAACAAGTGACTTGAAATTGGGTATTTAGGTGCATAGTGTTCTTATGTCCTAATACTGTGTGTGTAAATAGTGTAGTAGGAGTAATTGAGTTCATAAAAGGGTGTCTATGGAGAGGATGTTTTGCGAATGGATCTTTGTGCTTGTTGTATATGTATATAGTTGTAATTTGTGAATGGATCTAGCTTTGTGCTTATTTGTTCACTTGGTTTTTGCGCAGTTTTCAATAGAGGGATGGTAAGATACATGAAAACATTCCATGAAACGTGTCGAGGAAAGAGAAATGGTTCATTCACCTTTCCTGGATACTTTCCTAGAATATTTTTCTATATCTTAACGTATTCAGTTTTAATAAGTTTTATTAACACTTATTACTCTCATTTTTCTATTTCTCTCTCTCCACTTGTTCTCCCTCAAAACCTTTACTATCCCGTCCCAGTTTATTTGTCCATTTTTGACATACGTGTCCTTCAAAAAATTGTTTATATCTCACAATGTATAATGCTTTTATATAATTTCAAAAACATCATATTATAGAGTTAATTGAGATCTATCAAACAAAATCCGTTTTACATATAAAAAATTTTGTAGATTGAAACATATAGACAATTTGGTCGAATGTCCCAAATAGAGAAAAGAGACAAACAAATCGAGACGGAGTAAGTACCAAACAATTCCTAGTTTTAATAAAAGGGTATTAATACTCAAGGCCTTGTTCATTTTGGGTATTGAATACTCCTACGCACAGTCTCTAATAAATATGCTCTATTTATCTCTTTTCATTCATTACTCTCAAAATCCAAATCGAACCGGGCTTTTATAGTTTTGGTTACACATCTTTGTCGAACTTGTGCGGTGGTTGTGGATTCAGCATACGGGTGTGAACTGGGTGACGGAGGTGGTTGCACCACAATATGTGGCCCCTAGTGGAAAGCTCAGCAGTCAACATTTAGTGGGTGCATGTGACTTGGGGTTGGGCCGGCCCTTTAGCCTTCGAACTTGCTGCTTGTTGAAAACGAGAGGAACAAAAAACACTTGATGTGGTGGTGCTACGTATCTGTCAATTAGCTTTTTATAATGAAATTAACGAAATGGATGTGAACCCGATACCAGCTGTAAACCCGAAGGGTTTGGTCAAGTGGATGCGAGAAAGTAATAAGTGTTCTTCCGAGATCACATGTTTCATTCTCACGGAGGCCAACCTTGGGGCCACTAGAGCTATGCCTGGTCGTTACCTTTGGGACTCTAGGATTAGTCGACGTGTACACAAGCTGATCCAAATATCCGGTTTCAAAAAAAAAAAAAAAAAACTCAGCCGTAATACGGGACCAAAAATAGCAACTACCAGTCCAACCAACCACAAAAGGTGCGTGTCTAGACAGGGAGTAATATCAATAGTCCGTCCACAGAGACAATTTATGCACAGATTTTGTTGTGGAACCCATTACAGGTCCCACACAAACAATTCAACCCATTCATTAATATAAAATATTTTTTTAAGGGTTTCTGTTAAAAAATTAGTTCAATCCAATATCTATAGGTGCTCGATTTAATCATATAATTTTTCATTATCCCAAAATCTGAATGATTATTTAGATGATTGGATCGAGCACCTATAGGTATTAAATTGAGCTGATTTTTGACGAAAGCCCTTGAAAAAATGTTTTACATTTATTGAACGGCTCGTATCATTTGTGTGAGATCCGTAGTGGGCCTCAAAATTAAATCTGTGCACAAATTGTCTGTATGGTTCGCAGCGTTGGAGTACTACAGTATATATGATGTTGCTTTGTTAAAATAAAAGAAAGCTGCTTCTCTACCGCTTGGGAGTACTATTCCGCGTCCGTTTTCATGATAACATCTCATCAGAGTTGTAGAGCTCGTTGAGTTCTATGCATATGATCGAGTTCGTTCACGTTATAGAGCTCGTTGAGTTCTGAAGTCATGTAAAAAGTCAAGTCGATAGAATATCGAATAACATCTCATCGGAGTAAATTTACATGAAAACAAAATGATCAGTTCAACCTCTGGTTTTATCATCTTGTTCTCTTTTGTTACAGAAGATATTTTGTGGTTGTATTTTATTTTTTTGCTCTCAAGTGTGCATGCATTAGGTCGATTAATTATCATGTATTTGTTGTACACAGTGGATTTGTAATTTTGTTGACAGTAATATATTTCTTGCTCTCCCACACACACAAAAAAAAAAAATTGAGTTTGACACACTAGATTATAACTTGGGGAGCTCGTTTTTTTTTACAATAAATGTGCTCCGATTAGATATTATTCCTATCCGATTAACTTAAAGTCTTAAACAACTCTACCGAATCCAATGGGCGAATTCCTCAGAGCAAAATTTGGCCAACTCTCACCAAGATACTTCAATATCATCACCGTCATCCCCTATCTCGCGTATAATTAAAAAAACCTTGATTTTATTTGAAATTCGATTCATTTATTTTGAAGATTTTGGTATAAAAACCATATTAAAAATCTTGGACGAATTACATTTATGGTTGGACAATCAAATACTTACCGTCCATTGCTGCCAAAACTTAATGCACGTGTTTGAGTGTAAGCGAAAAATTGAATGAGAGAGTGAAAAAATGTCTTACAAAAATATCTCAAATATACTCCTGAAATTCATGAGAGGAAGGAATGCGAGTGAGTGCGTATAGCAAAAATTGAGAGCGGAAACAAATTAAACATCCTACCAAAGGATGTGACATAACTTAAAACAAATTGAGTTTGTCTGCATGAATACCAACATCCCATCAATGTTATTTTATGCATAGATGATTGAACTATCGAATATCGAGACATACAAAATGTACGATTCAGATTGTAAAATGAAATGCAGATAAATTTCATTTTACATGAGGAATAATCTGTTGATTCGTTTAGGTCGCCTTTATTGTCCGAATAATATGTTGCTGATTTTAATTGTTTTTGAGCTGCGCAGAAAAAGTAGGAACTAATCCTACACAAATTTTTTGCGGGGCCCATTACGGGGTCCCGCAAAAATGATCGAACCACTAATCTTTCTTAACATGGTTTTTTTCTTATGGATTGCTGTTAGAAATTATCTCAATCTGATATTTGGTAAGAGCTTTTTCAAAATTTGTAGGGCAAACCAATCAGTGTCGGCCTACGAACGAGGTAGTTTTTAAAATCCGTACTATTGATTGTTGAGATAGATGGCTAGCGTAAGACTATAGCAAGGGGTGCACTACTCTGGGTCGAGACCGATGAACAACTTTTTATTGGGGTTGGCCCGTTGGGTGTGAAACAGAGTACCACTGACATATTATCCATGCAATACATTTGAGCCGTCCAACAATACAATCTATAGCTCGGATTCAAAAGCACCGAACGGATTTAAAAAATGGAAAAAGAAAAAGAAAAGAGCGTTTCAATCCAAACCGTCAATTGCATCGTTTGGACGGCTAGAATGTGCTGCACGAGTACCACATGGTACCCAATTTGCAACCAAAATTAAATTTCTCGTGAAATGAAAACCATTTTAGCGCCACGTACTGATTCCGATATGCTTGGGGACCTACTGGGGTATCAAATGTCTTCTTCGTGAATCAAGACTTCAATAAGTAATTAAGTAGTGAACCTATTCGAATGGGGCATCTGAAAATGACCGTGTCAATCTGTTTCCTCCCCTTCGGGGGTTTCTATTGGCTTGGTTGTGCAATTTTTTTTGCGGCGAATGTTGTGCCTTAAAGGTTTATGTGTGGAAGTGGGGTGCTTTTTTGTTGGCCTCTCCCTTGTGGCTTGATTCGTCCGTTATGTCATGGGGATCTTGCTCTTCTTGATATACCGTTTCTCCTATCAATTGAACCTCCTAACATTTTGGCAAAAAAAAATAAAAAATTCAATGCTCGATAGATGCGACTCTTTGCCCATCTGGTTATACATCTTGCCTTGCAATGGGGAGGTTTGGTTTTGAGTCTATGGAGAGACATCGAACTCCTTTAATTGTTAAAGCACTAATGTTCCGCTAACCCCAACTAGTTTATACAATATTGGCAAAAATAAAATTCAATGCGTGATATCTCTATTTATTTAATTTATCCATAAAAGTAACGCGGCCTTAGTGTTTTATTGGATGGAAGGAGATAATCTCACCAATACTTTGTAGATAGGTTGGTGCAAGAAAGTGAGGCCTATATTAATTTATCCTTGAAAAAGTGAGGCCTTAAACGACTGCCTCAACAAATTGGGACTAGTTCAATTGGCCAGAACTCTTGTATCTCATTAGGAGGTCAGGAGTTCGAGTCTGTCTATCTGCGTGTGGATGTTCTTCACTTAAAAGGTTTTTCCTTTTTTTCTTTGTTTCTACCCTATAATAGACTTATTTCTTGTATTGGTTGAGTTTGGTTATCTCATGGACTCACAATTGATGTAGTGTCTTGAATTTGTACTTTATATCTGATGTAAAATGATCTTTTCTATCTATTGACCAAAAAAAAAAAAGACGGCCACAATTTTCTTGTGATTTGGCCTATCAAAAATAAAATAAAACTGTCTTGTGATTTGGCCTGCCGTAATGGTTATGAATTGCAACATTGTAATTCATGTGTGACACTATTAACTATGGGAAATGATATTGACCCTCTAAAAATTGATGCGGGTACTCCAAAATCAGTATAACTCCAAAGCCATTTTCTTTTATTTTTTTGGAATTTCTGCATCAATTTTTGTAGTGCCAATATCATTTCCCTTAACTATTGGAAAATAATTATTGTGTTACACTTTACTTTCCCAAATAGAAATGTTCTTTCCATTGGCACGATGAGAAATCCTAAACCCAACTATACACGGAAAACATTATCAGGCGTTCCTAAGATATCGCCATGCCATTCTAAGACTTTAGCCAATACGTGATTTTTAAAGGACTCGAGATTAATTGTATAAACACCACCAAAATGTGCGATGATTAAGGATGCCAACAATGAAATAATTACTCAATAACAAACTTGGTTTGATCGTACAGGCGACACTAATTGTATCTTTTTTTTGGTCAAACGGAATTTCAAAAGCAGGCGACACTAATTGTATCATGCCCTTAAAAAGTTGATCTATTTTTTCCTTATTAGGTGGAACGACAGCTTTGCTTGATTTAGGGTTTAGTTTTAGTTTTAGTTTCAATTATTATTCTATTTCTTCCTCCAATCATTACCCTATTTTTTCAATTATTACTTTCTCATCTCTCTTTATCTCTCTCCAATCATTACCCCTATTTTCAATCATTTCTCCACCCACTACTAAAACTAAACTAAACTCTCAAACAAACACTACCAATACCGCTTCATCTTTTCATACAACTTTTTCTTTCGATCACTATATAGCCAGGGCCCTTTCTCTCAAATTCAGAGCCGGCCCAAGGAATTTGGATGCCCACAGTTAAAGAGGAACTTCCTGGCCGGTCCTCTTTGGGTGAAGAATACTCCACTAAGTCCTGCCCAAAGAGTCCATAGTCCAGTAAGTCCTCTTCATTTTTTTGTTGACAAAAATACCCATCGCAAAAAAAAAAGGCAATTGGAGAGAGACGATTGAGATGATTCAGCCACCACCACCACCATGCCGCCCCCACCACCACGACAACACCACGGCCACCACCACCACGCCACCACTACCACCACCGCCAACACGCAGACGCCACCACCACCACGCCACCTCCACCGCCACCTCCACCACATCACCCCCGCCGCCGCCACCACCACCACCACCACCACGACCACGCCACCTGCACCACCGCCACCACGCCACCTCTACCACCGCCACCCCCAGCCCCACCCCCCAACCACCACCACCACAACCACAGTTAACAGTGTCAATTTGTATCTAAATTAACAATGTTAATACACTTCGGCCTATACATCCTCTTACACCACCTCCACCATTGCCGCCGCCACCACAACCACCACCACCGCTATGGAAACACCACCACCATGACGTCGCCACCACCACACCACCACCACCACCGCTACGGCAACACCACCACCACCACCACCACCACCACCACCACCATCACAGCCAACACGCCGCCCCCGCTCCCGCCACCACCACCACGATGTCGCCACCACCATGACGTTGCCATCATCGCCACCACACACCACTACCACGTCGCCACCACTCCACCAACACCACAATTAACAATGTTAATTGTTAATTTTTGTCTAAATTAACAGTGTTAATTTTTAGGTAAATTCACAACCCAATTAACGGTGTTAATACCCTTCGGCCCATACATCCTCCTACACCACCTCCAACATTGCCGCCGCCACCACCACCACCACAATGACCACCGCAACCACCACCACTACCATCGCCACCACCCCCACCGCCACCACCACCACGCCACCTCTACCACCCCCCCCCCCCCCCCCCCCCCGCTGCCACCACAACCACCACGTCGCCGCCACCACCACCACAATTAACAATGTTAATACATTTCGGCCCATACATCCTCCCACACCACCTCCACCATTGCCGCCGCCGTCACCACCACAACCACCACCGTCGCCACGCCACCACTGCCACGACAACACCACGCAGCCGTCATCACCACCACGACGCCACCATAACCACCATCACCACGACGACGACGTCGTCATCACCACCACCACCACCATGACGTCACCATCACCACCACCACCACGTCGCCACCACCACAATTAACAGAGTTAATTTTTGTCTAAATTAACAGTGTTAATTTTTATGTACATTCACACCCCAATTAATGGTGTTAATACCCTTCGGCCCATACATCCTCCTACACCACCTCCAACATTGCCGCCGCCACCACCACGCCACCGCCGCCACCACCACCACCACCATCACCACAACCGCCACCACAATGACCATCACCACCACCCCCACCACCATCACCACACCACCACCACGTCGCCACCACCACCGCCACCACTCCACCACCATCCCAATTAACAGTGTTAACCCTTTGGCTCATACATCCTCCTACACCACCGGCCTCCACCATTGCCGCCGCCACCACGACCACCACGACTGCCACCACAATGACAGCCACCACAACGCCGCTACCACCATCACCATAATTAACAGTATTAACACCGTTAATACAATGTTAATACCCTTTGACCCATAAATTCTCCTACACCGCCGCCGCCGCCACTACAATTAACAATGTTAATTGGTAAAAATGTAAAATTACAATTAGCAATGTTAAATTCTTTCTAAATTTACAATTAACATTGTGAATATATTTACAATTAACACTATGAATCTGAAGCTAATTCACGGAATAATAAAAGAAAAGATGAAAAAACACAATACGTATTTACAGCGACAAATGGTTGTGGATAAGAGTTAAAAACACAATTTTTTTGCCATGTGAACACCAGAATCTCATTTTGACACCTTTGGAATTTCTGATTGAAGGCATTACAAGCCAACCTAACTTGTTAACTCAGTCAATAAATCATGAAGCAGATTAAATAGAACTAAAGCCCAAAACGAAAAAAGGGAAACATAGAGAAAATCACTCGCAGCAGTCATAACTAGCTCATATTTCACCTATAAATCGCATCGAATCAGTATTATACAAAGCTTTCGCATCATAATTTCGCGGTAACCGAGAAATTAACAAAAACTTACAAAATCCACGACTTTTCATCATCGGAGACCAGATTAAGCAAGAAAATAAAAAACCCAAATAAACCTTAAAAAAACCCAAATTAACATAGCAATAGTCCTCTCACGTTTGAACCCAGAAAGCAATACATCACATCCAAATACACCTATCATCACATCTGTACATTCGTATATAATTGATGAAGAACAAAAACACGCAAATCAAAAGGGACTACAATCTCCGGAGCTATAGATAAGAGTTAAATTTAGGGTCTACAATTAAAGATAAAGAAAAAAATACATAATTCAATAAAAAAATAAAATAAATTTCTTCATAACCTGAGGCGCTATCTTAACGACCTCCTGGACGTAGTTTTCCCCGAAGCAGCAGTGGCCGGCGTCGTATACATGGCGGACGAGAGAGACGGGCTTGGTTTTGCTGACTGTGACGACTCTGATCCAGTCGGAGGATCTGTCGGACCTCTCGGCAGCCTGGTGGACGCAGTGGAGGACCGACCGGAGAGCCGTGGCTGCTACACCGTCCATGGCGGCAACGGCCATCAATGGAGACCCCAGCTGCTGCTGATGCTCTTGATTTGATGTGTCGTCTTTGATTTTTTTGTCTGTATTATTGACTTCGATGATAATCTATGCCGCAGCTCGTCAGAATCCGATCAATGGCGTCGTCTAAGACTTAACACCCGGTACACATATATATTTACAGCGATATGCGTGTATATTGTTGTACGTATCGCACCAGAGTAGGGTTTGGGAGGAATTGAGCGAGGAAGGAGAGATCGAGGTCGAGCATCGCTGCAGTGGAGGGAAGGGCGGTGGTGGTTGGAACCGGCGGTGGTGAGAGGACGGTGGAGGGATGGGCGGTGGTGCCATACGTTCGTGCCCTAGGTTCGTTTCGGGGTAGAGAGAGAGAGTACCACAGCTGCTGGTTCATTTTTTTAAAACGAGGGTAAAATTGTAAAATACACTCCACAGGATCTATAAGGAATTGCACTCTATAGGAAGAGGATCAAGTGGGCTATGAAATTAAAAAATGGGACCGGCCCAGAATAAAACCACAGTTAAATTGTGAGGTGATGCCATATGTAATTTTAGAATTAAACAACAATGATAGAAATGTTTCTTTATATTATTACTTTACTTTGGATTTTATAATGCATTTTAATTGCTTCGTCACCAACGGTTGTCGAGAAGACTCGAACTCGGACATTCCACATGAATTAAAATCAATTTGCCTCTAAGCTAGCGAAAACATTTATATAAAACGAACAAATAATACTATATATACTAACTTACAAATAATATTTGAGGATGTCTAAAATTTGAATTTTTTTGAATGTCCCAAGCCCAAAGCCTCTTGGGCTTGGACCTACCCTGCTCAAAGCAAGTGGTTAGGAAGAATCCGGGGGCTCTGCTGTGCGCATGAGGCAGGAGCCCCTACCTAGTGCAAAAAACAACGGCTATGTTCTTTTGGAAGTTTGTAAGTGTTTTTATTTTGTTTTCCAATCATTACCCTACTCCTTTTTTCAATTATTACTATATTTCTCTAATTATTACTTTCTCATCTCTCTCTATCTCTCTCCAATCATTACCCCTATTTCCAATCATTACCTTATTTCTCTCTCCACCCACTACCAAAACTAAACTAAACTAAACTCTCAAACGAACATAGCCTTTGGAGTAAAAAAAATTCTTACTATTTATTTACAATTTTATGGAACAGAAACGTGATTATGAGAGCCTTAGAGACAAAATTTGATTATGTCACTTTAAAATAATATGATCAGAATAATAAGATCTTCACATCCGTTCAAACGGGTTAAAAATTAGAGCACTTAATTTTTTAACTATATTTTTTAATATATAAACGGTCTCAAAAAATTAAGCGCTCAAACGGAGTGAAATTTTTTTAACTATCTTTGCACTAATTCAAACGGAGTGAAAATTTGAGCAATTAATTTTTTGAGACCGTTTATATATTTAAAAATTTAGTTAAAAAATTAAGTGCTCCAATTTTTAACCCGTTTGAACGGGTGTAAACATCATATTATTCTTATCAAATCATTCTAAAGAGACATAATCAAATTTTGTCTCTAAAGCTCTCATAATCATGTTTCTGTTCCATGGGATTGCAAAGGGAGGGTAAAGATTGTTTTTTCTCTAAAACGTTGTCGTTTTTGGCACTGGGTAGGGGCTGCTGCCTCGTGCGCTCAGCAGAGCCCCCTGGTCCGGTTAGGAATCATTGGCTATTGGGATCTGGCCCCACTTAGATGTCAGTAATCATAATAGGAAAATTCTAAAATCAACCCAATGGGTTGACAATAATAAGAGTGTGGATGTGTATTAAAAGGTGTATAAAGTACACAGGAATGCGTGTTTTCCTTGTCTTCTAGTGTGTTTATTGTCAGCCCAGTAGCAAGACCGATCATAATACATGTCGATATCCAATTACTAGTATTTTTCTCATTGACGGATAAGGTGGTGACTCAGTTGAGTTCACGTCGTCTATTGATTAAACGTTATTTTTTGGTGTTTTCCTTTCAGGGAATTGATTTTCGCAATTTAAGATTTATTGCAGGCGCTTCACCTTTTTGTTTTTACACTGTGATGTTAACAGTGTAAAAACAAAATATACACTGATGTTGCCAACAACATCACAGCATGAAAACAAAAAAGATGGAGCGCGAAAATCAGTGTCCTTACAATATTTAAGCAAATGCTAACACTCAATATTTAATATAACTCATTTTCCTTGAATAAATGAAATAATCATATTTTTGATAGTTTTAATGGAAATAAGGGGTATTTCGCCATTAATCTGACGATAAAAAAAAATAGCACGAACTGATCACCATTGAACAAAACCGACCATGTTGTATGTTTCAGGGAATGTTCGGATTTCTTAAAAAAAGGAAGGAAATTTCAAATTCAAAAATTATGTGTTTACGCAAATAATTTTTCTCTCAATGTGGATCTTGTTTGATAGATCTCATTGAGACTTTTAAACGGTACAAAAAAAGTTAAAATATTATTTTTTATTTTCTTTATATTTGAGTTTAAAATTTCTTTCTTTTTAAAAAAGAAGATTTAGAAAGAACGGGGCCTCACTCCAAGAAGAAACTTCCTTCTATTATTTTTATTTTTTTCCTTGGGCCAAATGTATGTGTATATTTATAAAATTATAAGAGTCACATCTCAAAGAAAGAAAGGCCCATTTTGTCAGGATTACCATGATCCAAATGCCACTGACTTTGAGTCTGATTCAACAAATTTTTTGGGCTTGGAAAAATGGCTTAAAGTCCGAAAATGGACCTGGATATGTTTCATAGGATATACTTTCTAGAGTCCAGATGTATTGCCCAAGATATAATTCCTTTGGAAAAATGACGGCTCAGGACGTGTTTTGATAATTAATATCTTTTAAGAACATGCTAAGAACATTTATTAATGAAAAAAATGTCCTTGACGGATATTAATTATCAAAACACGTCATTGGCCGTCATTTTCCCAATTTCTTTCCCTAGGTTCCAAAGTCTCAATAAATAAATAAAATTCCAAAGTCCAGTTTGGCAGCAGTATTGTTAAAGTCAGCACCATGGAAACAACAGAAGTCTTTCAATAAGTTTGAACAATATTGCTATATGTATAAAATATAAAGGTTAAACTGTTCACGGTCGTCTATTTTTTCGTATAAAAACTCAACTTTTGACATATCTATCGATGTTCGGACAAAGCTAATTTTTTGCTTAAATATATTATGTTGTGGGTCCTACAAGATGCACAGTTTGAATTTTCCAAAAAAAAACTCACGAAGGGGACCCACACGGGAGCTGTCCGGAAGCCCCCCTTGTCCGGTTGATCTGGACAGAACTTATTCTCATGTATTAATGCACTTCGTCAAGTCTTTAAATCAAGGGAAAAATTTATAATTGGTCTCTCTAGTTTGCACGAGTTCTCATTTTCGTCCCTTTAATATTAGTTGTATCAATTTTAACCCTATAATTTTCATTTCATCTCAATTTCGTCCCTCTCCCTGATGCCGTCAATGGAACAAACGGAATTGAAGGGCAAAATTGTCATTTTCTCTCATAGAATGAGTAAATTGAGATTTTATGTAAACCAGAGGGACTATTTTAAAAAAATTTACATTTTACTTTCGTTTTTACATATGATGTATTTTAAATTTATTTACAAAAACAAAAGTAAAAAATAAAATTGTAGAAATAGTCCCTCTAGTTTATATGAAATTTCAATTTAGTTCCTCTGTGAGGAGAAATGACAATTTTGTCCTCCAATTCCGTTTGTTTCATTAACGTCGTAAGCAAAAGGGACGAAATTGAGATAGAATGCAAAGTATAGGGCTAAAAGTAACACAATTAATACTAGAGGAACAAAAATGTGAATTCATGCAAACTAAAGGGACCATTTGTAAAATTTACCCTTAAATCAAACTTGATCAGTCTACGGCTTGACTCGTCCTTCTTGTTTGTGAACCCTAACTCGAAGGGAATTACAGTAATAATCGTATTTTACCCATAAAAAAAAAAAAAAAAGAAGAAGAAGAAATGTCTCGATAAAAAAAATAACCGAACAAGTGATCTTGAAACCACCATGAACGGAAATTAGATTCTTTTTATTAGGTCCCGTTCGACTAAATAATTCAATTGACTTATTTTTTCTCTTTTTTTTTTTTGTATTTGTTAATTTTTCGTCAATTTTTTTAGGATTATTGCATCGTCATAACGAGAAGAATCTAAAAAGTAAAAAATTATGATCAAAATCCAATTTTTGATATACGGTTGGAAGTGCAGAAAACGGTATGTATCAAAATTTGATAGGATATTTCAATATTTAAACAATTTGCTAGAGCATCTAAAACTTTAAAACTTTCATTATTTTTTTCTTACACTTAAAGAAAAGATGCTCTTTGTTGTTTCTTCGGTTCTGTGGCACTAACCGTTAAAAATAGAGTAGTATATTTATAGGGAGTAGATTGTAACTTTTGAGGAGTACTTTTTTTTTTTCAAATGCTACAAGGTGCCCTGGGGCACAAATTATGAGCACTTTAAGTATTTTAATTAAATTTTTTATACTCCTCCCAACATCTACTAATAAATGACATTGAGAATGTAAACTACTCCATTAAAAGGGACCCGGGGGGGCTGCTCCCCCCCTTCCCGCTCCCCTTCCTGCTCCCCCCCTTTCCGGGCCCACTCCGGTCTCGCTCCGATGATCGAAAACGTTCACTTTGTAGAGCTCGTCGAGTAGAACAACCATGTCAAAAATCAGCTTGATTGGATATCATTAAGTGCCTGATCGGAGCCCATAAACTCTCGGTCCATGGGTTACAATGGATTTGATTCAGTGTTTCGGATCCATTCTTTTTAAAATAAAAAGGTTCCGATCAAGGACTTAATGATATCCAATCAAGCTGATTTTTGACATGGTTGTTCTACTCGACGAGCTCTACAAAGTGAACGTTTCCGATCATCGGAGCGAGACCGGAGTGGGCCCGGAAAGGGGGGGGAGCAGGAAGGGGAGCGGGAAGGGGGGGAGCAGCCCCCCCGCCTCCCATTAAAAGAAGTTAAACAATATTTTGAATGACAAAAATGACCATATAACTCTTCGTATTCTTCTCTTTAAGGTGAGAAAAACAATAATAATATTGTTTTGGAGGGAAATTTTCATTCAGCATGAGAGTCTGACTCTTCATATGGAACTTATTCACTTGCTGCCAATTTCTGTTCACTTGCCACCAATTTCTTTCCATATAAGAGTGGAGCAATCTTTTTAGTTCTTCTGTGTCTTTAACGTTCTGTTTCAAATATATTTTTGTTATCTCGCCCAAGTTTTGTACGATTGTTATACAATTGTAACTTTTTCTCTCTCTTTTAGACGTTAAAAATTGGAACTCCTGGATTTTTATTTAATTGTTTGTGATAGTATTATCCAATTATTAATTTCCCCATATTATAAAGATATTCTAATATTAGATTTTATTTTTTCCGATTATAGTTTTGATGTGGTTGACCAAATTGAGCGTCTTCGTCATATCACCAAATCTAAATGTATTTCCGTCTCCTTGTTACACTGTTCTTCAAAAAAAAAAAAAAAGCCAAGATTTGTACGTAATCTTTCATTTGCACTGAAAAATCTTCCGCCTAGCTAATTTTTAAATGGAAATGAGTATAGTATTGTCATTAAAAAATAATATTACAAACATTTATGAGTAGTTTAGAAAATAGCGGTAAAAATTAATATTTTGTAAATACCCATAAACACAACTCATAAATTAAATATATTTATTATTTTAAAAAATCATAAACTAGTGTCTCAAACTTACACCCTAGGAGCACATATTAGCGGGGTCCTTTTTTTTATCCGCTTTTGAGGAGTAGTACTTTGGTAGGCTATTTTTTTAGTTGGGCAAATTGTGGGTCTTTCTTTTCCCATTCCTCGATGCCTAATCTACACCGTTCATTCCTCAACTTTAGAACAATTCTGACAAGACCGAATAAGGTCCCAAATCTTATGAACATGTATTGATTTTACTCCATTTAAAACCGTCTGATCTGAACAAAAGCCCCACCAAAATAAAAGTAGGGCATCCTGTCTCCTGTGCCAGAGGCTTGTTTTGTGCTCTAGCAGCCAATCTATACCAGCACAAAAAAGTACAATTACTGGGCCCACTAGCTTTTCCTCTTCCCACCTTAGCTGCATTAACGTTAGTTGTGCTGCCCACACGCATTCATCATTCATGAACATACGTGGAATGGAGAATCCCGCACTGCAACCGCCAACCAGCACCGCGACCGATCTAACCATCCATTTTGACGTTGATCTAATCCGAATTCCTATCGATCTGAGCCGTCCATTGTTCAAAGTAAAGATCGGGATGTCCATCAATGAAATGGACAGTCGGATCGGCTGCCCAACAGCTTTGATGCGGGTTGCACTTCAAGATCCATCGGTCCCATGAACATATGATTTTTTTTTTTTTAGTTTCAAAAAAAATGATCTGAATCGTTTATTACTCTTTAAATAGTTTTTATGAATTATTTTGGAAGATCAGTTCAATTAAATATTGGTAAGAACATTTTTTAAAATTTGGCCGAAGAACAAATCAGTTGAGCCCTATGATTGTCCTCAGAAATCGTCGTGCATGTACTAGTGGAGTAATTGTTTTTCTCTTGGGTAAATGAACCAAACAGTATTCAAGAGAGAGCATATCTCTCTGTACTACACCAATTATATTACCCAATTAGGATTTTTGTAATATTTATATGATTTTGAGCAGGTCAATAGTCAAAACTTACTGAATATAACAATTTATTATTTTCCTCTTTCATGTGGACAATTGTTTTTATTGAGAAATTTTTGGAAGGGGTACGGTACCACAAACATGGTATCTCGTCAGCAATTCAGATCGTCCAAAACACAATTCGGATTTTAGAGAGTAGAAAAAAAAAGGAGAGAAAGTGGTGGGTGCGGGTAGAGAAAGAGAATAAATCTGAATTGTCCAAAATACGACAGTCCGAATCGCTGAAGAATACCATCACGTGGTACCCGTTGGGCCAGAAAAACTTCTCGTTTTTATTGGTCTATAAATTCCTTTCTCAAAGTTTACACGACACTCTATACTGCAAACTGGAAGAAGACAGACACACACACACACGCAGAGTGAGAGAGAGGGAGAGGGAGAGGGAGAGGGAGAGGGAGAGCAAAGGGACACTTAGTATTATTCTCGTGTCATTCCCTTCTGCCACTCAACATTTCTACACCCGCCCCAAGGTTCTGTATTCATCTCCCTCTCTCAACTTCAACTTCAACCCCAACCGTAACTCTTTCATTTCTTCCATTCTAATCAATCTTCTCATCGATTTCTTCTGTCTCATCCCCGGTAAATTACACACCCATGCACAAACTCTTTATTCAACATGCATGTAAATACTCATATATAAAGTTCATGGTTTTTTATTTTTATTTTTATGTGTCAGTACTGATTTGTATATTTGAATGTCTGATTTGGAACAGAGCAGAGAGCAACAGGAGATGGCGGCTTCGGGGTCTTCGCAGCCGCAATTCATCATCAGCACTGGGAATCGGAATCCTTCGAATGTGCCTCTGATTGAGAATGAGGAGTCCGATCAGATTGTTGTGCCCGATGTGAGTGTCATCCGTTTCCGAATCAATGATTAATTTGGTTTTGGATTCATGATTCTCTGCTTTCTGTGTTGCCTAATTAATGCTAAAATGAGGGCTAGGGTTGAATTGGATATGAACACTCTTTATTGGATCTGAAATACATTAATGACCCCGTTTATGTGGGTAGAAAGGTAGAGAAATGAAGGGAAATCAACTTTCACTATATTTTATAGTGTTCATTTACCAAAAAAAAGTTGTGGGACCCATTGTTACAAGTTGGGTAGAGTGATGGTGCCCTCACGTTTATGTATTTCATATTCTTTGGTACCCCAGTGACATCGCTGGCTCCCCTGTATTTCATATTCTTTGGTACCCCAGTGACATCGCTGGCTCCCCTGTCATCAGGTCACAACTTCCTTGGACCTTCCAGTGACATCGTCGGCTCCCCTGTCATCAGGTCACAACTTCCTTGACCTTTCGGCACTAGGCAGACAACAGCCCCCTTACATGGTCTTATGACTTTGCGGAGTCCTGTCGCCCGGGCCTGATCACAATGATCCCCTAACAAAGTGCTAGGGGGCATCCCTTCTTCCGAAATTATAGGGCTAGACTTCGCTTCACACATAACATCAACTTTCCAGAAATACCTTCTTGGAAAATTGATTCCAGAATTTTAGTTTTTTTTTTTCGTTGCAAAATTCTTTATTAACAAACAAACACAGAAAATTAAATTTCATCTTCTTCACTTCACTTTTTTTTTAGAATACAATTCCCAAGCAACATTACCGATGAATGAACGGATGAAATGAGCTTTCGGTTGATTTGATTGAATGCTATACTTTATAACTGTCAACTTTGATATATAGGGTGGGGGCGGATAGTTGGATTTCCTCTTTTTGGTTTGAGCAATTCTATGTTGACGTACTTGTCATTGCAAAGTTCTTTGTTAACTAACAAACACGGAAAATTAAATTTCATCTTCTTCACTTCACCTATTTCTCTTTTTTTAGGAGAATACAATTCCCAAGCAACATTATCGAAAATGAACTGATCAAATGAGCTTTTGGTTGATTTGATTCAATGCTATACTTTATAATTGTTGACTTTGATGTATAGGATGGGGGCGGGTGGTTGGTTTTCCTCTTTTTGGTTTGAGCAATTCCATGTTGACATACTTGTCGTTGCAAAATTCTTTGTTAACTAACGAACATGGAAAATTAAATTTCATCTTCTTCACTTCACTTTTTTTTTTTTTTGAGAAAACAATTCCCAAGCAATATTATCGAAAAATGAACTGATCAAATAAGCTTTTGGTTGATCGATTCAATGCTATACTTTATAATTGTTGACTTTGATATATAGGGTGGGGGCGGGTAGTTGGTTTTCCTCTTTTTAGTTTGAGCAATTCTATATTGACGTACTTGTCGTTGCAAAATTCTTTGTTAACTAACAAACACGGAAAATTAAATTTCATCTTCTTCACTTCACTTTTTTATTTTTTTTAGAATACAATTCCCAAGCAACATTATTGAAAAATGAACTGATCAAATGAGCTTTTGGTTGATTTGATTCAATGCTATACTTTATAACTGTTGACTTTGATATATAGGGTGGGGGCGGGTGGTTGGTTTTCCTCTTTTTGGTTTGAGCAATTCTATATTGACATACTTGTCATTGCAAAATTCTTTGTTAACTAACAAACACGGAAAATTAAATTTCATCTTCATCACTTCACTTTTTTTTTTAGAATACAAATCCCAAGCAACATTATTGAAAAATGAACTGATCAAATGAGCTTTTGGTTGATTTGATTCAATGCTATACTTTATAACTGTTGACTTTGATATAGAGAGGGGGGGTGGGTTGGTTTTCCTCTTTTTGGTTTCAGCAATTCTATGTTGACGTACTTGCCGTTGCAAAATTCTTTGTTAACTAACAAACACGGAAAATTAAATTTCATCTTCTTCACTTCACTTTTTTTTTAGAATACAATTCCCAAGCAACATTATCGAAAAATGAATTGATCAAATGAGCTTTTGGTTGATTTGATTCAATGCTATACTTTATAACTGTTGACTTTGATATATAGGGTGGGACAGGTGGTTGGTTTTTCTCTTTTTGGTTTGAGCAATTCTATGTTGACGTTCTCGTTGTTGCAAAATTCTTTGTTAACTAACAAACACGGAAAATTAAATTTCATCTACTTCACTTCAATTTTCTTTTTCTTTTTTTTTTTTAGAATACAATTCTCAAGCAACATTATCGAAAAATGAACTGATCAAATGAGCTTTTGGTTGATTTGATTCAATGCTATACTTTATAACTGTTGACTTTGATATATAGGGTGGGGGCGGGTAGTTGGTTTTCCTCTTTTTGGTTTGAGCAATTCTATATTGACATACTTGTCGTTGCAAAATTCTTTGTTAACTAACAAACACGGAAAATTAAATTTCATCTTCTTCATTTCACTTTTTTTGTTTTTTAAGAATACAATTCCCAAGCAATATTATTGAAAAATGAACTGATCAAATGAGCTTTTGGTTGATTTGATTCAATGCTATACTTTATAACTGTTGACTTTGATATATAGGGTGGGGGCAGGTGGTTGGTTTTCCTCTTTTTGGTTTGAGCAATTCTATGTTGATGTACTTGTCGTTGCAAAATTCTTTGTTAACTAACAAACGCGGAAAATTAAATTTCATCTTCCTCACTTCACTTTTTTTTTTTTAGAATACAATTCCCAAGCAACATTACCGAAAAATGAACTGATCAAATGAGCTTTTGGTTGATTTGATTCAATGCTATGCTTTATAACTGTCGACTTTGATATATAGGGTGGGGGCGGGTGGTTGGTTTTCCTCTTTTTGGCTTGAGCAATTCTATGTTGACGTACTTGATGTGCACACATCCGGACACAAGACATGTGAGGCGATGTCCAATATGTGTGGGCCCTCAATTATTTTGTGGGGTCCACGTACCAGCATATGTGTATGTGCAAGCAGACTTCACCTATTGGTTTTCTAGGAAGTCTTTGAGTGAACCCTAACATGGAGTTAGACAGTGAAAACTGTGAAAATTTATCAGTTAATCCTGACCAATGAGTTAACACAACCAGAGGCGACGCTGACCCCATGGGAAGAAATTAAAATTCTACGAGTTTATGCTATAAAATTTATTTGGCCAATATGTGAAGTTGTGAACCCAATGGAAATTGATAATGACCCCATCCTACTGTGCAGATTGCAAAGTACTTGGTAATTTTTTTTGTTAATACAACACCCAACATTTTGTAGAAATTAAGAGGCAAGAAGATTTCATCGTCTTAAAACTGTGTGTGTAGAGAAAAAATTAGGTTTTGTATTTATTGACCTAAAGGCATTTGAGGCTAAATTAAGTTTTCAAATGGGTATGAGAAAAAATGAGATTAGAGAGATTTTTTGGGGGTTACATAATATTAAACTATAAGTGTAACACTATCGAGATCTATCTTGTCTTTCTGTTTTCTTGTTTGAGACTAATTTAATCATTTAGCATATTACACCCTTCGTTCCGAATGTTTGTCTAGTCCACAAAACGAGGACTTAAAAATAATTCCATTTTCCGAGAAAAATTTGATTTTTTTCAACAATTTACTATATCAATGCTTTTACTTTATGAAAAAGTTTGAATTTTTTTCTTGAAGACAATGTGTTGTTTTTATGTACCTGTTTTGTGTACAACCATTGTGGGACGGAGGTTGAGAGCTAATATAGAGTGTGAGTTTTTGAAATATTATAAAGATTGAATTGACTTGTAAATATACATTTAGACATTGGTTGAAAGTAATTCAAACTTGAGAAAATTTTCGACTCCCCCATAAGATAAAATTGCTGGAGTCGGCACTAAAAACAACATACACGCTGTAGACTCATTTTTCCCAACAACCTGACAAGTTGATTGTTGATGTCCTCTCGCAAAATTTTCTCTACACGATAGGTTCAGAGTACCACGTCAAAATGCTACTTGGTCTTTTTGTACTGTCGTATAATTTCTCAAAAACTGCGGTGGTCTTTCTCTAGTAGGGAGTGGTCGTAGGATTTTTTTCAATGTTTCGTCATTTGGTAGGTGGGGGAGGGGGAAGGGGAAGGGTTTCTCCGGAGTTGAAAACCTAACTTATTAATGTACTTTTTTGTGTAATTAAGTGTTCTTGTCTGGACCAACTGCTGACTATATAAGGTGAATTAGCATCATTATTTAACTTATTTTAGTGGAACTTCTTGATGCTATCTTAGGTTTTTTTTTTTAACATTTGCAGAAGAAAAGCTGGAGAAACTTGTTTGCATACGTGGGTCCTGGTTTTCTTGTTTCTATTGCATATATAGATCCTGGAAATTGTAAGATTACTTTCTTAGTTTTCATTTTGCCAAAAATTCTCCAGCTGCTCCTCGTCATATACTCACTAACATAATGTGGCGAACTTACAGTTGCAACGGACTTGCAGGCAGGAGCTCAGTACAAATATGGGGTAAGTGAAAACTTTATTGACTTGTATCTGAAAGTACTCTAATGTTCTAGGAGTAAGAGAGAGTACGGAAGGAGATTGATGCAATGGAATAAGTTGGAGGTGTATTCTCATTAACTTCTCTGTATTTCAGCTACTTTGGATTATATTAGTGGCTTCATGTGCTGCCCTCATTATTCAATCACTTGCAGCAAACTTGGGGGTGGTTACTGGTATGTTAACTGATTTCTCTCTAGTCTCTACCGGCACTGCACCCAGTTGTCCTGAATTTCTGTTAATTTCTGTTACTTATGTCCTCAAGTTTTCTTACTTTATAGGAAAACATTTAGCAGAACATTGTAGGGTTGAGTATTCAAAGGTGCCAAACTTCATCTTATGGATTCTTGCTGAAAGTGCCATAGTTGCATGCGACATACCTGAAGGTATGAGTGCTGTTTATGGTATTGGAATCTAAGAACGTGAAATCATTAATATGTGCTTCATTATTGGATGGACTGCATGAGGTACAAAATAGTTTCACGCGCAAACACTATAATGTCTCCTGATATGTATGTAAATGTGCAAACTCATTAGAATCATTAGATCATCAGAATATCTCATGTGTCATTTCCTTCATCTTCTATATCTATCCGAATGAGTTTGCCATGGTTGCATGGTGATCTGGTCAGGTGGATGTTTGATCTGTATTGATTCTTAACTAATAACTATATGTGCTCTCATTATGAAACAGTGATGCCACCCATGACGAACCAATATAATGTGCAAGGCTTTTTGATATGGTTGGTCTAAAAATGAGAAACCGATGCACTGTTGATTTTATTCCCCTTGTTCAGTACTCAAAGGGATTTGTTATACAGCCTTTCCACTTGAGCTGGGTGGACCTTCATAACTCCGTCGCGTATAATCTGTGAATTTTTGTTATCTGGAACTATCGATCATTATGATAGACTTCAAGTTCACTCTCAAGGTTATAATGTCTTTTCTACAGGGTCAGAAATTTGAGTTGCTTGAATTCATGCTTATCTCTGAAGATTTTTGTCGTAAAATGATCAGAATCATAAATCATGGAGGCAGTGTTTATGGATGCACAAAAAGCCTACAGTTCAGATTCCTTGTACTGCAAAAAGTTAATGAACACAAGAAAGATGATAATCTACAAGAAATGAGGAATGGAAAAAATGGACAGTAGGAATGTTAAGTTCCATTAGTCTTTTGTAATATGTTTCTCTAGCTCTTGGAGAAATAGAAAGCTGTCATCCCCTTCTATAATTTCCTTCAGTGATTCAAGCATTTCAACCGTCCTGTTTGGATTGATGCAGACTTTATTAAACCTCACTGTGGGGGACCTTATACAAAACATATTTAGTATTGACTTATATCTATTCTAATTGTTGCTCTTAATCATGTGCAGTAATTGGAACAGCCTTTGCTCTAAATATGCTCTTCAGAATTCCAGTATGGTGTGGTGTTCTTCTGACAGGGTTGAGTACATTGATTCTACTGGCATTGCAGCAATACGGGGTAATTTAAACAAGTTTTTTGCTCAATGCCTCATGTGACAAAACATTTTTTCTTTGTATGTTGTAACGAAAAGGAACTTTACATATTTTATTGGAGTTGTCTCACATTGGTTAATTATCTCCTCCCAAACTAGTATATGAGCCCGGGCGGCCTCTCCACTCCTTGCCAATTGGTTTGAAGTTGGATGTTTTAACATGGTATCAGAGCTAGGTTTCGGAGAATTTGTCCCCCCTTATTTGTGCCATAAGTGCACTGTTATTTGTTGTGATCGAAGTGTTATGGAACGCTTGTTTACCTCTCCATGTGCGAGTTGGGGGTCACACATGCGGGGGAGTGTTGGAGTTTATCCCACATTGGTTAATTATCTCTTCCGAAACTTGTATATGAGCTTGGACTGTCCCTTCACTCCTTGCCAATTGGTTTGGAGTTGGATGCTTTAACAGATTTCATCTTTTTTTAGGACGCATTAATAATTATGATTGTTGTCCAGGTGAGGACACTTGAGTTCTTGATCGCATTTCTGGTATTTACTATTGCTGCATGCTTTTTCATGGAGCTCGGATATGCAAAGCCTAATGCTTCAGAAATGTTAAATGGGCTTTTTGTTCCCCAACTGAAAGGGAATGGTGCAACTGGCCTGGCAATTTCACTCCTTGGCGCAATGGTCATGCCGTAAGTTTTGTATATTCGTCCTAATTGAATTGTCAATTCTGGTCCAAAAAATCTTGTCACTCAGTTGTTTTGCACTTGGTGCAGGCACAATCTCTTCCTGCATTCTGCTTTGGTTCTTTCAAGGAAAGTCCCAAGATCTGGCAATGGCATCAAAGTAATACTTTATCCTCGATGGACTAGTTTTTTTCTTTTTGTGAAATTTTAGTCTGTTTTTACTTGAGAGTTTATCAAAATGGACCTCTGCTATTAAGTGCTTGGGGTCAGTAGACCATAGATTTCATTATTATGCATTGGACACCATACATAACGACCACAAGCTTAAACTACAACGTTCTTTATCATCTTCCGTACTGCTCTTTGCTCTTGTACCCAAGTACTTCTTACTAACATAGATTTGGTTAGTTCTTTTTTTCTCCAACCAAAAAATGCATTTCCAGAATCCAACTTGTCTTTTTTTTTATTTCTATGAGAAGGTTTGATTTCCAACCAGCGACCCATCTTCAACGTACGCTAAACAATGGCTTCTCTTGTTTACAGGATGCTTGCAGGTTTTATTTGATAGAAAGCGGCTTTGCTCTAACGGTAGCCTTTCTCATTAATGTATCAGTCATCTCAGTAAGTGGTTCTGTTTGCAATTCCACGAATTTGAACCCAGATGATGAGAAGAACTGCGAAGACTTGGACTTGAACAAAGCCTCCTTTTTACTCAAGGCATGTGACCTGCTGTTCCCTCATACTCAATGCCCATTTTAGTACATATATGATTTCTGATGAACAATACTGAATGAACTCTGATTCAAAGTCCTATGTGTTCCATTTCATTTTCTTCCAAAGTTACTAAAATCAAGAATTTTCATTACAGTGATTATTTTTACTGTTTTCAGAATGTGTTAGGCAGCTGGAGCTCAAAGCTTTTTGCAATTGCTTTGCTTGCATCTGGCCAAAGTTCTACAATAACGGGGACATATGCTGGGCAATATGTGATGCAGGTACTCAGCTTTCTGATCTATCTCGTTTCAACTTTCAGGTCATTTTTCAGCTTTTCGTTTGCGATTATTGTTGTTTTTTCTCCCAGAATCGGTTCTGTGGTGATTCCCAGTTCCTCGCAGATCGTTTTGAAAATTTCAGATCCATTTTTCCCTCTGCTTTTATAATGGAATGTATTGGAAACACTGTTACGTAAAATCATGTGTAGCAGTGTTATAAAAGCTATTCACTAGAAACATTCAAGTGTTGCCTAAAATTCCTTAAACAATTAGAATATGAGTTTATCTTTTTGATGGTTTTAGCAGCTTCCCCTGGGGTTCTGTTAATAACCATAGTCGGTTTACTGATTATCTATTCCTTTTTTTCAGGGGTTTCTTAATTTACGTCTGAAGCCATGGATTCGCAACTTCTTAACTCGTTGCTTAGCAATAGTCCCTAGTCTAATAGTTGCAATCATCGGTGGCTCTAGCGGAGCTGGAAAGTTGATTATTATAGCTTCAGTAACTATTCTTCCCCTCAAGCCTTTTAACTTTAACTCATGGTTGCCATTTTTAAACTTTTGGTTTTTCTGCTATTTGCAAATTTACTTCGGTTCACATGGTTCAACGCTGGTTGCTATTTTCACTTAGTTGTCATCTTAGCTATCATTTGTGTTGTATAATTATCGTACTGGAAATACCAAAGCTTCTCAATTGATCATTGGCTTATAAGAAAGCTGGCTCTTATAAGCGATAAGAACTAGCGATTCAGTTGGGACTATAAGGAGCTAAATGCCTTTTCATGTCATTCCATGCCCAATTACTGGCTACAAACAATGAAGCAATGATATTTTTTGTACTTATGAAGTGAAATTGTGGACCTTCAGGTAAATAGGAAAACAACCCTCGATAGCTCTCCTTAGTTAAACAATTCATACATATGAGGTGCTATCTCAGCACAGGGGAACGAGGTAGATCTTCGTACAAACATAATTAAAGTTTTGCCTGTCAAGTGTCAACAAACTCAGAACACACTATTCGTCTCTTGTGATCTTTGCAGCATTTTCGATTTTTATAGCAAGCTAACCTTTTGAGGTTCTTGGCAGATGATTTTATCATTTGAGCTCCCTTTTGCTCTTATTCCACTTCTAAAATTTACAAGCAGCTCGACAAAGATGGGGACATATGCCAACTCGACAGCGGTAATTTCATCTCAATTTAAAATTTTATACTGCTTTTCTGTCTTAAAATGATCTGAGCATTATTTGGTTCGTTGAAAGTGTGCATAGGCATTGGTAATGGTACATGAATCTGTGCGTATGCACATGCGCAGGGGGTGTATATGATAAAGTAAGGACGTTTGTTTATATACAGATGTCAGGACATTCCGAATGCAAATTAGTATGATAAGTGGTAGCTATACAAACATACAAGTTTTTGTCTGATTGTCCCATTTACGTATTGGACACGGCATTTGGAAATACTAGTTGTGCATAAAGTTTAAATGCAAATCAAAGGACATAGGAACTTGGAGACAGATATGGGATGCGGATTTTCTGCCAAAACATTCTGATCGACGTACACGATAGGTCAACATTTTAGTCAGTATTTCCTCCCCCACCGCGACAATGTATGCATAACCTAGTCATAGGTTAAGAACTACTACATATAATGTCGGGTGTCAATATGTATACTCTAAATCGCTAGACTGTATAATTAGGGCAGGCTTGTATCTGTGCATAGCCTCCGGTCTTTACACTGCTCTTATATAATGCACAATCTACTGAATCATTTTATCTTTTGCAGATTTCAGCGACTACTTGGTTCATTGGATCCCTGATTATGGGCATAAACATATACTATCTCGCAACCAGCTTCGTCAAATTGCTTCTTCACAGTCATATAAAAGTAGTAGGCAAGGTGTTCTGCGGAATACTGGGATTCTCGGGGATGCTGGTTTATTTGGCCGCAATTGCGTACTTGGTCTTCCGGAAAAATAAGGAGGCGACTCACATTCTCGCCATAACATCAACCGAAAGTCAAGGAATGGGAAATGAGTTGGGTGATAGTCTACCTAGAGAGGATATAATAAGCATGCAATTGCCTCAGAGGAGGGCTACTGTAGATGTTGAATGATCCATACAGTGCCGGCCCCGATATTTGGGTTGCCCAAATCCAACCTTATGTTTTGTTGTCCACTTGCTATTAAGTCATAAAAAAAAAAAAAAAATCAAAGTTACATTGTTCCTTTAGTTTGAATAACATCAAAATGTAATTCGAGTTATGTCAATTGAGTCATCGTATTTTACTTATCCAAGAAAATGTAATCCCAGTTATCAAAAAAAGCCATTTTCTCTACAATAATTTTAACATCACATCCAAATACACTCACACTCATAATAGAGGTGGATCCCACACACATTGGGTGTGTAGTATGTGTAGGTTTCACCTCTATCGTGAGTGTGGGTATGTGATTGGATGTGTAATTGGGTGTGGTGGTGGAATGATCGTTTCCGTTGATCAACTTTTTCCTTTGGTGGAATGTCAATACCACTTCATCTTTCATACAACTTTTTCTTTCGATCACCATCTTTTCATGCTACTTGACGTCTGGACCTGGTCTGCATGGAGTGTATCAGAAATATAAAGCCAGGGCCCTTTCTCTCAAAGCAAGTGGTTTGGAATCATTGGCTATTGGGATCTGGCCCCACTTAGATATCGATATCCAATTATTTTTCTCATTGACGGGTAAGGTGGTCACTCGGGTGAGTTCACGTCTATTGATTAAACGCTCTTTTATTTCTTTTTTTTTTTTCTGGATGTTTTCCGCATTTAAGCAAATAATACTCCCTATTTAAGATAACTCATTTTCCTTGAATAAACGAAATCTTCATACATTCGATAGTTTTAAGGGAAACAAGTGGTATTTCGCCATTAGTCTGAAGATAAAAATATATACACAGTGCCAATCCACCCTTAAACAAAACCAACCTTGTTGATTCTGTTTATTCTTTTCATTTTCTATTTTATCTTCACCCGATACCGTAGTTTGTTGGTTATATGTTTCACTCCAAAAGAAGAAACTTCCTTGTCTATTTTATTTTTCTTGGGTCAAATGTATGTGTACATTTCTGAGAGTGACATCTGAATTCTGAAAGAGAGAGAGAAAGAAAGGCCCATTTTGTCAGGATTAACATGATCGACAGGGGTGAGTTGGCCTTTACTTTGAGTCTGATTCAATAAATTTTGTGGGCGAGTCAATATATTTTGTGGGCTTGGAAAAAAATGGCCCAAAGTCCGAAAATGGACCTGGATATGTTTGATACCGATACTTTCTATAGTCCAGATGTAGCCCAAGATATACTCCTACTTTTTATTCATATTTTACTGATGAAGAAAAGAAATGTCTCGATAAAGGAAGAATGGATAAAAAAAATAAAAATTCGAACAAGTGATCTTGAAACCACCATGGACGGAAATTAGATTCTTTATGTTATTGTATCGTATATCACCAAAGGAGGTAGATTAGTTACTTCATACTCCCTCCGTCCCTTTTTTAGATTTCAGTATTTTATTTTGGACCGTCCACTAATAAGTGTTCATTTTATAAAATTAATGAATAAAAGTTGGTGCATTTTTCATGTTGCCTCTAAAAATAGATTTCATTTGAAAAAATTAGTGAGTAAAAGTGTAATGATGATGTCTCCATAGAGGGTAAGTATGAAAAGTGAAGATAAAAGTTGATGTGAAATGTGTAATGAATATTTTTTTAATAAGTTGGAATTACGAAGCATGACACCTAAAAAGGAACGGAGGAAGTAGGAATTATATGAATAGCCGCATGCCCATTGGACAAGTTTGTAGCCTATCCAACTCTAAGAAAAATCGGAATGGGGTCTGTATAGCACCTCCCGCTCTACACCGTGTAGAGCAGTCGATTCTGCCATTCATTTCGGTACGGACGGTTCGAATTGAATTTGAGCGCATATAAATCTCAACCATTGATTGTCGAGACAAACGCTTGGATCGCCGCTCTACACCGTACAGAGCGGAGGTGCTCTACAACACCCCCGGTTCCAGAAAAATCAGATTTTTTTTTTTCAAGCAATCGGTAAATCTTTATTGGTTGTAGAAAAATATAGCAATGAAACAATTCGTCACACTCCTGGAGGACAGTATTTTCAAGTACAAGAACCCACTAAAACAATTTTCTAGAGCATCTAAAACATTTCGACATACGGTTGGATATGCAGAATATGGTATGTATCAAAATTTGATAGGATATTTCAATATTTAAACAATTTTCATGAGCATATAAAACATTTTAAACTTTCATTATTTTTTTCTTACACTTAAAAGAAAAGATGCTCTTTGTTTTTAGTTTATTCGGTTCTGTGGCACTAACAGTTAAAAATAGAGCAAGTATATTTATAGGGAGTAGATTGTAAGTTTTGAGGTACTTTGGTAGGCTTTTTTAATTGGGCAAAGGCTGTTGATTTTGTCAATTTATTTTTTGTTAACATCACTCTCCTGTAAAATACGCTTGTAATAGAGTGATATTGACAAAAAAAAAAGGGCAAAATCATTTCCCTTGGGCAAATTGTGGACTTTCTTTTCTCATTCCTTGATGCCTAATCTACACCGTTCATTCCTAACCTTTGGAACAATTCTGACAAAGACCGAATAAGGTCCCAAATCTTATGAACATGCATATTACGGTCCCTTTTGTAGTGTATTGATTTATTAAAACCATCTGATCTGAACAAAAGCCCGACTAAAATAAAAGTAGGGCATCCCTATGTCTGCCTTTGTTTTGTAGGAGATCCACTTAGGCCCCGTTTCGTTTTTTTTTAAAAGTAATTTTTTTAAAAAGAAGGCAAATTCAAATATAACGAAAATGAAAAATGATTTTTCAATTTTTTTTACATTGTTTAAAAGATCTCAATGAGATCTATCAAATAAAATCTATATTGATAGAAAAATTATTTATATAAATGCATAATTTTTGAACTTGAAATTGCCTTCTTTTTCAAAAACTAAACTTTTTTGAAAAGAGGAACAGCCCCTTAACTCACTCGAGCAGTCAACCTAAACCGCACAAAAAAGTACAATTACTGGCCCCACTTGGTTTCTTTCCTCTTCCCACCTTGGCTGCATTAACATTCAGAAATCTTATTGGTGCTGACGGGTACCGTAGGGAAATTGTACCGACAGACGCGCTAGACCGTCTCTGGCCATCGGACGGCTAATTCGAGTCATTCAAAAATTCTATTAAAAAAATGAAGAGGCCTTTGTGGGAATCATGTAGTGTGTTTGGATCGAGCACCCTACACTTGTCGGATGCCGTTGATTTCTACAAAGACCCCCTTATTTTATTTTATTTTAAAATTTTTGGACGACTCGGATCAACTGTTCGGTGGCCGAAGACGGCCCGACACGAGCGTCGGTATGATTTCCCTACGGTACCCGTGTGTACCAATAGCACTGCTCTAACATTAGTTGTGTTGCCCACGTACATTCATGATTGAAAATCCTACACTGTTAGAGCTGTAGGAAGGCTCGTTCAGTCATCTATTTTGACATCAACAGCACGGATTTAATAAGAATTTCTATTGATCGGAACCATCCTTTGTTCGGATTATAATCTGAATTGTCTATCACTAAAAATCATGACCGAATCAACTGTCCTACAATTTTGATGCAGGCTACAGAAACCTTTGTTCCATGTACAGTCCTATTCTCCGCCCAGTGGACTAACGCTAAAAGAGCCATTTAATAATGCTGTTTAGATGAATTTCACGTAGCCCAATGAAACTAGGTTGCCTATGTTGTTACTTTCAGCACCGTAAGATGTCAGGCATCTTATTTTGTAGATGGACAAGTTTAACCCTTATCTTTTGTCACCTTCACATAGAGTTAAGAGAACGGTGGTAATACGACAATAGGTAGTCCATTTGGTGTTTACCAAATCAATAAAGCTACGAGAATATATAAGCTTGTACATCAGTACATATAGGTTTTGTGGGATCCACCTCAGGTCTTATAAAAATAATTTGAACTGTCCATTATTTTTAAATTTTTTTATGGAGTTCTGAAAAAAAACCAATTCAACTTAATATCAGTAGGGATTTTTTTCTAAATTTGTTAGGGTGAAATTACTTAACTGATCAGTTTTGCCCCCTACAAATTCAAAAAAAAATCCTTACCGATATCGGGTTGAGCTGATTTTTTACAGGACTCCGTAAAAAAATGCTTTAAAAATAAGGGCTGTTCGAATAATTTTTATATGGGATCCGAGGTGGACCCTACAAAATCCATATCTACATAATATACACATTGCATATGTACACATAGCAGTGGTCATACCAAGTATACAAAGCATTGTGTGGAAATTATTCCGGAGTTTCATATAAATAATTGGAGTCGCTCAATTTTGTTTTAAAATATTTTTTCTAAGAAAACTTGTAAAAAACCAGTTTAGATAGATATCATTAAGCGTTTGATCAATTCTCCGCTCAATTTTGTCTTTATTTGAATTTTTCGCGTTTGTTAGTTTTGTGCAAAACTTTTGTGGAATATTGATTTGTTTCAATGAGAGAAATCAGAAGAGTAAAAAGATTTTACTTTTACCCAAGTATTTTGAAGAATAACCACTTTTCAGCAAAAAAAATTGTGAAATAAGTTGACTGAGTTCTCCTCAACTTTTAAGAAAATAAGCTAGTTTTGTCCTTATTTGAAATTTTTTTGCATTTGTTAGTTTTGCGCTAAATTTTTGTAAATTATTGATCCATCTCGACGAAAGGAATCGAAGAAATATTTTTTATTATTTTTACCCAAATATTTTAGAAAATAATCATTTTTTAGCAGAAATAATTTTTTTTAACTCTCCCGATTTCTCTCTTCGAGACGAATCAATAATCCAGAAAAATTTGGCGCAAAACTAACAAATGCGAAGAAAGTTTAAACAAGAACAAATCAACCAATTTTCTTAAATATTATGAGAATTCACCCATATAGCTATTTTTAAAAACATTAATAAGTGTACTATTAAAGAAGGGAAATGGCAATGTCAATGTCAAAACTGTTTTTGTTGATATCAAAATTCTAATGCACAAAAAATATGTATCATGTGCAGTGTATAAAATTTTTATGAGTAGGAGTTTTGATATCAACAAAAACAGTTTTGGTATTATTATTATCCTTGAAAAACCGTTAATAAGTGTATTGTACAAGGGATTTTGGCCCCGTTTGATAACGGGTTTAGGGGTTAGGATTGGAGTAGTAATCCATTGGGACTATTAATACTCTGTTTGGTAACAAAAAAAAGGTTCGGACTATTAGTCCGTTGAGATGTCCAATCCGGCCTTTAGGGGGTATTAACAATACCCCGTGAGACTTGGTATTCGTAATCCGATCCCAACTCATTCTCATTACTAATCTCTTCTCATTACCAATTTATTCTATCAATCAAATCCCATCATTTAATCTCATCTCAAACAAACATGATATTAATAATCCTATCATCTAATCTCATTTCAAACAAATATACTCATTATCAATCCCAATCTTAATCCCATTTCCTTACGAATCTCATCCATCTATCACTGTTAACAAACGGGGCCTAAAGCCTAAGAGTTATGGGGTGTAACCGAGCCAGACCTGTTCGTTAAAGAAAGAAAAAGAAAGGGACTTTTTTTGAACTTTAGAAGAAAAAGACTTGGATAGGTTGGTTTCGTTTGGTTATTACAAAAGGAGAAAGGGTTAGTTTTGTCCAATTGAATAGATGTTTTATATCAGCTCAGACTTGGATTTGATATTCAATAATTCTAATACCACGCCTATTTACACACCCATATTCACGATGATGTTTTGACAGAAATGGAAAAAGCGGGTTGGGAGGCCAACTTTATTCAAGAAAACAGAACGGCAGACTCTCCCGACAAGCGGGTTGGGAGGCCAACTATTGTCAGGTTGACGACTTGTCGGTAGCATTCTCCATTAAATATTGGTAAGAATTTTTTAAGAATTTGGCCAAAGAACAAATCAGTTCAGCCCTATGATTGTCCACAGAAATCGTCGTGCGGGTATGGAGTAACAATGGTTTTAGTATCACACTCAAACTCACATCCAAACACATATCTACCACTCACATGAGTGGTGAGTCTCACACACACTACATTCTCTAATGTGTGTATGAAGTCCACCACTCGATTCACTCATATGAGTATGTGTTTGAGTGTGAGCTTGGAGTGTATCACAATAATTATTGGTGGAGTAACAGTATTTTTTATTTATTTTTGGGTAAATGAACCAAACAGCATTTAAGAGAGAGCATATCTCTCTGTCCTACACCAATTATATTACCCAATTAGGATTTTGGTAATATTTATGTGATTTTGGACAGGTCAATAGTCAAAACTTACTGAATATAACAATTTATTATTTTCATCTTTCACGTGAACAATTGTTATTATTGAGAAATTTTTGGCGATTAAGATCTTCTCAAATACGGTCCGAATTTTAGAGAGAAAAAAAGAAGAGAGAGTGGTGGGTGAGGATAGAGAAATTGAATAAATTTGGATTGTCCAAGATAGTGCGTGGTTGGGCGTGAGTTTGAGTGTATCACTATAATTAATGGTGGAGTATTTTTTGGGTAAATGAACCAAACAGCATTTAAGATGCTCTCTCTGTACTACACCAATTATATTACCCAATTAGGATTTTGATAATATTTATATGATTTTGGGCAGGTCAATAGTCAAAACTTACTGAATTTAACAATTTATTATTTTCATCTTTCATGTGAACAATTGTTTTTATTGAGAAATTTTTGGATGCGGGTAGGATATTACATACGAGGTACCTCGTTGGTGATTCAAATCGTCTCAAATACAGTTCGAATTTTAGAGAGAAAAAAGAAGAAGAGAGAGAGTGGTGGGTAAGGACAAAGAAATGAAATAAATTTAGATCGTCCAAGATAGTGTATGTTCAGGTATGAGTTTGAATGCATCACTATAATTATCGGTGGAATAACAGTAATTATTTATTTTTTAATAAACCAATCAACATTTAAGATGCTCTCTCCGTACTACACCAATTATATTACCCAATTAGAATTTTGGTAATATTTATAGGGCGGCCCTAATGCCGTGACACATTTTGTTAGGGCCAGGACAGCTTTTGTGTAATTGATTATTCAACCCACGTTAGTCAAAATCACTGTCAATCAATTCAATGTACGTGGATCCACCTCTCTGTTACTTTTTGAGTTCTTTCCTCCGCCCTTTTCTGCAACTAAAGACCCGCTCCTCTCTGTTAGGTTGTTCTTTTAAAAAAACCAATGGCTTTTCTGTAAAAAATGAGTCAAATAAAGTCTCAAAAAAATGAAAATAAGCCAATAAGCTAATTGTTTCGTCTTTATTCAAAAAAAATTGAATTTCGGTAAAAAAAATTTACTTTTTAGATTCCTCTTATCATGAAAATGCAATAATCCCCAAAAAATTAATAATAAGCCAAGTGATACGAAAAAAATTTGAATAAGGACAAAAAATAAGCCACTTTGACTTATTTATCCGAACACCTTCCTCTCTCACGACAAGTCAGCCTTTGCCACTCTAGTTTTTCATCCTCCATCACCCATCTAGATGATAACTCCTAATCCGCAAGTTTTTTTAACAAATTCAGACGGACCAGACTGCAAATAGTAATTGCGTTCGTTAATGGATTTAGTCACCCAAAAAAACATATTTTGTCGCTCCTAAAGACCATAAGATGAAGAAGAGGTAGAAAATCTGCAATTTTTATTTTGCTCTGCTTTTATTTTGCTCTGCTCACACATTCAGACAAAGATAAAAATTGAGAGAATGATACAAAGGTATCGCTCGATTCGGCCAAGTTTACACTATCGATGTGATGAATGAATGGAGGCAAGACGTGAACAATCTGGTCGATCTTGTGCGGAAAGAAGAGGTTGGGTTCGTATTGGGTGAGATTTGCAAAGCCAGAGTGAGATTGGTGATGTAACTTTGGATTTGCCACCTCCTCAATTGCAGTGGAGAGAGAGGAGAACAATGGTAATCGAAGAGTCAAGAAGATCTTGAGGGTATAGTAGTCACTAGTCAGCCAACATAAATTGTCATGGCTGTATAAAATATAGTCATGGCATTATCAGGACCTTATTTATTGAGAAATTTTTGGATGCGGGTAGGGTATCACATACGAGGTATTTGGTTGGCGATTCAGATCGTCCCAAATATAGTTCGAATTTTAGAGAGAAAAAAAGAAGAAGAGAATGGTGGGTGAGGATAGAGAAATGAAATAAATTTGGATCGTTCAAGATAGTGTGTTTTTGGGTGTGAGTTTGAGTGTATCACTATAATTATTGGTGTAGTAAGAGTAATTTTTTTTTTTTGGTAACTGAACCAAACAGCATTTAAGATGCTCTCTCTGTACTACACCAATTATATTACCCAATTAGGATTTTTGTAATATTTATATGATTTTGGGCAGGTCAATAGTCAAAACTTATTGAATATAACAATTTATTATTTTCATCTTTCATGTGAACAATTGTTTTTATTGAGAAATTTGTGGATGCGGGTAGGGTATCACATATGAGATTCCTCGTTGGTGATTCAAATCGTCCCAAATACAGTTCGAATTTTAAAGAGAAAAAGAAGAAGAAGAGAGAGTGGTGGGTGAGGATAGAGAAATGGAATAAATTTGGATCGTCCAAGATAGTATGTGTTTGGGTGTGAGTTTGAGTGTATCACTACAATTATTGAGTAAGCTCCAATTCCCGACGGCCAAAATCCCGATCGGAATCCTAACGCTCGCCAGGAGCACTCTGGCCATCGGACGATCGATCTGAGCCGTCCAAAAATTCTATAAAAAAAACTGAGTGGGCTTTAAAGGGAATAAACAGCATCCGACTTGTGTAGGTTGCCGATCCAAGCACTCCATTTTTGGCCGATCCAAACACAAAAATGGATTGTTTGGATAGGCCATCTACACCTGTCGGATGCCGTTTATTCTCGCGTGAGCCCACTCGGTTTTTTTTTTATTAGAATTTTTGGATGGCTCGGATCGACCGTCTGGTGGCAAGAGTGTGCCCAATGGGACGTCAGGATTCCGATCGGGATTTTTGGTCGGCGAGGGTAGACTTTCCGATAATTATTGGTGGAGTAACAGTAATTGTTTTTTTTTGGGTAAATGAACCAAACAACATTTAAGATGCTCTCTCTGTACTACACCAAATATAATACCCAATTAGGACTTTTGTAATATTTATATGATTTTGGGCATTTCAATAGTCAAAACTTAATGAATATAACAATTTATTATTTTCATCTTTCATGTGAACAATTGTTTTTATTGAGAAATTTTTGGATGCGGGTAGGGTATCACATATGAGGTACCTTAGTGGCGATTCAAATTGTCCCAAATACGGTCTGAATTTTAGAGAGAAAAAAGAAGAAGAAGAGAGAGTGGTGGATGAGGATAAAGAAATGGAATAAAGGACAGTCCAAATTGCCGAAGTATCGGCACCAAAAACTTCTCGTCTTTATTGGTCTATAAATTCCTTTCTCAAAGTTTATACTCCAAACTGGAAGAAGACAGACACACACACGCAGAGTCAGAGTGAGAGTGAGAGGGAGAGGGAGAGGGAGAGGGAGAGCAAAGGGACACTTAGAATTATTCTTTTGTCATTTCCTTCTGCCACTCACCATTTCTACACCCGCCCCAAGGTTCTGTATTCATCTCCCTCTCTCTACTTCAACTTCAACTTCAACTTCAACTTCAACCCCAACCATAACTCTTTCATTTCTTCCATTCTAATCAGTCTTCCCATTTATTTCTTCTCTATCATCCCCGGTAAATTACACAACCATGCACAAACTCTTTATTCAACATGCATGTATATACTCATATATATTGTTCATGGTTTTTTTTTTTTTTTTTTGTATGTCAGTACTGATTTGTATGTTTGAATGTCTGATTTGGAACAGAGCAGAGAGCAACAGGACATGGCGGCTTCGGGGTCTTCGCAGCCGCAATTCATCATCAGCACTGGGAATCGGAATCCTTCGAATGTGCCTCTGATTGAGAATGAGGAGTCCGATCAGATTGTTGTGCCCGATGTGAGTGTCATCCGTTTCCCAATCAATGATTAATTTGGTTTTGGATTCATGATTCTCTGCTTTCTGTGTTGCCTAATTAATGCTAAAACGAGGGCTAGGGATGAATTGGATATGAACACTCTTTATTGGATCTGAAAGTACATTAATGACCCCGTTTAGTTGTATAGATAGAAAGGAAGAGCAATGACGGGAAATCAACTTTCCATAACTTTTATAATGTTCATTTATCAGGAAAGTTGTGAGACCCATTGTTACACGTCTTGGGTGGAATGATGGCGCACTCACGTTTTTGTACTTTATATTATTTTGGTATACTTCATATTACTTTGGTACCAGGTGATATGGGACTTTGTTTCACACATAACATCGACTTTCCGGAAATACATTCTTGGAAAATTGATTCTAGAATTGAAATTATGTCAACAAACACGGAAAATTAAATTTCATATTCTTTACTTCACTTTTTTTTTCTTTGAGAGTACAATTCCCAAGCAACATTACCGAAAGCTAAACTGATCAAACGAGCTTTCGGTTGATTTCATTCAATGCTAGTACTTTATAACAGCGAACTTCGATATATAGGGTGGGGGTGAGTGGTTGGTTGTCCTCTATTTGGTTTGAGCAATTCTATGTTGACATACTTGATGTGCACACATCCGGACACAAGACGTGTGAGGAGGTGTCCAATACGTGTGGGCCCTCAATTATTTTGTGGGGTCCACGTACCAGCATATAAGTATGTGCAAACAGACTTCACCTATTGGTTTTGTGGGTAGTCTTGAACCCTTACATAGAGTTGGACAGTGAAAACTGTGAAAAATTATTAGTTACTCCTTACCAATGAGTTAACACAACCAGAGGCAACCCTGACCACATGGGAAGAAATTAATTCTACTAGTTTATGCTATAAGATCTATTTGTCCAATATATGAACCCATTGGAAATTGATAATGACCTCATCCTACTGTTCAAATTTCAAAGTACTTGGTAATTTTTTTGTTAACACAATACACAGGTTTTTTTTAGGAAGAAGCAAGAAGTTTTCATCGCCTTAAAACAGTTTGTGTAAAGAAAAATTAGGTTTTGTATTTATTGACAACATGGCATCTAAGCCTAAATTAAGTTTTTCATGTGGGTATGACAACAAATGAGATTCGAGAGATTTTTTTTGGGTTACAGAACAATAAACTATAAGTGTAACACTATTGAAATCGATCTTGCCTTTCTGTTTACTTCTTTTAGACCAATTTAATCCTTTAGCATATTACTCCCTCAGTCCCAAAATGTTTGTCCGGTCCACTAAACGAGGACTTAAAAATATTTCAATTTCCCAAGAAAAAAATTCATCAATTTACTACTATCAATGAGTTCTTTTACTTTATGAAAAAGTCTGAATATTTTCTTGAAGACAAGGTATTATTTTTAAGTTCTTGTTTTGTTTACAAACATTTTGGGACGGAGGTTGAGAGCTAATTTAGAGTATGATTTTTTGAGATATTGTAAAGATTGAAGTGACTTATAAGTTATAATTAAAGATTTAGACATTGGTTGAATGTAATTCAAACTTGAGAATATTTTCGACCTCATAACATAAAAATGCTGGAGTCACTACTAAAAACGTTCATGCTCGATGTAGACTCACTACTAAAAACAAAATTCCAGGATCTATATATTTTTGTGTAATTAAGTGTCCTTGTCTGGACCAACTGCTGACTATATAAGGGGAATTAGCATCATTAGTTCATTTGTTTTAGTGGGAACTCTTGATGCTATTTAGTTTTTTTACATTTGCAGAAGAAAAGCTGGAGAAACTTGTTTGCATACATGGGTCCTGGTTTTCTTGTTTCTATTGCATATATAGATCCTGGAAATTGTAAGATTACTTAGTTTTCTTTTTGCTAAAAATTTTCCGGCTGCTACTCGTCATATACTCACTAACATAACGTGGCGAACTTACAGTTGCAACGGACTTGCAGGCAGGAGCTCATTACAAATACGGGGTATGTGAAAATTATCCTGTTGACAACTTTATATACTGATATCGGAAAGTACTCTAATGTTCTAAGAGAGTGTATTCTCATTAACTTCTCTGTTTTTCAGCTACTTTGGATTATATTAGTGGCATCATGTGCTGCCCTCATTATTCAATCACTTGCAGCAAACCTGGGGGTGGTTACTGGTATGTCAACTGATTTCTCTCAAATCTCAACCAGCACTGCACCCAGTTGTTCTTCAATTTCTGTTACTTATCCTCAAGTTTTCTTGCTTTGTAGGAAAACATTTAGCAGAACATTGTAGGGCTGAGTATTCAAAGGTGCCAAACTTCATCTTATGGATTCTTGCTGAAAGTGCCATAGTTGCATGCGACATACCTGAAGGTATGAGTGCTGTTTATGGTATTTGAATCTAAGAACGTGAAATCATTAAGAATGCTGCTACAGACACAGATTTTGTTGTGGGGCCCACCACGGGTCCCACACAAATCATCCGAGCCGTTCATTAAATGTAAAATATTTTTTCAAGGGTCTCCGTAAAAAATAAGCTCAATCCGATACCTATAGGTGCTTCATCCAACGATCTAACTTTTCATTCAGATTTCCGGATAATGAAAAGTTATGTGGTTGGATTGAGCACCTATAGGTATCGGATTGAGCTTATTTTTTACGGGGAACCTTGAAAAATATTTTTCATTTAATGAACGGCTCGGATGATTTGTGTGGGACCTGTGGTGGGCCCCACAACGAAATCTATGCACAAAATAGTTTCTGAATCATTAATATGTGCTTCATTATTGGATGGACTGCATGAGGTACAAAATAGTTTCACGCGCAAACACTATAATGTCTCCTAATATGTATGAAGATGTACAAACTCATTAGAATCATTAGATCATCAGAATATCTAATGTGCCATTTCCTTCATCTTCTATATCTATCTGAATGAGTATGCCATGGTGATCTGGTCGGGTGGATGTTTGATCTGTATTGATTCTTAACTAATAACTATATGTGCTCTCATTACGAAACAGTGATGCCACCCATGAAGAACCAATATAATGTGCAAGGCTTTGTGATATGGTTGCCAACATCAAAAGTAACCATTCCTGTTAAGGAGTTATAATGTCAGTCACATGGAATTGAAGTAATTGTGTTCTCCTTCTTTATTTAAACAGGGTACCATTGGGCTTATTGATTTTATTCTCCTTGTTCAGTACTCAAAGGGATTTGTTATACAGCCTTTCCACTTGAGCTGGGTGGACCTTCGTAACTCCGTTGTGTATAATTTGTGAATTTTTGTTATCTGGAACTATCGATCATTATGATAGACTTCAAGTTCACTCTCAAGGTTATAATGTCTTTTCTACGGGGTCAGAAAATTGAGTTGCTTGAATTCATGCTTATCTCTGAAGATTTTTGTCGTAAAGTGATTAGAATCATAAATCATGAAGGCAGAGTTTATGGATACACAAAACGCCTACAGTTCAGATTCCTTGTGGTACTGCAAAAAGTTAATGAAGGCAAAAAAGATGATAATCTTCGAGAAATGATGAATGGAAAAAATGGACAGTAGGAATGTTAAGTTCCATTAGTCTTTTGTAATATGTTTCTCTAGCTCTTCGAGAAATAGAAAGCTGTCATCCCCTTCTATATATTTCCTTCAGTGATTCAAGCATTTGAAGTTTGAACCGTCCTGTTTGGAACTTTGGATTGATGCAGACTTCATTAAACCTCACTGTGGGGAACCTTATACAAAACATATTTAGTATTGACTTATATCTATTCTAATTGTTGCTCTTAATCATGTCCAGTGATTGGAACAGCCTTTGCTCTAAATATGCTCTTCAGAATTCCAGTATGGTGTGGTGTTCTTCTGACAGGGTTGAGTACATTGATTCTACTGGCATTGCAGCAATACGGGGTAATTTAAACAAGTCTTTTGCTCAATGCATCATGTGACAAAACACTTTTTCTCTGTATGTTGTAACGAAAAGGAACTTTATAGATTTTGTTGGAGTTTGTCCCATATTGGTTAATTATCTCCTCCCAAACTAGTATATGAGCCAGGGTGGCCTCTCCACTCCGTGTGAATTGGTTTGGAGTTGGATGATTTGACATGGTATTAGAGCTAGGGTTTCGGAGAATTTGTCCCCCTTATTTGTGTCAAAAGTGCACCGTTGTTTGTTGTGATCCAAGTATTATGGATCGTTTGTTTACCTCTGCACATGCGAGTCGGGGGTCGCACGTGCGGGGGAGTGTTGGAGTTTGTCCCACATTGGTTAATTATCTCCTCCTAAACTAGTATATGAGTTTGAGCGGCCTCTCCACTACTTGCCAATTTGTTTGGAGTTGGATGCTTTAACAGATTTCATCTTATTTTAGGACGCGTTGATAATTATCATTGTTGTCCAGGTGAGGAAACTTGAGTTCTTGATCGCATTTCTGGTATTTACTATAGCTGCATGCTTTTTCATGGAGCTCGGATATGCAAAGCCGAATGCTTCAGAAGTGTTAAATGGACTTTTTGTTCCCCAACTGAAAGGGAATGGTGCAACTGGCCTGGCAATTTCACTCCTTGGCGCAATGGTCATGCCGTAAGTTTTGTATATTCGTCATAATTGAATTGTTAATTCTGGTCCAAAAAATCTTGTCACTCAGTTGTTTTGCACTTGCTGCAGGCACAATCTCTTCCTGCATTCTGCTTTGGTTCTTTCAAGGAAAGTCCCAAGATCTGTCAATGGCATCAAAGTAATACTTTATCCTCAACGGACTAGCTTATTTCTTTTTGTGAAATTTTAGTCTGTTTTTACTTGAGAGTTTATCAAAATGGACCGCCGCTATTAAGTGCTTGGGGTCATTAGACCATCGAGTTCGTTAGTATGCATTGGACACCATACATAACGACCACAAGCTTAAACCACAGCATTCTTTATCATCTTCCGTACTACTCTTTGCTCTTGTACCAAGTACTTCCTACTAACATAGATTTGGTGAGTTCTTTTTTTTCTCCAACCAAAAAATACAGTTCCAGTATCCAACTAGTCTTTTTTTATTTCTCTGAGGAGGTTTGATTTCCAACCAACATATGCTAAACAATGGCTTCTCTTGTTTACAGGACGCTTGCAGGTTTTATTTGATAGAAAGCGGCTTTGCTCTAACGGTAGCCTTTCTCATTAATATATCAGTCATCTCAGTAAGTGGTTCTGTTTGCAATTCCACGAATTTGAACACAGATGATGAGAAGAACTGCCAAGACTTGGACTTGAACAAAGCCTCCTTTTTACTCAAGGCATGTGACCTGCCGTTCCCTCGAGCTCAATGCCTATTTTAGTACATATATGATTTCTGATGAACAATACTGAATGAACTCTGATTCAAAGTCCTATGTATTCCATTTCATTTTCTTCCAAAGTTACTAAAATCCTCTTAAAAAAAAGTTACTAAAATCAAGAATTTTCATTACAGTGATTATTTTTACTGTTTTCAGAATGTGTTAGGCAGCTGGAGCTCAAAGCTTTTTGCAATTGCTTTGCTTGCATCTGGCCAAAGTTCTACAATAACAGGGACATATGCTGGGCAATATGTGATGCAGGTACTCAACTTTCTGATCTATCTCGTTTCAACTTTCAGGTCATTTTTCAGCTTTTCGTTTGCAATTATTGTTGTTTTTTCTCCCAGAATCGGTTCTGTGGTGATTCCCAGTTCCTCGCAGATCGTTTTGAAAATTTCAGATCCATTTTTCCCTCTGCTTTTATCATGGAATGTATTGGAAACACTGTTATGTAAAATCATGTCTAGCAGTGTTATAAAAGCTATTCACTAGAAACATTGTAGTGTTGCCTAAAATTCCTTAAACAATTAGAATATGAGTTTATCTTTTTGATGGTTTTAGCAGCTTCCCCTGGGGTTCTGTTAATAACCATAGTCGGTTTACTGATTATCTATTCCTTTTTTTCAGGGGTTTCTTAATTTACGTCTGAAGCCATGGATTCGCAACTTCTTAACTCGTTGCTTAGCCATAGTCCCCAGTCTAATAGTTGCAATCATCGGTGGCTCTGACGGAGCTGGAAAGTTGATTATTATAGCTTCAGTAACTATTCTTCCCCTCAAGCCTTTTAACTTTAACTCATGGTTGCCATTTCTAAACTTTTGGTGTTTCTGCTATTTGCAAATTTCTTCGGTTCACATGGCTCTATGCTGGTTTCTATTTTCACTTAGTTGTCCTCTAATCTATCATTTTTGTGTTATAATTATCGTACTGGAAATACCAAAGCTTCTCAATTGATCATTGGCTTATAAGAAAGCTGGCTCTTATAAGCCATAAGAACTAGCAATTCAGTTGATCCTAGATAATTCTTCGGTACATTGGGCTGCATACCAAGTTATAAAGAAAAAGTGAGCTAGTTCTTTCTGAAAGTTGAGACTACTGGCTAGTAGTCTTCGTTACTGTAGTGTCAGTGTCTGATTTTCTTTCCTTTGGTTGTTATGATAAATTTGGAATAAAAGGAAAAGCTTCCAGTTCTCTATCCGTGTTGGTTGGACTTTGGTTCTCAACAGGCAAAAGCCTTGTACTTGTGCCACGGTTGCTCTGGCAAACTATATAGAGGGTTTTATGGTCAAAATGTCACAGCATCCTTGCTGATGGTTCAGCATTCCGTTTGGACTATAAGGAGCTAAATGCTATTTCATGTCGTTCCATGCCTAATTCCTGGCTACAAACAATGAAAGCGATAATATTTTTTGTATGTGTAAAGTGAAATTGTGGACCTTCAGGTAAATAGGAAAACAGCCCTCAATAACTCTCCCTAGTTAAACAATTCATACATATGAGGTGCTATCTCAGCACAGGGGAACGAGGAAGATCTTCGTACAAACAGAATTAAAGTTTTACCTGTCAACAAACTTAGAACAAACTATTCCTCTCTTGTGATCTTTGCAGCATTTTCAATTTTTAGAGCAAGCTAACCTTTTGAGGTTCTTGGCAGATGATTTTATCATTTGAGCTCCCTTTCGCTCTTATTCCACTTCTCAAATTTACAAGCAGCACGACAAAGATGGGGACATATGCCAACTCGATAGCGGTAATTTCATCTCAATTGAAAATTTTATACTGCTTTTCTGTCTTAAAATGATACAAACATTATTTGATTCGTTCAAAGTGTGTATAGGCATTGGTAATGCCATAATGGTACATGAATCTGTACGTATGCACATGGACATGCACATGTGTGTATATGATAAAGTAAGGATGTTTATATGCAGATGGCAGGACATTCCAAATGCAAATTATGATAAGTGGTAGCTTTACGAACATACGAGTTTTTGTCTGATTGTCGCATTTACCTATTGGACATGGCATTTGGAAAAACTAGTTGTGCATAGAGTTTAAATGCAAATCGAAGAACATCAGAACTTGGAGACAGATATGGGATGAGGATTTTCTGCCAAAACATTCTGATCGACGAAAGGTCAACATTTTAGTCAGTATTTCCTCCCCCGCCGCGACAATGTATGCATAACCTAGTCATAGGTTAAGAACTACTACATATAATGTCGGGTGTCAGTACGTGTACTCTAAATTGCCAGACTGTATCATTAGGGAAGGCTTGTATCTCTGCATAGCCTCCTTTGCGCTGGTCTTGTATAATTCACAATCTACTGAATCATTTTATCTTTTGCAGATTTCAGCAACTACTTGGTTTATTGGATCCCTTATCATGGGCATAAACATATACTATCTCGCAACCAGCTTCGTCAAATTGCTTTTTCACAGCCATATAAAAATTGTAGGCAAGGTGTTCTGCGGAATACTGGGATTCTCGGGGATGCTGGTTTATTTGGCCGCAATTGCGTACTTGGTCTTCCGGAAAAATAAGGAAGCGACACACATTCTCGTGCTAACATCAACCGAAAGTCCAGGAATGGGAAATGAGTTGGGTGATAGTCTACCTAGAGAGGATATAATAAGCATGCAATTGCCTCAGAGGAGGGTTACTGTATATGTTGAATGATCCATAGAGTAACCAAGGTAGAATCTCACTCTTATAGTTTGTTTAACTTGTCATTGATATGGTAGCGCTGATAATTTAGATTTTGGAGCCAATCGATAAAAAAAATGTCTAGCTTTCATTATGGTTGTAGTTTTGCAGCAGAAACTTAGAACGACTTGCTAGATAATTTAGAAAAAAATAATAAAAATGTTAAAGATGGAAATACAACAGAGAAGTCGTTCATGGCCCATTTATGGATTCTGTTTTGCTATTTTCAAGTTACAATATTTCGCACAAATAGCATTTAAACGTTTCGTGCTATTTTATGGAGTTTCTCTGCCCCGTAATTTGTCCCTTCCGAGAAGTCATTCCATTTTTTGTGCATAATTTTTTGAATTTTGTCGCACCCAATTAAAAGAACTAGTGTGGAAAATTATGCACAGAGAATGTGTAAAAAGTGCATTATCGGTGTTTATTGTGTCGAAATGTGTATAAACTGTTCCGACATCCTAAAGAATGTCTCATATTTTTCATGCGAAAAGAGAGAAGAAAAAGCAATACCACGAAAATCAATAATACACAGTCCATACATAGCACATATGCCATTCAAACTTCACAAGTGTATAATTATTCAATTGGAGGATGGTACGAGGAAAAAAAGGGGGGAAGAGTGTAAAAACTTTATTGAACCAGGGGGCTTATTTATAATAACAAGAAAATTTCAAGACTGAATACGAATAATGGAGGATTCGTCATGTTGTGGAGGTATTGGGAGGTGACCCTTCTCTTGTAGGCTCTTTACGGTGTCGTATAGGCTCTGCCTCACTGGGGTGAATTCCAAACCCAAGTCCTTGAGCTTTTGGTTTGAGAATTTGTACGGTTTCACCCTTGGCTTTGTTTCATCCTTGCACCTACATTTACAACAAAAATACCCACAATTTTTTTGTGCTCTAAATCAGCTCATGAAATAACAATTTATTTAAATCACAAGACTCACAAATTGATTCTAACAAAGATTTACATATTGATCAAAATTTGCACCAATTGATAAAAACGTTACGGTTCAACGTTTCGTGCTCAATGTCGGAAGTTCAGTCAAGAGAGAGGATAATAGTGCTCAATGTTGAAAGTTGAGTCAAGAGAAATGAGATAGTAGTAACTAAATGGTAGCTATAATATTTCAACTCAATGTAACCATAAATTGGACCCCCCACCTAACAATTAGGCACTAACTAGTTGACCGCTTAGACCGACTTTTAAAACACGGAACTAGACTCCCAACTATTACATCGGCCAAAGATTGGATTCCACACTATTTGATTTTAAGTTTTGGGAGGGACCCATGATCCAGTATACGACACCAACAAAAACCTCACAGGTTAGTTAAGAAGAAGTTTCAAAACGAATCACTCATCAAAATTGGGCCCATTTTTTCATCACTTTTTTGGTTCTTTCTTTACGTTTTGACAAATTTACGTGCGCAACATGACAAAGATTAAGGAATTCCGGAGAAAAAGATCAATGAAGTGTGATCCACTGATTTGTGCTGGGCCTAGTGATGGAAACAGGGGGTTGGTGGATGGGCAATTTGGGTACAAGTGCAAAAGTGTTTGGTGAGAGGGTGGAGGAAGGCACGACCGGCTATAGCCACTTGTTCTGCACATGACGGATTTGAGATCTAAATCGGGTCCTGCACGATATCTAATTACCTAAAAGTTTCTCTCCCCCGCAAGGAGGATGGTTGGATCACAATTTGTGATCCAATCGAGCTGCAAAACAAGAAAAGGCGTTGTCCGCACATCTCGAGCTTGCAACTTCATGAACCCAAACACTGAGACGTTAGCGAATGCGAAAGTGACTTGGTGGTAGGTGAGAAGCTCTCCAGGTCAAGGAGTTCTATATGTAACGATGAGGTTCAAATCATCAAGATCATGACACCATAAGTTGCATAAGTAAAAAGTTGGTACACCAACCAATGGCCCCACCACAAAAATATTGCCTCATTGCTGGGGTAATTATCATAAAATACTAGCTACTCTAGCTTGGAGCAAATTCAAATGGAGTATTTGTCGAAGTGATCAATGGTAGTTAATGTGTGCGTAAGTTGATTCGGACACTAATTATCAAAAAAAATAGTACCAGAGTGACTAACGAACTTACTTTGTGGGAATGGGATACTCTGGGAAGAACTTGCCCAGAATCTTCACCACATCGCCGCGGTGGAGCACGCTCTCGGCGCAGAGGTAGCGGCCGGAGGCGGCCGGAGTCTGGTAGACGAGAATGTGGGCCAGGGCCACATCCTTGACGTCCACGTAGGCTTGGACCGAGTTGGCGTAAGTCTTGGCCGAGCCATTCAGGTACTTGAGAATGTGAACGATGCTGGCGTTCAGCGTGGGCTGTAACAACCGGCCCATTACTAGTACTGGGTTCACGACCACCAGGTCAACCCCTTTATCCTTCGCCTCCTCCCACGCCGCCTGCTCCGCCACTGCCTTTCCGTAGCAATACCAGTTCTACAATCACACGTCAAAGCATCAACATCAGGCTCAATATGCATGTGACAAGTTAGGACATTACGCTAAATATACCCCCCGTTTACCCCTCGGTATTATATATTAAAACTAAAAAGACTACGTCTTTTTTTTTTTTTTCCCCATAGTTCATAAATTAGCGGGGCGTTAGTATGTTAGTCAACGAGATTTTAGAGGTCAAACCTGTTCTCCGTGGGACTCGAACACTAACCACCACTAGAGAGACACATGAACAAACCAACTCAACCAACTAAAAAGACTACGCCAAATTTTATTTTTTTTTTACCCATGAAAAATGTCTACGTTAGAGTATGTAACCATGCAACAAGTCTCCAACCATAGTTTTTCATTTCTATCTATATTGAAAACTCATTCATTGAATTCCAAAATTCTTTTTTCCCTTCAAAACTCTAATTTTTTTTTTTATAGGTTTTGCATCGATATAGGGATTTTTTTTACTTCACAAGCTGGAGCTTTAATACTTTCATCATACTTTAAATATTTAAGGCTTTTTACTTGAAATTGGGTCCTATAATTTTTCACGAGGTAAAAATTCGCGGCTACGATGCAAAAGTTTGCGGCCATGATGCAAAAGGTCGAGGCCAACCAAATGTGATGTCAATTTTTGTGGCCACGATGTAAAAGTTTGCAGCCATAGTGCAGAAGTTTACGGTCATGATGTCAAAGTTCGTGGCCACGATACAAAAGTTCGCGGCCAGATATGATGTCAAAGTTTGAGGCCATATTATTCAAGTTTGCAGTGAGAATAACAAAGTTCGCGGCCATGTTACATCATATATATAGAGGCCAAATATTTTTAGCCGCTAAAGATCGTGTTTTCCACGACTAGATTTTTTAGTTGGTAAATTTACTCGCCAATGGTGCATTTTCTAGTAGTAGATCACTATTCAATTTTCGTCACCCTCAAACATGAATCTTGGCTCTGTCCTTGTGTCTAGAGTGTTTCTGGTGCATGTGGACCTTACATGATGCACATCAGCACGTGGGTCCTATACACACTAAACGTATGGCTCTAGAGATATCAGTGTCAAAATGACGAGAGATAATAAAACAGTATTCATCATGAAGTTAAGAGAGTCACGTGGGTACCTAGCTAGCTAGCTAGATGATATTGGTATTCCTCTTGGAAAGGAAAATCCCAAAACAAATCCATAATGTTGGATTGTGAGTGTCTCAGACTCTCTATCTCTTAAGAATAGAAGCTTTTACAAGATGTTTTTAATTAGAGAGAGAAAAGGTGCGACTATCAGATTAATCTGGTACTAAATAATTATTGTTTACCTAAATCTGGTACTAATTATATCATTTGGAGTACTATTTCGCAAAAGTCCAGCTGGCAATTACCATGCAAACTTGTATTGTATGAGTAAGAGAAAAGTTTGCAAAATTTGTGAATTATGTGTAACTAACTTTTCTTTCAGTGGAAGAATAGCTTGTTTTAATTAGTTGAATAGCTTGTTTTAATTAGTTGGGGTGAGTAGTATGTCAAAGTGTCAAAGAATAAAATAAGAGAAACGTTATAAACACAATAGTATGCACAACATGATTCGGTGACAATGCTTTACTGACAATTGGAATATGGATTGCTAGTTTTTAACTACCGAGACGCTACCACATTAGCATGTTATGTAATTAAATTGTTGTGCATGTAGTTGTGTTTGCTATATCTCATTGTAAAGTAATCGCAAAATATGTAATCATTATTCATAAAATTTGTCCACTTGAGGTTCCCAAAATCACCCACTCTCTCGGCATGATTTTATTAAGTTTTATCTCCGCTTATTACTCCCTCTATCTATCGCTCTCCACTTATTACCCAAAAATCCTCCATCAAAATCTTTAAAAAAGCAAAATGCATATATGTTACCAATTGCTTCCTCCATCTATTTGCTTTTCTCTTTAGAAGAATGCGTATTTTCTCGGACAAAAGCATATATTTTCATGATTTTTTTTTAAAAAAATTGGGTTTACCCCAATTAAAATATACTGTATAACTGATGAGCTCAATTCCAATTGATATGCAAAATTAAATACTTTAAAATTTATCCAAGAAAATGCATTTATTTTTTTAATAGAGGTAATTGAAAAGAAGAATGTAGAATTCATTAACCTTGGTGTTCTTGCAGAATTCAAGATCACTCCAGCAACTCTCGTCGACAACGGTATCCGGGCTCCGGTTAGGGTCCATGGTCACGGCACCGATCGACGACGTGAACACCACGCGCCTGACTTTCGCCTCCGCCGCCGCGGCTATCACGTTCTTTGTTCCGTTCACCGCCGGCTCCACCATTTCTTCCTTCAAAATTCAATGCATAGGAACCCCAATCAATCCCATCTGATCACAACAACAATACAAATCTATGGCTGGTATAAAAATCAAAAGGAAAAAGCCATTGCTCGTCGAGGCGGTGAGGTGGACAATCCCTTACTTCAGCTTCGGAGGAATGCGCATATCTTTGCATGAATCAATACTAACTCCCCAGTCAGCTGACCCTCGATTTCGGAGATTATAGCAGAAGAACTCCGTAACGGCGCCGGCCGGGGAAGGGTTTCGCCTCGAATCGAAACGATTTCTCAACACGTCCAAATATTTACCGAGGAGAAACGAACTTGCATGACTTCACGATCGAGGTCGCTAGAATCTCTATATATATGAGACTTGAGGAAAGAAAAAGCAAAGAGGGAAAAAAAAAAATGCCTACCGGGTCGTCAGTGACAGGGGATGCAGTGTGGAAAACACCGTCGCACCCATTAATGGCGTCCCTTAAACTCTGGAGATGAAGAAGATCAGCTCTGCACAGAGTTAATCTTTCCTTTGCGCCTTCCATCTCTCTCAAATGTCTATTCTTCGGATCATCTGCAACCCATAATATAAAAATACACACCCCATGAGCCAAAACTTACTCATTCGTTCCCTTTTGTTCGTCCTTTTAATTCGAGGGTAAAAAACCGTGCATTTTTTCGAATAAAAAAAAATGCGTTTTTATCAGACTAATTTTTTTTAAAGTGTTTTTTTTTTTTTTTTGGCACCAATCGAAGGAGTTATATAGATCTTTTATTCAACACAAATTTTTTTGAGGAAAACAAGTGACAAATTAATATGCAAGTAGGAGTACATTACATGATATATCATAGATATAAGTTCTTGCCTGGATTTCTGACCGTTCCTCGAACATTGTAGCCTTTTTCCAGGAGCGATTTGACAATCCATGAAGCTATGAAGCCCCCGGCGCCGGTGACACAGACTGTTTGGCCGGGAACCGACGGCATGCTGACTTTCCCGGCGACGGTGGTGGGTTGTTTTTAATGACGCGCGTACGTGTGATACTAAGGTAAAAGCTAATTAGGGTCGTTTGGGATGAGAAAAGACAGCTATAGAGTCTCAGCTGAGATGAAGTATGAATTCCACCACTCTTACGACGTTTCTATTTGTAAGGCAAGAAATGTTCACCAACTCACCTACTACGGTTCATAACATTTTAGAGAGAGAGAGAGAGAGAGAGAGAGAGAGAGAGGTTTACCCTCAAAACAAGGAAAGTTACAAGAGCATGTCTATACGTAAATCCATACATCTAATGTGTCGGAACACAATTATTGATTCTCTCTCTCTCTCTCTCTCTCTCTCTCTCTCTCTCTCTCTCTATATATATATATATATATATATCAATAAAGTAGTACTAACAAAGCAAAATCTATTATGGCCAAATATGTAACAAAAAATGCCAATTTTTTACGACTACCCATTAATCTTTAGACAATTTTGGAAATTTCTTTGGTGTCTTAGAGTCCAAGCCTCACACATTATTGATGAAAAACGATTTACAAAGAAAGAGTCATAATCCAAGTATGACATGGTGGTGAAATCACGATTGTTGAGCTCGATTTTGTTCATTCACCTTAAAAGTGGGTGATCATTACTCACCTTTTTAATTATTGGCTGATATTTACTAGCGGAGCTCTTTATGTTAACTATGGTTATGATTCTAAAATAGTATTTAAAAATTCATTTTCCGGTTAATTTTGAATTTTAAACTATTGAAAAATTCATTTTTGAACTTTTTAAGGTAAACACTACTATTTGTTTTTGCTACAGATTTATGATATTTTTTTCATATTAAACAATTATATCTTATTCTATTAGAATCCAAAATCTACAATTTGAAACAGATTTTAAAGCTATATTTTAAAATTTGTTTATAAAATTATGGCAAATTATCCATTCCTTACAAATGACACCTTTTTGAAAAGCGAAAGAAAAGAGTCTACAACCGAAGTTCTTCTTGCTATTTGTGTATATTCCAACTTTCCAAGTTGATTTTGTTTCCCTAGGCAAATATAAACTCATTTCTCTAATCCATTTTCTTTTTCTTCTTAACTAGGCTAACAATATGTAACTGAGTTCCAATTCAACTCGACTTTTCCTAGTTCCCTTTTGGCGTCTATACAAGATGTTTTGCCCAAACAAACACCCTATCGACTCGATCCCATATATATTTTAGTCTATCAAAAATCTTATGGCTTATGGTTGAAGACATCAAAGTTGATCCATCTCCATTGCTAAATCAGAACGGTTGCTTGCCCGGCCACCTTAAAATTCTAGGAGCAAATTATGAGATTCTAATTATCGAAAATTTCTATCGACTAACGATATTTAGAAATATGACTTTGGAGATGTTGGTTTGGGTTGTAATTTTTGGGACTGAATTTTGAATTCTACTTAATGTGAATTTTGATTTTCAACCTTTACGACAATGATTGTTAGCTTTTGGTGTGGCTTACTCATAATTTTACAGTTGCAAAAGAACCAAATTTGACGGCTAGTATAAAAGTCAAGATCTCCGATATAAAACAAAATGTAAAATCATAAACTGTAATTTACTTTTGACTCGAATAATGAAGAAATGGTCGAAGTTCTAGGTGGTCTTTTCCATCAAGAAAAGAAAAGAAAAACAAAGATCGGTCTTGAGTTTGGGGAGAATGGGAAATGCTGCCAAGAACCTCCTGTAAAGCACATGCAGAGCGACTGATCCGATCGCTTATCTCGATAATCGAGCAATGAACAGTTCGGTTTTGTATGCGCTCAATTTTAATTCGAGCTGTTTGTAGTTTGTACCGAGATAAACGGCCGAATCGACCGCTTTGCGGGATAATGCTCGGCAGCCTTTGGTGAGTCGAGATGCTCTACGTATGCAATTGTTGACCGGTTAAAAAAGTCATCTGGGTTTGGGTTTCTGGTGTGTGTTACTGTATTTCATTGGTTGGTTTACAACGGTCCACCACAGGCGTTTTCTATGGACCGTTCAGAATAAAAATACTCTTAACAATGTTTCTGAAACATGTTATTCTTCCCCGCTAAACCTAGATTAGTTGGAATGATGTTTTAGCAGTAATAATAATATGAATAGTAAACTATAAACCCCAACAAATAAGTGTTTGTTCTCCGTGAGATCGTGTGATTGAATCCAACGGATGCCAAATATTCCAGACATCGGGGCCACAAGTAGGGCTGCAAACAAGCCGAGCCTACTTTTTTGAGCCGAGCCGAGGAGTGTTAAGTTCGACTCGTTTAATAAACGAACCAAAAACTACTCGAGCTCTTCTTAGCTGTAACCGGTCCGAGCCCAATTAAATTACTAAACAAGCATGTATAAACAAGTCGAGCCCACTTTTACTCAGCAATAGATCACACAACAAAATGATTGTCCAACAAAAATATTATGAACTCCAAAGGGTAACTACACAAAAACCCAAAAAAAGATAGTCCATCAATGACGTATATACATATGGACTCGACTTGTATTGGTATGCTAAGGATTAGCCAAGGTATACGTAAGCTACTACTAAGCTCGTCCGGATACCTGAGTTGTCAAAAAATGTTTGGCTACTTGTACTTGTTTTGCCTTTTCGTATCTTTTTTTTTTTTTTTTCCGGATGAAAACCTTCTACAATAAAACTACTCTAGGGACTCAATAACCCGCAAGAAGGGAGCAAAAAGGTAATTCACTTCCTTCTCCCTACAGCTTCATTTTCCAATCTTTGCATAGTTGCAATATCTTCCTGCGTAACTTTCTCACAAGGTTTAACCCCAGCAGACTGCCAATTCAACAAATGACCTCTAACTCTAGTGTAAGAGCCCTTTTTAACAACATTGCAAAAATTGCAACGCCAAGTAACATTTCCCCCTCCATGTCTTCGCTTTTCTAATCTCGTAACGTACCTCCAAAGAGGATTGCTTGTGTCCCCTTCATTGTATGGATTCTTTGGGTCCACTTCGTTGGATGGATTCTTCGTGTCCTCTTCGTCGGATGGATTCTTCGTGTCTACTTCGTCCGAAGGAGAGGGCACAGAACTAGCATCTGCAGAATCTGTTTTCCTAATGAAGAAATAAAAGACAAAAAAAAGGCACAAAAAGAAGATTCAAGAAGATAACAAGAAGATTCATTTTCCTATTGGTACTAGGACCTGATAACAGGCAAGAACCGATCTGGAAAAAGAACAAAGAAAGATAACCCAAAAGAAGGGAGCAAAAAGGTACTTTACTTTTTTCTCCCTTTAGCTTTATTATCCTCCAATCTCCGCATAGTCGCAACGTCTTTGCTAGTGACTTTCTCACAAGGCCTAACCCCAGCAGAAGGAGAATTCAACAAATGACCTCGAACCCTGGTGTAAGAGCCCTTTTTAATAACCTTACAAAAATTGCACTGCCATGTAACGTTTCCCCCTCCGTCACTTTTCTTTTCTACTATTGTAACATAATTCCAAAGAGGATTGTGTGTGTCCACTTCATGGGATGGCGAGGGCAACGAACTAGCATCCGCAGAATCCATCTTCCTGTTAAAGAAAAGAACAGAAAAAATCAAAACTGCTGTAAACCACGAAGTCCATTTTCTTACTATTACAAATCCATTTTACCCACTATTGATACAAACAGCAGCACAGAAAAGAGCTTAATACTTGATCAATGGGACCTAAAAATACAGTAGCATATCAAATAACATAAACTGAGCCAAAACAAGAGGTGACACTTGGATAATGTTCCCACACTTCGTTTGTGCATTCTCACTAGGGTTAAATCATAAATTGTGATCGATGAGGAAATAAAAATACGATGTTCTTGTATTGAAGCATAGGAGAAGCAAAATAGTAATCTGAAATTGGCAGGATTCAACATCTGTTTTTTTCTTTGAACTGGATTCAACATTTGTTTAGTAGTAAAGATATGACCCTTCAATTGCAATGACAAACAGTTTCTTCCGATAAGCCTATTATTACGAAATCAAACTAAAATGTAACTTAATGAAGACTTACATTATGAGTACCATATGCTACACGAATAAAAAATTCCCAAGGAGCAGAATTTAAAGTACTTATAAAACACAAGACAAGTAAAACATGTAGCAGAACACAATTCTGAAGGTTCCAATGAACCTGAAATTTAAAGTTGAGAGCAACACTTACGTATCAGATAACACATTGGAACTTGGAAGATCATTCCCTTGGTCCTGTTGACAAATATGTCACAACAGCCATGTTACAGAAACTAATAAAAAGAAAAGAAAAGCAAAGCAAAGGAAAGAGAGAAGCTAAATAAAGAAACAAACATGTTGTCGACAAAGGGTACAAATAAGAAACTATAAAGATACAGAATTAAGCAAAATACCCACTTGTTCACTGAAGTTGATTTTACTAACAAACATCCAACGTTCGGTGCTCAGATCCAACATTTCTTCGTCACCATCGGCATATAAAACCTAAAAAAATGCCACGAATAATGAACCAAATATTTATTTTTCCAAGAAGAGAATGGCAATGTTAATGTCAACCACAACTTGTCAGAAGGTGAGATAAGTTGGGTGATATAGCCACGTACTGGACAGCATAATTAAACAACTTCATATTCAGGAGCACTAGCATAAAAGTTGCAAACATACACTACCAAGAGTAAAGCCCAAAAGAGTGTGAGTCAGTGACCGAAAAAGTTTTCCTAGCTATGATTGACCAATGGACCATGGTATAGCCAAAAGCCCAAAACAGAAAAAGAGAATAGATATAGATATCTCTGTGTGATCAAAGAGAATCTTCTCACCTTGTGCTTCTTTTCGATGGGGTCAAATGAGGAAATAGCGCCTTCATAGAACCTGTGTAGACATAATATGAATTGAGAAAAATTGAACAATAGCATTATTGTGAATTCACTGATGTTGTAGGAAATATCAATGAAAGTTCCGAGGAATTCAAGACATTGCCCCCATCTAGCTCAAATAAGTATTTGATTATATGTTAAACTTGCAAAAAGGACAACGGCGAAGTGTGAACCCAAAGAATTATCTAATAAAATGAGTGCAATAAACTTATCAAATTTGCATAAGATAATCAGAAACAAGGGTACCATGGAAGTGACAGCATAATATTAAGATTCTTGAGAGTATTCACCTTCGGTCTAATGGCCACCAAACTTTTATCTGGCAACCAACCAATTCTTCACCATGATTTTCCATACCGTTGGCCATTTCAGGAACCTAAAATTGAAATACGAACCAAAAGTAAAATCAAAACATTTTTATAGGTAAATAACTCTACACAAGAAGACATCAAGTGAATGGCGCTCGTATATAAAACACAGGCCATCATGGAAGGACCCTATATACACTTCCATGCAAATCAAAAAGCTCCATAATATAACTAGCTCAAGAAAATGATTTTTCTCCCTTGACTCCCACTTATATATAAAACTAATTAAGGGGCTCTTTACTGAAGCCAAGGCTCTGCTAGTCCACAAACGGCAACTAAGGGGCTCTACATCCCTTTCCCCGCCCTAACCCATGCCACGAATGTAAGAATTCCAACACGCTTCCCGGAGCTTACCACACCATACTACTCCAAGCTCCAACTACAGTCCAAAGGTCTCAACTTTCTCAAGCCACAAAACTAAGAGTAAAAGTAAAATAGGCAAAGATGAAAGTGACAATAAAAACTGTAGAAAGCAAAATATCACTATCTTTGAGCAGTTGAGCACAAATACAGCTATCAATGAATGTTTGTAACATGACAAGTTTTTTACAATGATCCTAGCACTCTAAGTGAGATCTTGGTATGCACTGGTGGGCGCATTACTCAACCACCTAAAGATTTGGGGCAACTGGTCACCAAACTATTTGAGCTTTTACTCATAGGAGGTCTTGTTTTAAATGTCTTTCTTCCGCTTTAGCATCATCATCTTCAAATGCAACTTCTCCCTATCAACAATTTCTTCCTTTGACTTTAATTCTTTATGGTAGTTAGGAATTTTCAGTTGCTTTCCTTATTGTTGTGTTTAACAAGAAAATAGAGGCATTTTAATGATTTACAACTCAATTTTTTCTGTGAAAAATGTCGTGAACCTTGGAGTTCCAACATAGGGAAAATGACATTATTTATGCTTAAGCTTCATTCAAGATGTTACTCAAGTAACAATAACCCCACCATGTATATCCAGATTGATTTCTAAAGATTAATTGCTCAGTTTAGAAATGGGATTGCATGACAAATCTTGCATTTCTGGTGTATGAATGCAACATTTGGTGGAAAGTATTGAGAGGTAAATCAAATGTATGAAAGTCTTGCATTCCTCACTATCAGTACAGGGGGATTACTCATCCTAAGAAAGTATATAACCCATCCTAATACTCCCTCCATCCCAATTTAAATGTCCCCTAAGGTTTTCCATGCATTTTGAAACCCTCAAAAAATATACTTTATAATATGTAGAAGTATATTTTTTTTGGGGGTTTGAAAATGCACGAAAAATCATAGGGGACATTTAAATTGGGACGAAGGGAGTAGTATCTTTTTAAGAAGGGCCCCTCCTAATAGTTCCACTAAATCAAATGGTGAATCAATCCATTAAAGTCCAACTAAACATATGTGGCAGTCGTTCTCATGATGCACTAACAAAGACATACGCATACCTCTTCCTTCTCTGGAATACGCTTCCTCTTGCCTTTTGTTTGAGAGGCCTTTTTCAATAGACTATCATCACTGCTAGATGGTCCGGTAGCAGAAATTGGAAGTCCATTCTGTACATGTCACCGGCGAAGGCGAAGGAACACATAAGAACCGAGAACATAGAAGCATATCAAGTACCTACATTACCACAAATAGCCAAAAAAAACAAATACAAGGTCCTGTCAATTAATCCCTTGCCACCAGATTTTTTTGTGAGCTGCAGACCATTCTCGTCATCAGGAGCATAGTTTTCAATCCAGACACTATTGTTCAGAATTACCAGTGTAAACAAGAATGATTTGTGGGCAGCTACACCCCTTATTACTGGCCATTGGTGATATGAACTGTTCTCCAGATATCTAGTGCTTGTTCCACTATACTTGGACACCTTCTAAGAGTACAGTAAACTGAAGGCATTGGTGATGCATTGTACCCAAGAAGATTAATCTTTCCTCGCTACGAAGGGCTAGTGAGACATTTTGGTGTCATATACTAGAGTGCAACCAATAATGTGGCCCTAAAAAGCTAAATATGGGACAGGACCTTCTATATAGTGGGCCCAAATAGTTTTTTTGAGTTGAAACTTGAATGATGGTTTCACATGCTCTTCCCTCAAGAGTAACAAAATTTTCCAAATTCATATTTTAACATAAGCTGTAAATACATATATAGACAAGTATATTATATGTATATAGGAAGCACTTCGTAAAAAAGTATGGAGATACTGGTAGCATTCCGAAGGTAGTAAGAACACTATACTCATCATCTCTTATCAGACAAGTAAGAGGAGAAAACATAACAACAGAGCAACCAGATTCAGAAGCATAGATATGAATAAACGTATCTCCATATTCAATCAAAAAGATGCAATTTGTATTTGTACAATAGAAATGGAGCAGATAGGTTTGTGTGCATTCTTCTTGGGCAAAAATAATTTATCGACATGAAACCAGTCAATTTTGCCATACAGCAGTTTGAAACGAGAAGAAACGCACCAAATGTTCGCTTCTAGATGCATCCTGGCAAATTGAAAAGACTATTTCAGCAAAATCACCAACATCGAAGCCCATGAATTGTACTGCTGGTGGGAGATAGGGTCTAAGTTTATCAGTACACTTGTTTAGAACATTTTCTCCCAGTTTCCAAGAAGTAGGCGAAATATTCTGGAAGAATGAACATAACTCATTAATGAATCTAAAGGAAAATCACCAGTAAAACCAATATGAAATGAAGTTTGAAAAAAGGAGATTACCTGATTACCCTTTTTCACACTTCTTAGCAGTGGAATGATAAGTTCCAAAGGAATTTCCTCAGTTTCTTCTAAGACTAATGACATAATCATCTCCATATCTGAGAATACAGACTGGGGATGATCGGACCTTTACAATTTACACAAAAATACGTCAGGTTTTAATCAACCGAAAAAGAAACATGGTATCACCTGAAATTGAATGTTAACCAATAACTTAAACGGCTAGAAATATTACACATACACACGCCCAACCCATCAAATGTGTTCATGTGTGCCAACGTTCTATCTCATGTCATTGGTTCTTTCATTTATGAAGCATGTATCGGAAGTATCAAGTTTAAAACAAAGACACCCAGTGAAGTCACATTAACTTTTTTCACTTTGTCTACTGGTGATGTTTTCGATCACTCAGGAACTGGAACTAACGCACATAAATTTGCTCAAGTTCTAAACAATGACAACTAGAAGAACAATAAACTAGGGCTCCATGAGAGAAGCTAAAAAGTAAGAGAATCACATTTACAGATCTTACCTAATAGTATTGAGAAACAGTTGAAACATCTCAACAATTAACTCGTCAAACTCAAGGTCGAGCATCACCAAGCATGATCTGACCGCTGCAATATTGTGCAGAATAGATACAGCCTTTGTATAGCATCGACCAGAAGCAAGTGACAATTTTCCAAGCGCCATTACTGAAAGTTCAAAAATTTCCTGTGCCAAACCAGTAATCAGGACCGGATTTCACAGTACATGATTCATCATACACGTAAATATTTGTGAACAAAATAATTTGAAAAAGAAAAGCGAGTTTAATTGGAATGCTGCGTAATTCACACACATGCAGGGAGTGGGTGGGACCAGCTATCTAAGGTTTTATGAATACCTGCATTTGTTTGTCGTCGTAAGGCGCATCAGGCGCTGTTACTCTTGTTATTTCATTGATGCAGGAAGCAACGGAAACCTTCACATCGATTTCTGAATGCCTCAATAGATCCGGAGCAATCAGCGCTTTCATTAGGGGTAATAGAGCATCATAGGTTCGTTTGGACGGAGCTTGCTCCACCCTTGATAAAAGAAGCTCTACTTTCTGGAATAACGACACATCAAAATTACAACAAATAAAGCCGATAAAAAAATAGTAAATATGGAAAATAAAAACAAGAAAGAACTACAGAGATAAACATTAAACTAGCATAGTTTTCCTTGAGGTAAAAGAGATGGGTGAAATGAGAAACAGATGATACATAAAAGCACATTACAATGAAGAAGAGTGAAATTCGCTTCATGCTAATGAAGAAGGATAAACTGAAATATTTTGGTATCTTTCAACAATGCTGCTGAACTTATGGATGGAAGTGGAAAAAATACGCTCTTGATCAACCATCTTCAGCAAAAATACGGGAATTCTCGATGAAAATTATGTGTGAGATGCAAAAACCTAAAGACCTAACACCATATCGCCTCATATAGATAAATGCAAAAGTAACACGAGAATGCATGGGTTCTCCAATTCTCGGTATAAAGCCACAAAAATGGTTCCATGTGCAACTTATTGCCTACGTTATCAACTTTGCATAAGCTTCTCCTTGTGCAGTACTCACACGGATGATCTACCGATAAAAAATATTAAAAGGGCAAAAATATGCATTTATGTGAATCACAATGCTAACTACAATTACCTGGCACAACATGCTTGAAAAGATAGAAGGAACTAGGAAGGACATGCAATATATGCAATCAAAGATAGATAGACATACACATTTCCTAATGTCATCTACTGGAATACAGGAAGTTGTGAAATGGACCCAACATGCAAAGCATGGGTTCCCTCAGTTCTAGGCTTCTAGCAATGAAGCAACAATGGTTTTCCCACAAAATTGATCGCTGCAAGATCTTGACATAAGCATCTCCTATCCCAGCAATCAGTCCAATGGACTTCACACGAGAAGAATACGATGACCACAATCATTGGCCAAATGTATACTACTATACCACAATCATTTCCGGCAAACTGGCAAAGTACTACTCAGTACTCAATTACTCCCTCCGTCCCAAATTCTTTGTCCGATCCGCAAAATGGAGTGTTAAAAATAATACAATTTTTGCAAGAAAAACTCAAAAGTTTTTCAACAACTTACTAGATATCAATGAGTATTTTTAATTTGTGAAAAAAGTTAGAATTTTTTCTTGAAAAAATTGCATTATTTTTAACACTCCGTTTTGCGGACTGGACAAGAATTTGGGACGGAGGGAGTACAATTTACACATGACTTAGCAAAATAGGCCTTATGGATAGAGATTAAAATACTCGTGCACACAAATGGTTTCAATGTAATACGAAGATGACTTTATGAAATGAGTAAAAAAATTCTGAAAAACACAAAAAAGCAATATGAAAATGAAAAATCCAGTTTTTAAAACTGACAATGAATACCAATATACATCAAAGCATTAGCCCTGTATAAAGAATCGAATGGCCTAGGGCACCAACCATTAAAAACAGACGACTGAAAAAGAAAATGCGATTCAAATAAGCGTCGTCTCAAAGTCATCTACATTTATCTTGACCAACAATCTCTAATCTTTCCTCTCCCATGTTGTCTCTTTTTCACCTGTTTGTTTCTGTTTGGTTGTGTGCCATGTCTACTTTACTAGATCATCAATTAAGTAAGTAAACCAAAAGTTAGGGAGAAGCAAGAGAAGAAAACCCATGTCGAAATCATAAACATATCATAACATAGATTAACCAAGGAATCATATACCCAGTTGATAGAGAAAAACACTGTGAATAAAAACACAGAAAGATGCCCATCTAACGTGTCATGCAATCGCCAAGCCAAATAATTCGATTACCAAAGAGGTACGCTTCCAAAGTTCCAAACTTAATCTACAATAAACTGGAACCCAACATATAAAACAGACATTCACCAAAACAATCATCAACCAAAAAAGAATATTCTGATGATCATATCTATATATCTATAACACAAGTACACACAAAAAAAAACAAGTGGGTATTACATCAAGAAGGATCAGGAGCTCAGGAGTGGAAGCTGGGGGCGCAAGGAGCCTTTCCCCAGCTTCTTTGAGCTCTTCTTGAAACACCTGAGAAGAAGATGAAGCCGCCATTGCTTCAAACCCCAGAAAACCCACGTTGAAAAAACCCTAGAGATTGCTCAGACCACACGAGGAAATGCAATTAGGGACACAACCCAAATGCTGATTTTTGCTATTTTTATAGGCTTCAAAAGGAAAAAGAGTGAATTAGGGGTTTTTGGGATGGGAAAACAGGAGAGCATGCAGTGGCACACATGGAATTGAGAGAATAGATAAAATTTGGATAAGGGTTGGGCTTGGAATCCGACGCCGCCTCTGGTCGCTCTACGTGGCTTGGACACCCATTGGCGTTACCGAATTTGCTGGGGAGTACAGAGAGGATTTCAGAGAGAGAGAGAGAGAGAGTATGCCTTGGTGATTAGTGTCAGTTTTACAGCTCCGGCCCTCTGGTTTTCGGATGTTTTGGGAATTGGCCCAATCCTTCTTGAAATTTGGGAGCTTCACTTGTTTTGTTTTTGTTTTTCAATTTTATGCCCTTATGTTCTTTGTGTGGTTTCAATTTTATCAGCAGGGCCATGAGCTAAAACAAGTGTTGCGGCCGCTTTATGCCTCCGATAAATTCTGAATTATAAGACCCCTCCTACTTTTTTATCTCTTAATATAGTCCAACAAGAAATGCCCTATTTTTAATTTTTGCTTTAAGCCCTTGAAAAATCAGGGTCGGCTATGTTTACCATATGCTGCCTAAAGGGACATCCTTTCTGTTCATGTAAAAAACTTACTCCTTGTTTTGCGAGATTGTAAAGCATGGAGTTATAGATAAAGACAACTTTTGATATATGTTCATTGCCTTATTTTTCTTTTATGACTAAAAAAGTAAATTTTGACATTCGCTTTGCTATTTTACGTATTAAGAAGAATTTTTTAGAGCTTATTTTAACGAGCCAATAAGCAAAACCGGTCTCCATCAAACAAGGATATTTGTTCATTGTTTATTTTTGAACCGTAAGCACACAAGTAAGCGAACTAAACGAGAAATGGGTAAATTGAGTAGGAGGACATACTACAATAGTTTTTATCATGATAAGGACATAAATATTTTCCTTTAAAGTTTAAAGGACATTATGTCCAAGATTTACAAATAGCCCCCCCAAAGTTGACCGGCGTTGACCAACGTTGACCGGCGTTGACCAACGTTGACCGGCGTTGACCAACGTTGACCGGTGTTGACCGGCGTTGACTAACGTTGACCGTCGTTGACCGAGGTTGACCGGCGTTGACCGAGGTTGACCGGCGTTGACCGAGGTTGACCGGCGTTGACCAACGTTGACCGGTGTTGACCAAAGTTGACCGGCGTTGAAAGTGCCTAAAACCCTAGGGTACCGTATGAAAGTGCCTAAAATCTTAGGGTACCCTATATATGAAAGTGCCTAAAACCCTAAGGTACCCTATGAAAGTGCCTAAACCGCTAAAACCCTATAATAGAAAAATGAACCCTAAAACCCTATAAAAGTGCCTAAAACCGTAGGGTACCTTATGAAAGTGCCTAAAATTTTAGGGTACCCTATATATGAAAGTGCCTAAAACCCTAAGGTACCCTATGAAAGTGCCTAAACCGCTAAAATCCTATAATAGGAAAATGAACCCTAAAACCCTATTAAAGTGCCTAAAACCTTAGAGTACCCTATGAAAGTGTCTAAAATCCTAGGGTACCCTATGAAAGTGCAACAAAATCGAAAAACACAAAAAAAGACATATTTTGTGTTAGCCAAACAAGGCCCTTATCTCATTTAAAATCATTTAAATGAAAAAAGACATTTTTTGTGTTAGCCAAACAAGGCCCTTGTCTCATTAAAGGCAATTTGGTCTTTTCACGGACCTTAAACTCTAAAATATTTTCATTAATGGACTTTACACATCACTGAAACTTAAGCTGGACTAAATCTAATTTGGCACCTCTTCTTTTGGACTTTAGACTAATTTGCTGACGAGAAGTTGCTTTATTTTTCATTGATGCGACTTAATGTTGCAACCAATAATGCGAATAGCTAGAGAGAGGAATAAAAGTTAATTTTTCTTTTTATCGGTGAAAGTCATTATTGTTAAAATAATTATTAACATCTTGAATGATGAGAATAATAGGTAAATTATTTGAAGGCCAAACTGTACAAAGTGCGACCAAATATAGACAAAGAATTTACAAACATAAAATGCTAGTAAAAGATACAATTGTGAAATAGTATTAGAGCATAGATTTTATAAAAACTAAAGAAATATGATAGAAATCTTGGTCTAACTTAACTCACCTCAACGAGCCTTAATTGTAAATATTTGGAGTCAGCTACGTGAATCGGTTCTTTCTCCTTATAGTCGGAACTCAATAATGCGCAATCCGATTCCATCCTTTTACGTTGTCTCAATCGGTGCCACTATTAGCCGCCTTCTTGGCTTCTTTTTTTTTTTTTTTATATATCCCAACTAAATAAACTCACCCACCTAAAAATGTTGACAATTACAGAGCATGAGTAAGAAAATAAACTAACACGAAGAATGTTACATAAAGCAATAAATTAAATAATTACTCAGAAAAGTGTTGATGTTTAGAATTACTTGATCTTTGTGTTTTCAAGTGTCAAAGTATACATTGCCGAGGAGAAGAAAAAAGTGTCAAGGAATACATGCATTGAAGGTTTTAGATTTTTTAAATTCTTTTAACATCCAAATGTCCGAACCACATATGCTTAAGTGACTACAAGCAAAAAAAAAAAAAAATTGCTTGAAATAAGTAGGACCTATTGTTAATGAAATCATGAAGAAGCACTAGAAATCATTTGATATCCTTATTAGATCTTCACATTTTTCTCCTTATTTTGCAAGGTTTTGAATATAGTATTTCATACCAAAAGGATGGTAAGAACTCAATCTCTTGTGATCAATAGTTTTCGAAATGGTATATTAGAGAAAACATTTCATATAAACCATATAAATATATAGATCTTTACCTTACAGTGGTCCGTCCGATATAATGAGCAGGTATAGCTGAGCGCAGTTACTTTCGTTAATTTTCATATCAGAGTACAGAGACATGAATAGAACATATCAATTTAAAATTGATGTCCCAATGCATTTGGTGCTAATTGTAAGCATTGATCTGAAATGATCCATCACATATTTGCAATAAAAGGAAAAAATGAAGATAGCGAAGGATTTACCATGACTAGGGTTTTTCCTGATTGAGGATGATGGCGGCGCGGGGTAGGGGTAAGGATGGGGATAGGAATAGAGAATTAGGGTAGGAGGAAGAGGAAGTAGATGAATATATAAGGGAATAGGAAAGGGAAAGAAAAAAGAAATCATCCAAAAAAGAAATAATTTTAATCACGCTGCACAACTGTGAATAAGGAAAAAAAAAAGAAGGAACATTGAGATTTCTCTCATTTATTGCGAGAAAGGGGAAATAAAAGAAAATAAATACAAAGAGAGTAAAATTAGTCTGGTCCAACAAAAAAGCTTATAATAAATAAAATAAAGTTTGGTCCAATGAAAAAAGGTTTTAATAAATCAAATAATACTACTTTGCTTTAAATTGGAAAAAAAAAAAAAAAAAAGGACTTCATTTCCGTGGGAAGTAGAAGAGAGAGTGAGGGACATGGAGAGAGAGAGGACCACAATGCTTGGATGAGAAAAAATGATTTCCTTCATTCTTTTCTCCATTCTCCTAGCTTGTCCACCATGGCATCTGTTGTTCCTGTCTCTCCACACGCAGTAGACAAGAGTATCTTATTTCACCAAATGCTAAACTGTTCGCCAAAAAGAGAGTCCATATAATAAAAGAAAGAGGCAACTAAAGTGTTTATTTTTTTGCATTTTGTCAATAGAATTTTTATGACAAAAAAAAACCCATTTTCTGGCCAGGCTTGGTCGTCATTTAGGCAATGTGGCACAAGTAAAGCACGATATACACACAAGTACAGCACGGGCACGGCACGAACACGATATATGTTTTTTCCTACGATCGATTGATAACTTGTGGTCAGATACAATGAGCAAGTATAGCTTAGTGCAATTACTTTTCTTAACTTTCATATCAGAGTATACTTTCGTATCAGAGTACAGAGATATGAATAGAACGTATCAATTTAAAAATTAATGTCACAATGCATTTGGTGCTAACTGTAAGCATTGATTTGAAATGAACAATCACACATTCGCAATAAAAAGGGAAAAATGAAGATAATGAAGGATTTACCATGACTAGGGTTTTCCCCGAGGATGATGGCGGCGGGGTAGGGATAGGGAACTAGGGTAGGAGGAATAGGAAGTAGATGAATATATAAGGGAATGGGAAAGGGAAAGAAAAAGGAAATAATCCAAAAAACGAAGTACGTACTTTGAATCACGCTGCACAACGGTGGTCGGTGGATAAGAAAAGAAAAAGGAACGTTGAGATTTCTTTCATTTATTGCGAAGGGAAAGGGAAAATAAAAGAAAATAAACAAATTAAAAGAGAGTAAAGTTAGTCTGGTCCAGCAAAAAAGATTATAATAAATAAAACAAATTAAGTTTGGTCCAGTGAAAAAAGGTTATAATAAATCAAACAATAATACTTCGCTTTAAATAAATATTAAAAAAAAAGAGAGACTTCATTTCCGTAGGAAGTAGAAGAGAGAGTGAGGACACGGAAAGAGAAAAGAGAATCTTATTTCACCAAATGCTAAATTATTTGCCAAAAGAGAGTCCATATATAATAAATAAATTATTTGAACAGAGTTCAAGGGATGCCTATGAGTCTAAGCAAATTCTTAACTGGTTTCTCTTCAATGGAAGGGGTACTAATACTGAGCTGAGTATCATTAGCCTTAAAAACACTTTGGCTGCTTCAGCTTATGGGTTGTGGCAATGAACGGCATTCCAGAATCTTTCGAGCAATGGCAAAAGGGCATACCCAGGTGGCTGATGGGATTGAAGCTACAATTCGGGATTTTCTCAGCTCAAGGAGACATATGAAACCATCCAATCAAAATAAGAATATTTGTGCGATTTGGGATCTGTCTAACAGAGTTATAGAGGTTGTATAGTTAGGAGTTCTAGTTTGATAAGTGGTTGTTTTTGCTTTGTTTATGTTGAAAGTTGTTTCTGTAAAGGGATTGACTCCCTGGAAATTCTTGTTTTCCTTGTTTTGGGCTTAATAAAAGTGTGCACTTATCAAAAAATAAATAAATAAAAGAAAGAGCCAACTAATTGTTTCTTTCTTGCATTTTGGATCAAAAGATTTTTATGATAGACCAGCCCATTTTCTGGCTGCATTCGGTCGTCATTTGGGACATGTGGCACAATTAAAGCACGAGCACGATATACGCACAAGTACTATACAAGCACGACACAGGCACAATACATAGTCTGATTTTTCCTACGTTCAATTGATAGCTTGTACAATTTTGAACCATTAATTCTTTTTATTTTTTCCGTTAGGTGAGGAGTTTGAATGATCACGATTAGCGAGAAATTGTGCAGTGCATATTTGCTTTTATTTTTTTCTAACTTCCAAAATTTTAAAGATATGATTGGTAGTTATAAAAAGGGTGCTAATCTAATTGCGATATACTCGGACTTTAATGATACAACTCTTATAACTTTAAGTTAGTGATTATTTATTCAGGCAAATTGTGTTTATTGATTTTGTGCTTAACTTTTGTGGAATATTGTTTCGTCTTAACTGGAAGAATCAGAAAAGTAAAAATTTATGACCGAAACTCTTTTTTTAAAATTCAAGAAAAAGTTCAAAAAACTACAAAAGTTTGGTGCAAAAAGTTTACCTTGTTCGGTTTCCGTTTGGAAATTTTTTGAGTTTGGTTTTTTGGATAATGAGTGGAGAGAGACATTAGAGTAATTTTGAGGTAGGGATAATGAGTGGAGAGAGATAAAAAAAGAAATGAGAGTAATGATTGAAATCAGAGGTAATTAGTGTTTTTTGAGTTGAATTTTTTTTCTCCAAATATGCAACTGAACAAAGCAAACTTGAAAAAAAATTGAATAAAAAAAAAAAAAAAAAAAACCCAAGTGGCTTTGTACGTCACCCCTGTAAAAGTTCTACCGATCTGGAGAAAAACATTGAACAAGCCCGGATGTATTTGTGCATGCAAGTGCTGGAGTAGTTCCATTAAAATGCTTCCAGAAACTAAACAGTGATCTGAAGATTCCTGCATTTCCTTTTGCTTTGACAAATTAATTCCGAAAATCTTTCCGCTCGTTGATACTCCACTCGATAGTAGTCGGAAAAAATATATTCAACGACTCGATCGGCTCCATTAAAGTGTGAAAATTTACGAAAACAATTGTCTGTCTTTATGCAGCAAACAAATTAAGACACCACATGAGCTGATCCAAACAAGACACAAAACTTGGAGAATAGCTGATATTTAAATGGGTCCTGCTAATTACTGCCCATTGGGCATTTCAAAATGAGAAATAAAAAATGTCCCTTTAATTGCTAGAGTTCCGCGTGTCCTTGTAATGACTTCGGTTTTGCGCGTTTGACAATGGACAGCACCATTCTGTCTTTGTTTCTACAAAATGACTGGTTTACCCTTTTGTAACTTTTGTGCACCATTGCTACAAAATTTCCAGCCTTTAGTACAGCTCTCTCCGGATCAAAAAAAAAAAAGTACAGCTCTCTCTCTCTCTCTCTCTCTCTCTCTCTCTCCAACTGGAATTATTTCTCTCTTAAAATTTTCCCTTGAAACTGTTCCTGGACACCCCTCTTCTTTTCGATATCCCCCATTAATTCGATCACCACCACCTCTCAGATCCCAATCGGTCTGCAAAGAAACTCACTCACTCTCTCTGTCTCTCTCTCTCTCTCTCTCTCAAATGGGTTTTGGTAACCAGGGTTTAAGGAACCCCAAAACGAGTAAACCCTCTTTCAGAGTATCAAATAGGAAAAAAAAAACTTTCAAAGGAAAATAAACAGAGCTTTAATTTAGTGAATCATAAAATTTTTGTATAGGAACAGGTTACATTGTGATGAGAAGTGATTTTGGTTTTAGGGCTTCGTCTAATTTGATGAAACATATTATTAATTATGGAATTCTTTCTTGGGTTGCCAGAGATATGGGTCATATGGTATATAACAATGAGAAGTGATTTTGATTTCATTGCCATATGAGAGGATGATAATGGGAGTAAAGTAAATTCCCGGCCAGTGGTGGAAAGCATGCCTGTAAAAGGCAAATAACAAAGAACGGGATGAGGGTTGAGATAAATAAATGGTGGAGACAATTAAGGAAAAAAATCTGATCACAAAAAAAATGAACGGAAATACAAGAGAGAGAGAAACTAAATACGGTTAAATTCCATTTCAATCTTCTAATTCAAGAGAGAGAAGGTAGAGAGAGGAAGACCAAAAATATTTGATATTCCGAGAAGATGAGAAAGAGCTCTGGCGAGGGAAAAAATGGTGAACGAGCAATAATTCTAACACAACACCTATTCACACTCTTATTCACAATAAAAATGGGCGTAGTGGGTGTGTGATTGGATATATAAATGAGTGTAGTGGTAAAAGGATTGTGTGAATGAGGAAAAAAATTTCAGTGCCGAGCGGGTATCACGTGGTGCCCGCTCGGCCATCCGAGCCGTCCATTACTTGTATGGACGGCTCAGATTTGGAGAGAAAAGAGGAGAGAGAAAAGTGTTAAGATGAGACGAGAGAGTGTGTTTAAATCCGAACCGTCCAAAAATGTATCGGACGGCTCGGATGTGCCGAGCGGGTGCCACGTCGGCAATACCCGCTTGCACTGAAAAATTTCTCGTGAATGAGAAGGAGAAAGAGGAAGACGATGGAGCACAGCGGATGTGTCCTTGCTCACATATGGATTTGACACGTGGCGACTTATTTTTCTGTGCTCACAAGGCAAGGTAAAAGGGTGGGGAGGAAAAGTCAAAAAGAGGGGCAACATTGTCAATCTCCTTGGGAGCTTAATCAGCCTCCCTGCAATCTAACCAGGGGACTTGACACCTGCTGCGCCGTACTGCTTTCTAGGCGCGTGATGCATACTCTGCCATGCCACTGGGCAGTTTGTAGAATTTGCCTATTTAAAATAAGCTTTTCAAGGGGGCACACACAAAAAAAAAAAAAACTAGATTTGAAGAAATGGGTAGTTATTAATACACACAAAGATTCATGATGATCTATTTGAAGGCCAAATTCCATTTTATCATAAGAGCAAGTTTACCAAGTGAGGCTTAATGCCTTTTCTAACTATTTTACCTAACAAAAACACAAAAAGTCACCTACAGCCGATGAGCTAAAGGAGAAGGTAAAATAGATTTGAAGAACTGGATGGCTATTAATACCTAAGGAATGATTCGGTGTCCCCGGTCATTTTGGGGACAACGTAACTTTTGGCATAACAAAACCAATTATAAGCATAACTAAATTCATTACAAGCATAACCAAAACCATTATAAGTATAACCAAAATCATACTAAGGCATAACTTGGTTGGTTATGCCTTGGTTGCATTTTTGTTATGCTTTCATTGGTTTTTGGTTATGCCTTGGTATGCCATGTTATTGGTTCTATTATACTTGTAATGATTTTTGTTATGCTCCTAATGGTAAAGTTATGCCAAAAATTACGGTGTCCCCAAAATGACCGGGACACCACCTACCTATGCATTGCTCATTTGTCATTCTTAAACCAATTAAACAATTAGTTTCTCTCCTCCTCCTCCTCCTATTGGTGTGAGATTAAGAGAGATTGAGTAGGTAAAACGAAAAGGGAATGACTTCAGTGTCCCCAGTCATTTTGGGGACACCATAACTTTTAGCATAACAAAACCATTTTGAGTATAACCAAAACCATTATAAGCATAACAGAACCATAGTAAGGCATAACATTGATTTGTTATGCCTTGGTTGGGTTTGGTTATGCCTTGGTTGGGTTTGGTTATGCCTTGGTTGAATTTTTTGGATATTCCTTGGTTATACCTTATTTAGGTTCGGTTATGCTTGTAATGGGTTTTAGTTATGCTCATAATGGTTTTGTTATGCCAAAAATTACGGTGTTCCAAAATGACCGGGGACATCATAGAATCATCCCAATGAAAAAAGTGTATTGTTGAGTAGGTGAAATACATTTTCATTGGTGTACATGCTCTAAGGAAAAGTAGTTGAGTAGGTGAAATAACATTTTCAGTGGTGTACATGCTCGGATCCGCGATCCAGCAGCTCATGGGGGACTGCAGGAAGTACAGGGCCCCAAAACGACGTAGTTTTGGTGCCCAATGAGAATGCCACCCAAGTCCCAGCCAAGGCAAAAACCAATTGGATAACTCAGTGCTCAGAAAAAAAAAACAGTTAAGTGTTCCAATTTCAATCTGTTTAAATTGGTGGAAAGATTTATTTTTCTGATTATTTGTTCTAAAGAGTCATGAATTAAATTTTGACCGTAGGGCTTTCGTTAATTAGTCCTAAGAAAGCCATAGAACTAAATATCTTTTAGGGCTAACTAACAAAGAGCCCTATAGCCAAAAATTAAATTATGATCCTTTAAGATAAAATGATCAAAGAAACAGAATGTTCGTACCGATTCAAACGGATTGAAAATTAGAGCACAGTAATTTTTATATTTTAATTTTCAAACGTCTATCTCACAGTTTATATATTAAAAAACTATGGTTAAAAAATTAAGTGTTCTAAATTTCAATCCGTTTGAATCGATGGGGAGATTTTATTTTCTAATCATTTTATTCTAAAAGAGTCATAATTAATTTTTGGCTCTAGGGCTCTAGTAATTAACCATAAGAAAGTCGTAGATTCAAATATCTCTTATGCTAACTAACGAGAGCCCTAGAGCCAAAATTAATTATAATCCTTTAGGATAAAATAATTAGAAAAATAAAATATTCCCACCGATTCAAACGGATTGAAATTGGAACAACTTAATTTTTAACATATTTTTTAATATATAAACGGTAAGGTAGACGTTGAAAAATTAAAATATAAAAAATTACGTGCTCTAATTTCAAATCCGTTTGAATCGGTACGAGATCCTATTTCTCTGATCATTTTTTCTTAAAGGGTCATAATCAATTTTTGGCTCTAGGGCTCTCGTTAGTTAGCCTAAGAGATATTTAGTCTATGGCTTTCTTAGGGCTAATTAACGAAAGCCATACGGTCAAAATTTAATTATGACTCTTTAGAATAAATGATCAGAAAAATAAAATCTTTCCACCAATTCAAACGGATTGAAATTTGGAACACTTAATTTTTTTTCCTGAGCACTGAGTTATCCAATTGGTTTTTTGCCTTGGCTGGGACTTGGGGTGGCATTCTCATTGGGCACCAAAACTACATACGTTTGGGGCCCTGTACTTCCTGCAGTTCCCCATGAGCTGCTGGATCCCCGGATCCGTACAGGCTCTAAGGAAAATCAAAAATGATACTCACACAACAATCCAAACACAACAACTGACACAACCTCTCACATGCATGTGAGCTTCACACACACTACTATGTGTGGGCCCCACATGTATGTGAGAGGTTGTGTAAGTTGTTGTGTTTGGATCGTTGTGTGAGTAGCATTATCCAAGGAAAATTGACAGCATTAATTGACTCTTGGTTTCTTGAAAATTACATCCAGTTAGTACCCATTAATGAGTGTCTTTAAGGGTACTGGGTACAGACTCTACAGACCTAACCTTTTTGTATTGAACTATGTTGCACGGACAAGAGTACATGAACCGGACTCGGGTGTATCTAAGGATCGGCCACCTCAAGCATGAAAATAGAGGATGTATTCAAATTTGGATTAAGAAATGGGGACAGGCTGCCTCAAGACTTCAAGGTGTTCGGGTTTATTAGCTATTTTCTTGTCATCGCTCCTCTCCATTCAAAGCATTGCAACTAAATGGCCTCCAAATTGCTTTCAAACTTCAACTAGAATTAAGTTCCATCAACAGATTATAGATTTTCCTCTAAAAGTTTTAAGACAGATAAATTCAGTTTTGAAACATAGAGCTCCGTTGGTATGGCAATTCAAGATTTAAGTACAATAAAATAGTAGTAATAGAAACCCAGATGTAGTGCATAAGCATAAACTATACGGATTGTTCGTCAAACAAAAAAACAGGCGCCTGAGGATAGGAACAAAAAACATGTTACTGTCGCTAAAAGGGCACATAATAAATCTGTGCCGAATATAACAAGCTACGTGGTAAGGATACAGGAACTAATCTAAGCAATACCACTAACACAGGTCCTGCTAAAAAAGAATACAAGTTACTCTCCCCGTCCCTTAATTAGAGTCCAGTATTCCATTTTGGATTGTCCCTTAATAAGGCCCCGTTCCAGAACACCTTCTTAAAAAACAAGTACTTATTTCACATTTTCAAACTCAAAAATAATGCAAATAAAAAATATTTTTTTGATTTTTTTTGCACCGTATAAAAGATCTCATTGAGATTTTTCAAACAAGATCTATATTGCATATTTTTAGATTTTAGTAAGCCAATTATTTTGAATTTGAAATTGCCTTCTTAATAAATAAGTACTTATTTATCGTTCAGGAATGGAGCCTAAGTGTCCATTTTGTTAAGTTAGTGGATAAAAGTTGGTGCATTGCCTATTTTATCCCTAAAAGTAAATTTCATTTTGAAAAGTTAGTGAGTAAGAGTATAATAATGATGGGTAAGCAAGAAAAGTGGATGAAAAAGTTTATATGAAAGGTATAATGATGATGTCTTTTTAATAAGTTGGAGTTACGAAACAGGACACTTAAAAAGTGACGGAGGGAGTACGCGGTAACCTATTTGCAGAAGTTGGGAACAAATTACAATCAGTTAACTAAGCAAACTAAAACGAGTGGAAAATTAGAAAAAGTACGAGATATCTCGGAGTCACCAAAACCAGACGTTGCGGCTATCCAATGCTTTCAAGGAAGTTGACACCAAAGGCATTCGTCCATATTCGGCCACAAACATATTCACACATTCTGACCTTCTTTCAATATGTCCTCCCAAGCTACTAATTCCAGTTGAACCAATCTCAAATATTTTACCTGCATTAGCACATAAACGTTTAGTGATATGTATGTGGGGTATTACAAGATCAAAACCTATGCATAAATAATCACAAATATTCAGTCACAGCCTTGTGTGGGAGCATACTCCACACTGTAGCATGAATAATGAAACCAGAATAAAGAACAAAGAGAGAAAGAAAATCAACTTGCAGAAAGTACACCATAGTATGCTGCAATAATAATTTCCTGTTGTGCCATTTGATTGGCCAAAACAGTTAGGATGTTGATGCAACACCACGCTTGTCTTACTGTTCACAAATATGTTTTCCGGAAGAAACGTATTTGATTCAAAGCGCCAAAAAAGGAAACACAACCGGATACATAAATATCATAACCACATTTGTCTTAGTACCAAAAACTTGTGAATATGGTTACAGCTTATTCAAGGAATCATCAAATGGACAGATACATAAATATTGAAAAGGTTAAATATGACTGGTTGTTGGACCACCCTCTTTTTTTTTTGCTCAACTCTATTGAACCACCTTGTGACACTGAAGAGCATAAAGGCTTGGTGATTTTATTGCAACACCTTGCAATGAATTTGAACTTTTGGTTTAGGGTCTCAAAAAAGGAATTTAACACCAAGGAGATACGAGTACTCTAACCAGAGTACCCTAAGCCAACCATCAATCCCCACACTCCTAATTCTGTGCTTTAGCAAATTCCGAAAAAGGATCAACAATTTTAAAGGCAAATAGTTTGTGTATTTCTCCAGTCTCTAAAAAGGTCTTGAGGACCAATTCTACCTCTCTCTCAGGTCATTGTATTCCAACTTCTAGGGTTCAAAATTTATGAAGCTATCCAGCAGAAGCACTACTCATCAGAGGCTGTAGTCTTCTTGATTAACAATTGGAGAAAACTCATTTTTCGTTCAATCTAACAGCAATTTCAAATCTGCCCTTGCATGGCGCCTGCCACTAAAAATTGTAGAAACAAAACAGAATCATAAGAACTAAGAATTCATGAAAAGCATTCAGATGAGCGTTTGTGTTGAAGAGGTTCATTGGAAGTACACGTGATATGAGCACTTCTGTATATAGTTGAAAACAAAGGAGATGACACTTAAGCACTCAATCACCATAGACTTTTCATCCAATGTTCTCCATACACGAAAAGGTCAATACTAAATAGATATCTGATCAATAGACTAACAAAGGGAACATGTTCAAAAATGGGGAAATGAACTAGAACAAAAAATTGTGTACTATGCAAGACTAAAACAATATGGAAGGAATGGAACTTCTACAACTTTAGTAAAGCTAAACCATCCTTCACTGTAACAACATATCCAAAAGTTGAGAAATAATGACCCAATGATAAAGTAACTGAAAAGGAAGTCAACGTGAATAGTGTGCAAATTGCAAGAGAAGAAAGACATAACAGTCTAGGATTGGGCGCTTCATTCACGAGATTCTGAAGGACAAATCATACACAATCAAAATGAGGGAAAGTTACCATCTGAAAACCTAGAGGCTGAACTACAGATTTTGGTTCCATTTTTTGCAGTTTGCATCTTTAACTGATCACCAGTAACAACTTAAAAATTAATTCCACATCATGCATGCATACAACAGCAAGGACAAAGGTAGGAGAATATGAAACAAAAGAATCAAATGGACAAAAAAAATTCGATGGTTAGGATATATCATTACCTTTCACCCAAATTGGGGGAGCACCAGTTGCGTTTGCAACAAGGAAAGACATAGCAATATCTTCACAGTTCCTGGTGGATTTACTTCACAGTCAATAGAAATACAGCTAGGTACAACAAAATAGAGACCAACAACGAAAACATGTTTAAAGAGGAATGTCTCAAGAAGAACCTGTTCTTGGCAACATATTCTCTAATGGATGCTGGCATCTCATTCGTGTACAGACTGAGATACTTTTTGTGGAAGAACGCAGCCTTGGAGAGTACCATGCTGTATGTACCCGTCCACCAAACAGACCACCATCCTCCATATATATAACGACCACCATTGCCATTCTGCATGAAAGTATCCTGGTTTATAAAGCAAGTTTGACAAATTAATTTTCGCCACCTTGGTCTGTGGCTGTCTGATTGTAAGGGTATGCCTATTACAAGCATATACAACTGCATGATGGTATTCCATAATTACCGACCGTAAGTACAGCATAAACTGTTTAGCTCTAGCTAGCTTACTCATACAACACCAAGATTTGTAACCCCTTAAGAATTTTAGTCAACAAATGTGTAATTTGAAGGATGTGCAGAGACAATGGTAGAGAATAGGTATCAAATTTACACCAAACCACATATTCCATTTAAGCTTGAGACAAGTCCATTTCAACCAGAATGCTAAGTTGTTTTGGGACCCTCTAAAGTCAAGCTCTTTACCATGTTCTCCATGATTATTTTGCCAAAGTGCCAGAAGTGAATTCATTTGGACGTAAATGGGCTACCAAGTCATATTACAGGTTGATAGAAGCGTCGAACAGAAAAAAATCATATCAAGGGTGATGTATCCGATGCCAAAATTCATCGAAAAACAGTTTGCAACTATACGGGTTCAGTACAATGCCGATATGTTCAAGAAATAACTGTGAGGATGGAGTGAAAGAAGGACAGCGAGGATACTGAGTACTGTAGTATCATACAACATGTTCAAAAACTAACATATGTAATGATACAAAAGCAGAGAATAAACACATCACGTCTTTTACATTTCTTCTTTATGCTTGCAGAGCACATATTTTTTCAACAACTAATCGCAAAACGAATATCAGTTAAAAACCATCTCCTCCGCAAAGGCTATCTAGCATTGTACACTTGACAAAATTGGTTGCTAAAACCTACGTAGCACGGATACGGATAGGATACGGACACGGAAATTCAAAAAAAATGAGGATACGGACACGGCAGGAGACACGCCAAGTGTATAAATATATATATATATATGTATGTATGTATGTATAAATACATATATACATATATTTTTTCTTTTCTTCCACTGTTGATGAAGACATGTCCTATATGAATATATAAGATTACCATGGTCCAAATAAAGGCATAATTACCGTTTAACCCAAATATTTTTGAATAATTTCATATTAACCCCTCAAAATTAAATATATATATTACATTTTGACCCCCAGCCGTGTCCCCCACGTGTCCCCTATGAAAAATTATTATTATTATTGGACACGCCACGTGGCGTGTCCAAAACGTATTTGGGCGTGTCCCCGCCGTGTCCCCATGTCCAATACATGGACACGGCGCCCTTTAGGAGTGTCGGTGCTACATAGGCTAAAACAAATCAATAATGCTTCCACCACCATCCCTATCGTTGCATAGCTCACAACCCTTGAATATCAGGCTTCTTGTACCAAATTCATCACTTGTGCATCAGAGCGTAACCTAAAGTATTAAAAGAAACTGATAAATACCAAACAAGAGGCATTTGCCCGGGAAGTCCAACCCATTCATACATCATATGGTGAAAACAAACCAAAACAACAATTACACTTTTCTCTGTTATCATTGATTATCAAACCAACCCTAATTGTGTCATTGATTTGGTTCATTATTATAAATGACCTGATAATTTGACAGAACAAGCATAGACGTTGGCAACTTGTAACCATTCCAGACACATCAGTGGAAGACCTCTCTGAAAGATAGCATGATTCTGAACAATGACACAATGGCGTAAGAGCATGGGAATTCACTACTCCTTCAAACTGTATAATTGAAAGGAGAAAAAGCAGAAGGCATTGCATGAGAGTCCACCAAGGCAGCTCTAATCATCACAGCCAAATCATAATGACTCAGGAACGGAATTTCCGCTAAAACCGTCCAATGCTAGAGTATTTGACATAGAGAGCTTTAAAAATTGCAGATCAATTTCAGAAATGGAGAACAAACATGTATTGTTGCAGGAGTTTAGTGACAGGGTGATGAATCATCAGGAAAAAAACAAAAAACAAAAGAGAATACAAGATGAGGAGCCCAAGTAAGAAGAAAATGACATAAAACAAACACATACCAGTTTTTCAATCCAATGCATACGCGGCACCCATCCCACCATTGCACTTGGTGCAGTTCGCCAAACGCTGAAAGCAAACTCCACTGTAGAGCAAGGGAATATGATGTCATCATCGATTGACAAGACAGCATCTGTCTTCAAATCCTTAAGTTCTTTGAACCTGTTGTTCAGACTGTCTTCTTCATGGATGTCAAATTTCAACTCAATCTGTCGGCCATCTCTAGAATTTGACTGAACAACTTGGGTTAAAAATTTAACAAGGTTATCTGATGGAGGATTAGGCTCACTCCACACAATGCGTATTGAATCAAGCCCACGACATGATGTATAGTGAGAAATTGATTGCTTCAATAGATCATTTCTCTTCCACGTGTTTATCAAGAGAGCATATCCCCTCCTGTAATATAATCTGGAATAAGAAAGCACGTTTTTTTTACAGAAGGAAGAATAAAAACAGCCAACGATGGCAAAAAATCATCTTATATATGATCAAAACAAAATATTTTTAGTCTCTAAATACAGTGGTTCACACCTAATGCCCGTAATTCTAATAGCCCTCTCCAAACACATATTTAAACTTATTTGTGTTGTGAGGGTGGTGGTGTTGGTAATGGGGTGTAGAGACCATGACAAATTGGAAACAGGGCGATCGGCAGAGGTCTGCCAAAAGAGTAAATGCCCAAAAGAATACCGAATGAGAATTTAGTACTCTCTTCAATACAAGCATCCACACCTTGTTTTTGAACGAGAATTTTACATCTGCCAATTGGTGGCACCCAAAAAAGTTTCCAATATGGCAATATCGGGAGCCAACTCGAAACTCCAACCAAGTTCTATTTCTAACCTCAATTTTCAACCTAGATCAGCGTTGGGGCTATAAACAAAGTTGTTAGTACTCCCTATTACCTGGTTAAAGGAAACAAAATGACTCCGAAATGATTGTTGGGTCTCCAAATCCCTTATGTAGCTATTTGAAGGTTCAATTCTACCAGAGCAACGAGTGATTAATCTACATGGGTCGATCTTTTACACCTGTCCCTTTCAAACAATTAATGAAATGATTAAAAACACAAATAAACAACTACGAAACCAAAAGTCACAAACTGCAGTGCAGTGAAGTTTCCACTTCCCATTCATAAGCCCTTTCCACAGATCCTATCATGCATAGTACTCCGAATATAAACCCTTCTAGAATCTCTGCAATCAAATTCTCCCCTTCCCGCATGCCATTTGCACCAATTAAACCTCAATCAGCATGATTACAAAGTTAAGATGATTTCAAACTCTAAGTTGAGTATATCCCTTTCTAATTTTGGAGTAGAAAACAAAATTGAATCAATTGGTCCCAACTTCTTTGCATCAACCTAAAAAAGCATTTCCAGAAGATGCAGAACCTTATGCCGCTACACCATATGCCAAACAAGGAAGCAACTAAAGAATCTGCCGTAATTATTATAGGGAAAATAACTCAAGCTGCTATTTATTCATTTAAAGACCCTTATTTCCACCATTTTTTTTGGATAACTCAGGTGGCGGGCCAACTCTACTAATTATGGGGCCCAATTCCACCGCCCACTTGTGGAGAGCCTAATTAAAGTGGGAGCTAAGCTCCAAATGTACTGGCGACAGATGAATTGATAGCACCTTAGAGAGGTCTTATTTCCACCATTGAAGAACCCAATATCCCAATTAACACAAGTTTTAAAACTAATATGCAAATTAACAAAGTAAACAATTATTTATATAGTTACACGGAAAACAACGTACCTCGAACCAGAGAACGAATTAAGAGAATCAGCGTGATCCGTCCATCCCAGAAACGGCGCCGTACGGGTTGCGAAAAAAGCGAACAACACGCAGCAACACAGCAACAACTTGATCTTGGCAGATTTCACGGCGGAGATCGCCACCTGCCGCAGTCTCGTCGCCGTCCGACGCCCCCAAGCTCCCTCTCATCACCGCCCCTTATATCTTTATAGCTATGACTAGATGATCTATATGTATATATTATCAATATAATAGCTTTATGTTTGTATGTATGTACGAGTAGACCGTGTGAAACTCGCCGGGCAGATCCGAGCCACGGCGGGGCGCGACGGCGGCGGTGTGGTGGGGGAAGGATGAGGAGAGGGATCAATGGTTGCGTGGTGGCTTTGAGTTTTGTCGTTGAGTTTATGGGTAAAGCGACGACGTCAGGGGTCTCATCATTTGGTCGAGTGACGCCACTCGCCTCATCATACCTATTTCAGAAGATAAAATATTAAATCTAATACATCGGTTCCAAAATATTTGTCTCGTTCGTAAAATAAGAACTCAAAAAGAATATATATTTTTCAAAAAAATTTAAATTTTTTTCATAAATTAAAAGAACTCCTTGATATACAGTAAATTGTTAAAAAAAAAATCTTGCAAAATTATATATTTTAAGTTCTGGTTTTAGACAAACGTTTTCAAACAAAGGAAACATTAATTTATTCCCTTGCATATAATCTTTGATGTCTAAGACACATATGCTTTAAAGCCTGTTTGGATGGGGGATTTGCCTCCCGATTTGTCAAACGCCCGGAGCACACCCTTCTCATCCCCAGTGTTTGGATGTGAAAAACGTGAGCCAGATTTGAGGGGAGAGTAGTTACTGTTGGGATTACAAATCAAGAAAGAGGTGGATTTGTCAAAACTAGGGTACCCCTATCGGTAACCAAGCAGGGTGTCTATTTGACCATCCTACCCTTGCCTTTTCTCTTCCATCACCAACGATTTAGGCCTCTCTCTCGCCGATCACATATGCATGTATACGTATAATGTACAAATACACCCACAATCGCACACATACACACACAGTGAGAGATAGAGGGAGGCACAAATCAGAGAGAGAGACCGGACTAATTGGAGCAAGAGGCCACGGTGTCAAGAGAACCCTGGCCTGGTAGCGAGGGGCGTGGGTGTAGTTTTTGTTTTTTCCAATCGGGAAAGCGTGGGTGTAGTTGGAGAGACAGAAATTGGGTGTAGTTGTTTGGGTGTAGTTTAATTTCCAATTGCTTATATTTTGATTAAAAAAAGTGTAAACATTTGTATTCTAAAATGAAATTATTTTATTCTAAAATTAATAGTAAAAATCAATTTATTCCAATCAATATGAAATAAACCAATTTTGAACATTAACAAATCAAAGTGGGGGGCAATTCAGTCATTTGACATCTAATCCCATCATATACACCTTTCATATTCTCCTTCTCAAAAAATCACCCAAACACTCCATTATAAATCCACCATTCTTAAGAGGTGGGGCTACGCTTCTTAACATATTATCCCTCATTACATATCCACTTTCAAATCCACCATCATTCTATATCCACCCAAAACAAAACAAAAGGGAAAATGACGACCTATGACGTGTTTTGGTAATTAATACCCGTCAAGAACAAGCTAAAAATATTTGTTAATGCTGAAAATATCCTTGGCGGATATTAATTATTAAAACATGTTCTTAGCCGTTATTTTCTCCAAAACAAATCTTTCATCCAAACGAGCCGTTAGCGTCTACTAGCAAAAAAACATGTGCTTGACCTGAGTAGGACCTATTGCTTATAAAAAGTTCTAATTTAAGAAAAAGGTTATTCTTGATTATTTGTAATCCTCAAAATGGAGCAACTGAAATAAACTTCCAACCAAAATGACACTGATTGTATTGGGTTTTGTCCCTCTGGTTGTATTTTCAACTTTTGGCTGAAATTCTTTCCCCATTCCTTAATAAAATGTTACTTTTGCCAATTCATAAAAAAAAATTACCCAGATCATTGATTATGAAACAAAAAAATATTGGTTTCTCTTCTTAATTAAATGTAGAAATTACAGTTTTAAATTGTTAAGATTACAGTAATCGTATATGAATCTCAATCAGATTTTGTCATTTTCTCAACCAAGAAGAGTGACAATTTTTAGTAACTTACAAGTAATACGGATTATCGAAAATTAAACTGTAAATGACTAGAATCGTACTACCATCTAATCAGAACGTTAATTATTCACTGAACGGCATAGTGTAAGCAAAATAAGTAATACTCCATTTCTGAATAATAAGTGTTTTCTACGAGAAGACGTGTAATTTTTGAATAAAAAGATAAGTACTTTTGTGCATATAAACTTTTCAATTTCTTTCGCAATGAATTAACAATGTATCCAAAATAACATCTCTTCGGCATCTTCGCTAGCAACCCGCGCGAGGTGAATTACCGAAGTAGTTGCTTATGCTTTGACCATGTTAACTCCTGAAACATAATTAAGATCCTAATTTAAATATCCCTCGATCTTCTGACGTTGGAACGTATCATTACACATGTCGTGCGGCCGATCAGACTGTCCATCTCGACATTAGACAGCTAAATTTGAATATGAAAAATAGACGGCTACAAATCCGAGCCGTCCATGCCCAAATAAATGGTCTGATCAACCGCACTGCAGCCCCTCCCAATCCGGGTTTCTCTGCTCTGGGCCAACCATGAGTCATTCAACCCCCAACCAATCTTCTCTTGCTAAAGCTGCCTTCATGTCGTAGTGTGGCGTAGTCTTCCATTTTCCAGAAGTTTTTTTTTCCATCATCCTTCAATTTTTTCCATATGATTCACCAATCCGTTTCGCTAATGTTCTTATTTTCGATTTATTTTTTTTCCGCTATACGAGACAGGCAAGAAATTAAGTATCACGTCGTTCAAATGTATGACATTTGGGTCTTGAAGTTAATGACACGAGCCTTGAAAGTAGAACCATCAATGTCAACAAGACATATTAATATCCTTGCAATCCCCTACTGCGAAATGCCTATACCTTTTCAACTCTGGAGCAAACAATGTTTAGGTGATAAATTCCTAAGCATTGTAGTCAATATCCTTAAGAAATAAGCAGTTAGAAAAAAATGGTCGCAATTAGCTAGGGCGGAAGTAGCGTTTATACTAATTCTACAGTAGGCCTATTTCAGATGCGAGCTTGTATTTTCCATTGCGATGCTTTGGGTCATATGTCACCTCTCGATACTTTTGAGTGGCAGAAAAATTTAGGTGGAACCAAGGACGTTTTCAAAAAGAAAATTGATTACTATTGTTTTTAA